>CM073744.1:600000-1096780 GCA_037127355.1 Schoenoplectus tabernaemontani | reverse complement strand
TTATATTATTTCATACGTCATTGAAGTATATAATTTCACAGAAACTAACATAAATATTTGAAATAATGTTTTTATACGTATATGTTATTGCATTTATTTAAGTTTTATATAATTTTTGTGCCTAATCTACTTTTGTAATATGACGAAAAATAATAAAGATAGTTCGAGTCAAGATTTTTAATGGTTTATATTTATTATCTTTAAAATCTCGGCTGCTTAGGTTGCGAAATGCACACAAAAAAAAGAATACAAATGCATTAAAGCAATCTTAGCGTGAAGTCAGTTTGAGTATTATATTGTTTTTCCTCGTTACCAGTACATAATATCATGAAAACATACAAAAGTAGTTGAAATAATAACTCAGATTGGTTTAAATATTTATCACTTGCACATTTTGAGTCCTTAGCTAGCACAAAATTAATAGGAACATATTACAAGCGCATTATTGCGTTACGAGCAATCTGGCCAGGTTGTATGTAATTTCTTCATGACATTTATGCTCATTAATATCACCAAAACAAACAAAATCAATACGAAAAAAATCTCTTTTGGTTTGAATTATGATCTTTACAAATTCGATCCTTTATGGCATGAAATGCGAAAAGCCAAATGAATAAAAATGCACTAAAACTTCATTACAATTTGAGTATTTGAGTTTTATGTTATTAAATAACTCGTTCATGCATATAACTTCACCAAGAAACTAGCAAAATTGTTTGGAATAATGTTTTATTAGTTTATGTTATTGTCTTTGCGAAGCGAGTCTTTTTATGACCGAGAAATACGCACGAAATGATTACGAATCCGTTAAAACAACAACTGAGTAGTTTATGTGAGTTTTATATAATTTGTTTACCTCGTTTATACATAATATCTCGAAAAGCGTACAAAATTAGTTTTGCTGATGATGACTTTGGTACTGATTTTTATAGTTAGGTACTGGCCATTTTTTTAGTCCCATGTGATAAAATGAAATATGTCATAAATAGTATTAAAAAGCACTTGCCTTAAGTAAGTCTATTTGAGTTTTATATAATTTCTTGACTCGTTTGTGAACATCGTTTCACAAACACAAAAATTGGTCGAATGATGATTTGTTTGTATATATTGTTATCTTTTCGGGTTTCGGTCCATTATGATAAAAAAAAAATGTGCATTAAATAAATAGAAATGCATTAAAATTGTGTATAGTTAATGTATTTTGTTTTTATATCATTTGATGACTCATTTATGATATCATGAAAACAAATGAAATAGGTTGATAATAATGTCTCTGTTGGTTGTACTGTTGCTCTTTGCAAATTCACTCATTTATGATATAAAATGCACCGAGATGAATAAAAATGCGTAGCGTACTACGGTTAGTTTATTTGAATCTTATATTATTTCATACATCATTCATGCATAATTTAATCAAAACAAACAAAAATGTACGGAATGATGTCTTTTCATTAGTTCGTGTTATTGTCTTTACAATCTAATTCCTTACGTGTGCTTGAAATGCCTGAAAATGTATCTGTTGCATTAAAATATATTAGAATTAGTATTTGAGTTTTATATATTTTGCCTCGTTATGCGCATAATATCATGAAAATTTACAAAGTTGGTTGGAATGATAACCACATTAGTTTATATTATTGTCTGCAGATTTTTTAAATCACGTAAGATAAGAAATTCACACAAAATGAGTAAAATGCATTAAAAGCTAGGTTAGTCTATTTAAGTTTTATATCATTTCATATACCTTATTTATACCGTAGTATCTCCAAAACAAACTAAATTGGTTGGAATAATGTCCCTCTATTTTGGTTTGGATATATTTGTCATTTGCGCAATTTAGCCCTTTATGACATGAAATGCACCTGAAAATGAATAAAAATGCATTAAAAGCATGTACGCGGTTAATATATTTGAGGTTTTTGTATTATTTGTAGAATTAATTCAAGCACATTATTTCCCCAAAACAAACAAAATATGTTGAAATAATATCTTCTATTGATTTATGTTATTATCTTTCCAAACCTAGTACTTATGACTTAATGTAATGCAAGCAAGAAATGAATTCAAATGAACATAATGTCATGAAAACTTACGAATTTAGTTGGAATGATGACTTCTATGGCATATATTTGACTTTTTTCTTTGCATTTGCGAGGTCCTATAAGGCATGAAATGCGTACAAAATATGTATAAATGCATTTAAAAACTGATTCAATACATTTAAGTTTTATATCATTTTATATCACATTTATGCACTTGTGATATCACCCAATAAGCAAAATGTAGTTGCGACAACGTCCTCAATTGTTTTGATTTATTATACTTTGCGAATTTAGCCCTTTATGACATGAAATGCGCACAAAGGCCGAATAAAAATATCGGACAAAACTATATTATGGTTGAGTCCTATTTAGGGTTTATATTATTTTGTACCTCATTCAAGCGCATAAATTCACCAGTTACATACAAAGCTGTTTGGAATAATGTCTTCTATTTATTTATGTTATTATCTTTGCAAACTCACTCCTTATGACCACCAGAAATGCACGCAATGACAAATACAAACGGCTTAAACGCGCCACTTACTAGTAGTCTGTTTGAGCTTTACTATAATTTGTTTGTCTCATACTATACTTACGCTAATATCTTGAAAAAAAATACAAAATTGAGTGGGAATAACGACCACATTTGGTATATATTATTATCTACGACAATTTTCGAGTCCTTTATGATATGCAATGAGCACAAAATGAATAGAAATGTTTTAAAATTATACAACAATTAATCAATACTGCAAATTTTATATTATTTCATACCACTCATTTTACAACACAATTTCACCAAAAGCTGAGCAAAAATGTTCGGAATAATGTCTTACTGCTCTGTTTACCTGTTTGCAAACTCGAGTCCTTATGATCTCTTTAATACGTGCAAAATTATTACAAATACATTAAAAAAATACTACAAGTAGTCTACTTGAGTTTTATAAATGTTGTTTGCCTCATTTATGCACATAACTATCACGAAATATATAAATTTAGTTGAAATGATTGGCTTCTATTAATTTGTGTTGTTATCTTTTTCAGGTTTCGAGTCATTTATGATAAGAAATTGGCACAAAATGAACATAAATGCCACAAGAAATTGGACAATGCAGTTATTCTATTCTTTGCGTTTTATATTATTTCATACGTCATTCAAGTATATAATTTCTACAGAAACTAACATAAATATTTGAAATAATGTTTTTATAAACGTATATGTTATTGCCTATTTAAGTTTTATATAATTTTTGTGCACTAATCTACGCATACATAATATGACGAAAAATAATAAAGATAGTTCGAGGAGTCAAGATTTTTAATGGTTTATGTTTATTATCTTTAAAAAATCTCGACTCTTTAGGTTGCGAAATGCACACAAAAAAGAATATAAATGCATTAAAACATGTACTACGTGACAAGTCCATTTGAGTATTATATTGTTTTTCCTCATTCAAGTACATAATATCATGAAAACATACAAAAGTAGTTGAAATAATAACTCCCATTGGTTTAAATATTTATCCTTGCATTTTGAGTCGCTTAGCGTATCGCCTGGCAAAATTAATAGGAACATATTACAACGCATTACAAGCTGCATTGCAAGCAATCTAAGCTTGAGTTGTATATAATTTCCTATGACATTTATGCTTTCATAATATCACCAAAACAAACAAAATCAATGTTTGAAAAAATCTCTTTTGGTTTGAATTATGATCTTTACAAATTAAGATCCTTTATGGCATGGAAATGCACGCCAAATGAATAAAAATGCACTAAAACTTCACCTACTGACCTAGTCTATTTGAGTTTTATGTTATTAAATAACTCATTCATGCTGTATAATTTCTGGCCAAAACTAGCAAAATTGTTTGGAATAATGTTTTCTATTGGTTTATGTTATTGTCTTCTGGTAGTCTTTTTATGACGAGGAAATACGCACAAAATGATTACAAATCCATTAAAACAACTAACTGTGCAAGTAGTTTATGTGAGTTTTATATAATTTGTTTACCTCATTTATGCACATAATATCTCAAAACGTACAAAATTAGTTTCGATGATGACTTTGACTGATTTTTATAGTTATCTCTCACATTTTTTAGTCTATATGATAAAAAAATATATGCACAAAATGAAAATGCATTAAAAGCACACTTGCTTTGTAAGTAGTCTATTTGAGTTTTATATAATTTCTTGACTCGTTTGTGAACATCATTTCACCAAAACATACAAAAATTGGTTAGGAATGATGATTTGTTTTTGTATATATTGTTATCTTTTTTAGTTTCGAGTCCATTATGATAAAAAAATGTGCACTAAATAAATAGAAATGCATTAAAATTGTACTATAGTTAATGTATTTTGTTTTTATATCATTTGATGACTCATTTATGCATAAAATATCCTTGAAAACAATTGAAATAGGTTCAAGTAATGTCCTCTATTGGTTTGTACTATTATCTTTACAAATTCACTCATTTATGATATAAAATGCACACGAGATGAATAAAAATGCGCTAAAAGCGTACTACGGTTAGTTTATTTGAATTTTATATTATTTCATATGCCATCCAACACAATGAGCATCTCCAACGTCTAGCTCCCATTCATCATCAATAATACAAGTTATTAGTTTTTATGTATTTTCATATTTCAAAATAATATTAGTAAACTTCAAAAGTAATATATAAAAATAATAAAATAGCCCTAATAACTTAATCCCCATAGGCGGCACACATTCTCGAGGTGTCACCGTCATCTCGACCCGACTAGTAGATGAAAATATCGAAACGTCTACAGTGTTAGCCATCTCTCCATGATCGCCACACAGGTAGAGGCAGGGTCGGTGCGGATATGGATCAATATGCTCGTTGTATGGTATTTTTCGGACGATGTACATTTAAAACGAGAGAGTGCTATGCGGTTGCACAAAATAATTTATTAGATAAAATATACTAAATAAATTATAAAATATATTATTTTTCTAACGTTATAGGATTAAAAATATTTGCATCGGTTACACTGACCTTTCGGTGACCTATATTCATTTTACGCATAGTAAACCCTTAAGTTGTTCTAATTTGTAAATTGCACAAAATAAGTAACTTACTTTTATTTTTGAGATATTACGGAAGTACTACAAAGCACATACGCAGCTCTGATGGGAGCTATACGAACACAGCACACAAAACAAATCCGATAAACAAAGTCCTTATTAAATTCTAAGAACAATTCATTTCTTCTATTCCCAATCAAATTCCATCGCTTTGACCAATAAAGCAGGTGTCAATTGATTAATTGCGAGTCCGTAGATTAATGGACGGAAAAGGAGCAAGGACGATGGATAATTTCAACGGTTTGATACTAACACTGAGTTCTAATTTTTGTGTAACGACGATGGTCTGATTGGTACCTTTGCTAATGGATGTATAGTCAATTGAATTTCTATTAGTAGGGATATTAGATAATTGAGCACCGAATATTTTATTAACAATTTTGCAATTTTTTTTTCTTGTTTATTAATCTCTGATCTGTTTGACATAGTGAATATGCAAACTATTTTCCAGAACTAAGTAGAGGAAAAATTGGTTTGTGATGTGATTGAAAATAAAAATTCAATTCGTAAGTTGTTTTCTATTTTTGTTTTTCATTTTTTTTAATATTTTTAATGAATAATTAAACATATGTATGGGTGTCAATGGGTCGGATTGGGGCGGGGTGCACATTATTTTATTATTTTTTTCTTGATCAAGCCCGAACAGGCGTTTGATTAAATTCGAGTCAAAAAATCTTAACCCATACGAGTCCGGAAGCGGGGTCCACGGGTCGACCCCGGACCCCCGAAACTAGTGTAAAAATAATTAAATATTTATTAATTATTTTTATTTACTTTAAGTAATAAAATATTAATTAATTTATAATTAATCTTAATTAATGTATAATTAATGTATATTTAAGTTTTAATTAATACTAAATCATAAAATTATTTCAAAAAAACATAATTAATCCGAATTCGGATCAAGGTTGATCCGAACCCATTGGGCTTAGGCCCGATTCATTGGGTCATGTCGGATCGAGATCAGATTCGGATTAGGATCGAGATCAAGTTAACCTGTCGTGAATTCGGATCAAATTGACATAGTAACATATGTAATATATTTTATTAATCCATAGCTATAAATAGTTCCCGATCGGTATAAGTCATCATACAAAAAATGTTGTGCAGCTAACATTAAGTTATTAAAGTATTGTAAATAACTCATCTCTTAAGTATAAATAAACAATTAATATCTAATCCAGTGAGAATAAATAGTATTGATGATGTCTATAACCAGTTATGGACCACATGAAAAAGATCTTCTCACTATAGCCAATAGGTAACTCAATAAATATAAATAAGACTAGTCAAACTATAAATAAATTTATGAATCAATATTAAAAACCCTATATATAAATAGTTCAATTTAGGCATCACTTGTTTGTTCAAAAGAGAACTTCTGTATCAAGTTTGATTTGTTTTTTTTTTCATAAAAAATAGTTATTTTATTGTCCGACTCTCACACCCCCATCACAAACTTCCTCGAACTTTATCTTGATTTGAGAAGGTAGGACCCATCACGAGAAGCTAATATAAATATGTTTATCGATTGTTGTTGTTATTATTACTATTATTAACATTATTATTTTTTATTATGAATGTCTATATCATTATTAGTACTATTATTATATTGTTACTATTACTATTATTATTATTATTATGAATATATGTATTGTTGTTAGTACTATAATTATTATCATATCATCATCATCATCATCATCATCATCATCTTCATTCTTATTATTCTCATCATCATTATCATCGATTATCAAGTATCATTGTCACTATTACTATCATTAACTTTTTATATTTAAGATTTCTGATATTTATGCTTTTGGATTGAATTTTATTCCAATTTATTTGAGATTAAAGACTTTGTTGTTGTTGTATAACTTCTATACTAACTATCAATAACATAATGAGATAGTATAAATGGGTTCCTTCAAATCAAATCGTTTATAATATATTTAAGTTCATGCATAGTTTTTAATAAGTAATTGAGAATTATAAATAGTAACAACTATAAATAATCATTGTTATATATCCTTTCGCTCATATTTTTTGTGACTTTTCATTAGAGTGTTTTTCAAATCAAAGTTTGATTTTTCTATGAGGTCAAATGTTTAGAAATTATTATCAGCATTTACAAAGTTGATATATCCAAAATAAATAGATATATGATATAATTTATACAAACACTTTCTTATAATGTGTTGTTATAAAGAATATAAATAATAAGATTGTTACCTATAAATAGTCCGACTGTTTAGTATAAATAAGCAATATCGCATAAAAAAATATGTTACAACGAGGTCGTCAGTATGTTGCTGACTTATTGTATGAGCGCATTGGCGATCAACATGTAGAAATTTTTACGAAGACAAATTGTGATGACTATTATCAGCCCCAAAAAGAAAAAATCAAATCATATCATAACGCAGGACGGCAGGAGCATACCCAACATCGCAGCTGGCAAAGACCCGAGCGTAGAAGAGGAATTGATCATGAAGACGTGATAAGGCTGAAGAGGAACTACGTGAGTACTGGAGACATAAATTAAGGCAACAATGGGCAATAGAGGACTTTTTATTTAAAGGATTTAAGAACATATTTTATTTATAGAGGCAGTCTTGGAAGTAAAGTTATTTTTATAAATGATTTAAGTAAGAAGCGTGAGTTAAACTGCAGCGTTTTTAAACTATCTTATTTTGACTATCCGAATATCTTTATTTAAAGACACAAAGGGCGTGAGTTTATATTTGTCTTCAATTATTTGATTACAACCACCGTAGTTAAATACATTTAAGGGCGTGAGTTAAACTTTTGAATAAAAAGCTTCAAGGGTGTAAAGAGTGTAACTTACGCACTTAACGTGGATACGCTTCACGTTTGTTGTCTTTTAAATAAAAAAATTTAACGAGCGTGAGTTGAACTCACGCCCTTTGAAACGTGGATGCACTCTATTTGTTAGCTTTTGAATAAAAATATTTAACGCATGAGTTGAACTCACGCCCTTTAGACGTGGATGCGCTCTGGTTGTTGTCTTTTGAATAAAAAGCTTTAAACTCACGCCCTTTAGATGTGGATGCGCTCTAATTGTTGTCTTTTGAATAAAAAAAATTTTAAGGATATGAATTCAACCTCACGCCTTTGAGAGCCATTTGCTCTCTCTATTGTTTGGGCGAGCGGGCGGAAGCGGAGAAAATAAAAAGCGTTTTAAGAGCGTGAATTGAACTCTACGTCCTTTGTTAGGTACATTTGTGAAAATAAGTTTAACTTTTAGACCGTTCCTTGTAGATAAGATTTATTCTTGGGTCGTTTAAATAAAAAATCTGCAATAGAAAGGGAATCACAATATAACTTTTTTTCCACACTAGAACAACCCCTAGAAAGGCGAAGGAATAGAATTGTATCAATTCAAATGGAGGAAGAGACGAGAGCATCAGAGGACGAGGAGATAAGGAAGGCATTTGCAAGTACCTCCAGGAGAGAGTTTTTTTGTATATAATTAGTGTTAAATTAATATTATTAATAATAAGAGAGAGTAACGATTATTTTTATAACTACGAATGACGACGTGTATCAGCGTACATTGTATGCGAAGCAAACACACCTTACTGTAGTGTCTTCTATTAAACGCACCACTAAAGGTGGCACGACTACCCCTTATATATATAACAGCATATATACTCTCTCCCCCTGCGTGTTTTACTGTTGAAGAGAAAGAGAAAAAAAAAAAGAGAAGAGATAGAGAAGAGAGACAAAGAGAAGAGAAAGAGAGAAAAGAGAGAAGGAAAAAAGGAAGCGAAGAAAGAGAAAGAACGTATGGGACGATGAGATCAAGTGCGGAAAAATTATTGGATTTTGCTATCGAAGGTAAATTTTATTTATATAAATAATTAGAATTGAAATATAAATTATATAGATTAATTATAAATTATAGAATTATAAATTAATTATAAATTATAGATTAATTTGTGAATGAATTATAGATTATATAGATTAATTGCAAATGAATTATGGATTAATCATTAATTAATTATAGTTTAATTTTATTGATTAATTATTTAATAGATTAAATAGGTATTAATTATTGATTAATTGTGTACAATAATTATAGATTTTATTTATTGTTTAATTGTAGAATAAATAATAAATTTTTAATTGTAGATTAATTATATATGAATTGTCTAGAATAATTATAGATTTAATTTATTATTTAATTATAGAATAGATTAATTAGTTTTTAATTATAATTTAATTATAGATTAATTGTTGATTAATTATTGATAATAATTATTGATTTAATTATAAAATATATTAATTAGGTTTTATTTTTAGATTAATTATAGATGAATTATTGATTAATTATTTAGAATAATTATCGATTAATTATTGAATAATTTTATTATTTAATTAGTTTATTTATATATTAATTTTATAGATTAATTAGATAGTTATTATAATTTAATTATAAATTATATTAATTATAAGTAAATTATAATAATATTATATTAATTTATATTAATTTATTTAAATAATAAGATTATATATAGATTAATTGTTGATTAATAGTTATGTAGATTAATTATCTAGATTAATTAGAAATTAATAAAAAATTAATTATTGATCATTATATATTTAAAATTATTTTTATAATATTAATTGAAATAAAATTATTTTTATAATAGATAATAATAGGATAGCAACACTTAATAAAAATATCGTCATTTATCTCCTTGGGGACAAACATCGGACACATTATAGTCCGGCGAGTCTATGTACATTATATTTAAAAAAATTAATAAATATATATATATATATATATATATATATATATATATATATATGAGAAGCTAATTATGAAATTAAAATTACGGAGAAATAACAATGTCATTCGTTTCGCACTTATCAGAAAGACGATATCATACATCTCGCACATTCGGAATAGGTTGCGAGGTATGAATTTCTTCATCTCACCAAAGCGCACTAAAGCGGTCAGATGGCGGTCAGCTAGAGGATGAAGACGGTTTGGTAAGCTGGCATACCTCTCGAGTGTAAGGGAAATTTTGAGGATGTAGACATGCCTCGCTAAGATGGACGAGTTTCTACATGCGACGGGATTCTGGAAGTGGATATTGATGCTATTTCGGATTTGACGGGTGATTCGAAGGCTACACCAACTCTACATACTCCACACATTCTCTATGAGAATGCCGAAACTTCACGCACTATCCTCGTAGCGTAAGTATTATAACTTAATTTAAAATTTTAAAATATGAACAATGTAATTCTAACAACTTAAATTATTTTAACATTTGTTAGAGAACTACAATGGAATGATGTTATTCTTCTAGGTTGTCTGCCGATATTCTTGATCCATCGGGTACATAGTTCTCGATCCATTGGTCACATACACAACACATACGAGTAGATCTGTACAACCACCCTTCGGCGATACGACTTGATAGTACGATCGCCGATGGGACAACAATATGATTTTCCATCGGGACACTGGAGAGTCATTGCATATTCGGGAGGATACGTAGAGCACACGGACAAGGGATTTCACCCATTGCTCTTGGTCGGGAGCATCGTGACGTTGTTCCACCACGTCGATATACACCTAGCGTGGTTAGTTATTTATTTTATAACTTAGTAAATATAAATGATAAAATTTTTAAACGACTCAGCGATGTAACGTGTTTACTTTTTGCGGGGACAATCGAGACCCTGTCGACTTGTCAAAGGCGTCGTCGGGAGTAATATTTTATTTTTTATCTTTATTATCGTATTAATATGTAACCTCCTATAAAGAAATAAAAACGAAAAAGAAAAAATAAATTTAATTTTGATAAGAGAAAATTAGTCTCAAATTTGTATATTACCATATTATTCAATTTAAATAATTTATTATTCTCAAATTGAATAATAAAAATACTACACAAAATAAATTATATAATAAAATCAGTTTTATAGATTATATAATAAAATCAAATATATAGTATAATAAAATTATTAATAGCTAAAAAGCGCCCGCAGTAGTGACGTCTTTATAGCAAAGATGTCATCGCCAAAGTGGCGTATTTGTCAAAGACACCACTGACAGTGGCGCCTT
This sequence comes from Schoenoplectus tabernaemontani, assembly GCA_037127355.1. Lineage (NCBI taxonomy): Eukaryota > Viridiplantae > Streptophyta > Magnoliopsida > Poales > Cyperaceae > Schoenoplectus > Schoenoplectus tabernaemontani. The sequence goes on along the minus strand of CM073744.1, from coordinate 1,085,520 downwards.
TGCTCCACGCTATTATCAGTGATGCTCTGTCATTCGTAGATTTATAATTATAGTTTTATCACTCTTATTTTTAATAATATGATTTTTATAATTATTAAATAAAAAAAATCTGTCCAGGGGATATATAGCACAGAGGTAAGGGGGAATAACAAATGAGGGAGCTGGCGGATTATTTTGAGCGTATGGAAATAAGGGAGGATAGGATAATCCCAGAAGAGGCATGGGAAAGGTTGATGGCAGCACCAACAATCCAGGAGATCAAAGAGACACTGAGGCAGCTGGGATCGGACAAATCGCTTGGCCCAGATGGGAATAGTGAGTGATGGAAAAAAGATGAACCCAATAGGAGTTGTCCAACATGCAAGAGTGATGGAAAGAGAGATGCAAGGAAATGAGGTAACAATCTCTCATGGTGTGATGCAGTATTTAATTGACAGAGGCTGTACTCTCATAGTCATAGATGGATCGTCGGACCAAGCCAGAAAGGGGAGGGGACGGACATGGTGAGAGTTGATGAGATAGGATCAGTGGAATGGATAAGATGCCAAGCGGCTGCATGCCATGTCCCATTCCATGCAGAGGCATTGGGCCTACAACACGCACTAAGATGGGTCAGGACTCAGGAGGCAAGGAGAACAAATGCAAGGACAAGGGGTGTACATGGCCACAAACTGTGCACGACTGGTGAGGAGTGTAGGGGAGCAGAATATAAATAATATACCATCATGGTGGCAAGCCGCAAAAAATGATGCAAACCAAAGAAGAGATGATGAGGGCAAGTACATCAATACAGATATGGTATGCATGTAGGAGGCCACACATCCTGGCAAACTGGAGCAGAAAGATAGGCGGAGAGTATAAAGGAGCCACATTGCCAAATGCCCAAATGGAGCAATCAGACATAGAGGCAAGCCTGAGCAGATGGTTCATGAGAGGACTTGATTGACTATAGCTAAAATCAGATGTAATTAGATTAGGAGGGAGGCCAATTTAATCTAATGAGTAGGGTGGAATTACAAGAAGTAGTAATAGAAAAACCTGATCAGCTGTCATATTCATATGTGATGTAAGTTGAACGAAGTATTTTAGTAAGGAAAGGGATCTCTTGACAATGAATTAATTATCTGGAAAATTTTGACAATGTATCTTTAAATAAGTATGAAAAAAATAAAAAATAAAACTTTTTTTCTTATTTATTCAAAGATCCATTGTCAAAATCATTAAGATAACCATTGTTAAGTGATCCCTTGCCTTATAGTAATGCTAATTAAGCGGAAACGGATCCCGACATACGCGCGTATTGCGTGCGCGCGCACGCACGGCGCAGGTGTCCGTTCGATCACTTCAAATTCGAAGTTAGTATTTTGAGATTCGCGTTAGCACGAATCTCAAAGTGATCGAACGAAAGACCGCGCTGCGCTGTACGGTGCCGCGCGACAGCTGATCTGGTTCCTAATTAAGCCTATGGGCATTTAAAAGAAAACGCAGCAGCAGACTCCAGAGTCCAGATACGGTAATTGTCTAATATTGAGGAGCCGTGGGCCCCGCACTTCGTATATATAATTAATTAATGCCTTCGTCGCTTATCTATTATTACTTTTTATACGGTTAATACAGATCATTGAATATTAACGTCTGAATTTTTATTTATTTATTTTTTATTATTAAATTTTAATATTTATTCAAATTTGATCACTTTCATTAGTTTTTTCATTCAAAAATAATTAAAATAAAATTATATTTATTACCAAAAATAATGGAAATGAATAACATATAAATGAAATGAAACTGTATTTGTTTTACCATTAATTATTTTAATTATTTTGTATGAATAATTAATAAGAATGATCAAATTTAAATAAATATCAAAATTTAGTGATTAAAAACTGATAAATAAAAAATAATGATTAAATATTAATAAATATTAAAATTCAGTGACCAATCAGAAAATTAACTCCTTATTATACATACACCAAGAATAAAGATAATGATGTTTGAACTTTGAAGTCGGCATGGGGCTTTGTTTTTTCTAGTTGGAACCGTTGAAACTTAAAACCTTTAAAAAGCTCAAATCGGAACTTAAAAAAAGAAAGAAGAATGTACTTTCTACGATTGTGCTCTGAGCTCACACACAAGTCATACGCAATCTTTGCTGGGTCCCATATATCAGTGTTTAAACTGCTGGTCCTGGTTCACGCATCAGATTCTTCTCTTGAACTGTCTGCACCGAAATGATGGCCCAATCCCAATTTTTCCCTTTCTTTTTCTTTCTTCGTTTTTTACTTTTGGTCCTGGTTTCCATTGCTTCTCGGCTGTGAATTTTCTCAACTCCTCTCTTCGTGGAGAGAGTGGTGAGAGAGAGAGAGAGAGAGAGGGAGGGAGCCAAAGACGAATAGTGAGGTGATATCAATCAGTCATGGAAGACGAGAGCTCGGCGGATGTATTGGTTCTCACGCGAGCTGGTGCGGCCTTTGGTGCTGCCGTTTCTGATTGGTGGAACGAGATAAACGAGTCGCCGCAGTGGCAGGACGGAGTCTTCTACTTCCTATCTGCCTCTTATGCTCTCCTCTGCGCCATAGCTCTGGTTTGTCAGATCGAACGCTCTATTTTCTTTCTTTCATTTTAGTCCCTGAGATTTGGATTTTACCTTTTGAGCCTGAACGAAGCGATTGTTTCATGTTCCCGAAGTACAGTGCAGTACAGTTTATCCGTTCATTGGTTTTATACTTTTATGAAGGCTAGACTACGAGTGTCTCAGTTTGTTAACTTTTAGACTATTTATGTGAAAGTGGATATATGTGGTTTTCAAAGTTCACCTATACTAATTTATGTTCCAAAGGTGGAGCTACTGGTATCTCAATTAATTAATTTCCTATTAGTGTTAAGCAAGGTACCACTTATATCTTGTGATATGCAGAGTGACCACAAATGTTTCTCTTTAGTCTGTTAATCCGTAATTTCAAGGAATATTTTGCAATAAGGTTCATCTTTTAGGTTGTGGTCAGATAGGCATAATAAGCTAAACTCAAACAAAGATTAGTTGCAAAATTGTTGATTCTTCAAAAGGTTATATTCTTACTAAATTACTTTTTTTTTTTTTTGCGTTTGGCAATAATTTCAAAACAACCCAGAAAATGCTGGGTGATAATTGCTCATTTGAAATATGTTGGGTCTAGTTGCAAATTGAAATTTGCTCTATTACTGAAAGCACTTTGTCAATTTGATGTGCAGATCCAATTGGTAAGAATTCAAAAGCGAGTGCCTGAGTTTGGTTGGACTACCCAGAAGTTGTTTCATCTCATGAACTTTATTGTAAATGCTGGTAAAATTTAAGTTTCTGGTTTATGTTTCTTTCTCGTCATGTACCTTTACACCTTTGAAATAATTCCAACAGGAGGAAAGAGTTTTCCTCTACAGAAGTCAACAAATAACATAAATGCAATTACACTGACATTGTGTACTGTTGGCCATCTTACAATAGCATTGTTAATCAAGTACCTAGATTTTAGATTATCTACACTATTTAAATAATGAAATTATTTTTGCAATGTTGTGTCAGTTGACTACACTAAATAGAAAATGTTTCCAAATAGATACACAGCTTCTTGGGTATTCACATGAAATATATTACCAGCTTCACTGACAAGTACTAATTTTTCTTTGGAAAACTATGTTGCAGTTCGTGCTATTGTATTTGGATTTCATGCTGATGTTTTTCTTTTTGAGACAAAAGTGAGAGTCTCTCTCTCTCTCTTTCACACAAGCGCACAAACACACCCACATCCATACATGATAACTTTACCTGGCATGCTAATAACTTCATCGTTGTATCAGGTATACACATTAGTTCTTCTGGACCTTCCGGGGCTATTGTTTTTCTCAACTTACACACTCCTTGTTCTATTCTGGGCTGAGATTTATTATCAGGCTAATGCAGTAAGTCTCAATTAATCTTTAATGTTTTTTTAGTTATAACTAAAACTTATCATGGGCCTTGTATTTCTGTGAAGAGATGCCCATTCTTGCATGAGGCTTTTGAAAAGGCAAAACTTATTCTTTTCGTTTTAATGAGAAAAGTTTTATGCCTGGTAATTGACTTGATGGATCTTCAAAGATCAGATGGAAATATTTCTAAGGTTTATGTCTGAGAATAAACCTAGAGATCACTTTCTGAGAAGTAGCCATTTCGTGGATTTGTTTGTTAAATACAGATGACTAGTGTTCCCACTGACAAGCTAAGGACAACATACCTATATGTCAATGGTGTCATCTATGCTAGTCAGGTTCTTTTCTTCTATTTAACTTGATTTATGGCTGTATAATATTGCTTGTTAAGTTATGGGCTATGGACAATATTTGGCCTGACACTTGTTTATGTATATGTATCTTATCAGGTGGGTATTTGGATGTACCTCTGGATAGATGACAGTTATATAATTGAGCTTGTTGGAAAGATCTTCATTGCAGGTATTCTGTATGCCACTTTGTATTGTCTGATAATGTGGTTGTGAAAAAATAGGCTGTATTTTTTTTACTTACGAGTATTGAATTGGCCATTTTTTTTAATTTTAATGATGTACTGCAAGGTACAAATTTATTTTCTATTTAATTAACAATCATGCTCAGCTACATCATTTATGCAAGTAATTCTGTTGTAGTTGTAGTTGTAGTAGTAGTTATTTATTATTTTATCTTCTCATGTAAGTAGAGGAGTATTTTGTTATATTTACCACATTATTCTTTGCACTAATGATGTTCCTCTAATTTTAATTGCATCTCTCCTTCAGTTGTTTCTTTCTTAGCTGTTCTTGGTTTCGTCTTCTATGGAGGAAGGTGAAAGGAATTTTTAATGTTATTTATGTTATGTGTATCTCAGAAATATTTGTGTGTGGTTTGCTGATGCATGGAATTCTTGAATAGATTGTTCAATTTGCTTAAACGGTTCCCAATTGAGTCGAAAGGCCGTCGAAAGAAACTTCATGAGGTTTGTTCACTTCATTTCATGAATTATCTGCTCAAAATATGCTCATATATTGGCACAAAATACGCTAAGCACTGTCTAAAAATTGGATTTAGGTTGGATGGGTGACCGGAATATGTTTTACATGCTTCTTGGTTAGATGTCTTGTGGTGAGTTATTTTTTTTATTTTCACTTTTAATAATAAAAAATTGTTAATTAACAAGAAAATGCAGAAGAGAAATTTGCTCTACCCGTTAGTGAGAAAACCAAAGTTTTTTGTCACTTATGTTGTGGATTTCGTCGGAGCACATCTGACTTGACCTCGACCTCGACCTCGACCTCGACCTTGACCTTGTCAAATTGGGGAACATTGCCTATTCTTTGTAGTCATATATCACCTATGCCACCTGTTCAGGTTGGATCCAAACTGGTGGTCATGATTTATGTGGGATTCTCCAACATCAATCACATAATTGATTAGCAGCTGTACCAGTAAATGAAAGAACTTGTGTGCACCTTGTCAGAACAAATGGGAAGAGAAATAATTATTTCATTATTTCAGCTGATTTGTTTTGATGAGAAATAGTTGATATTTTAGGTATATTGTTGGGCATTTGTTAAAATAATCAAAAATGAAAGGTTCTCGAGAAAAGCGAGATGACAAGGGGAAAGGGGAATAGGAAACTCTTTGTATGTTAATTTTAATCACTTACATGTATTTTTTTTTGGACAGATGTTATTTTCTGCATTTGATCCAGATTTAACTTTAGAGGTTATGGATCACCCCATTCTCGACCTCTTTTATTATGTGGTATGTTTCCAATTACATCATTTCATCTAAGATCAAAAGTAAATTTAGCTATGGAGGTGTTATTGTAATTTTCTTTTCTTTTCTTTTTCTTTACCACAGTTTACTGAAATAGTACCGATGACTCTTGTCCTTTTCATTCTAAGGAAGCTTCCTCCAAAACGTGTCGCAGCACAATACCACCCAATTCTGTGATGAGACCCACATGAAACTAAATATCATGCAGGGAGTTTGGTGGTTCATTATATTATGTTTCAAATGGGAGACGGGCTGTATTTTAAAAACATAGCCTGTGGTCGATGGCTTGTATTGTTCATGCTAATTGCTGTTCCTTCCTTTTTTCTGGCATTTTTTTGGGAAATGATACATCTTTTTGTTTAATTAGGATATATTGGATTGTCCTTTCAGAATAATCTTTTTGGAATATATTCATGGTTGCGTGAACGTAGTTGCGTTTTGATGGCCATGCTCTTTTTGTTCTTGTAATGAAATGTAAATGTGAGCAATATTGAGGTTGAGATCTGTGTTTTCTACTAGTTGGGAAATCAAATTGAAGAGGTTGATGGCTAGTATTTTATGTATAACAGCGATTTTGAGACCTCTCCTAATGTGGAACCCTTGTTTTTATCGTGTTGTGTGGATGTAGTGATAAATCGTTGATTTTTAAAAAATGGCTCTTTTGAATTTTTAATTATTTCAGGTTATTTTTAAAAAAATATTAAGTATAGTAAAATAATTTTAAATATGTTAAAATTAATATTCTATAAAATTAGTATATAAAAATTTTACTGAGCAACTTAAATTTTAATTTAAGTATGAAAAATTAAAATTTGATTCATTAGTATTCGGAATTAAAATATAAATAACAGCATGTTAGAAAAACCCCTATACCATACATATAATTTTCTTAAGAATTATAGATTACAATTCGATATGTTCTGTACAAATAGCATAGATGCAAAAGAAAACGATGATATCGTAATGTTTTTTATTTATTGTTAATTATTGGTACTAAACTAATTTATTGCTATTCACTGAATTTCTAGTGATTATGGACGAAACAAATATTTACAAAATTTATAGTGATTATGGACAGAATCATTTTACACATTTACAGCAAGACCGACCCTAGCATTTGTCAAATTCTTCTATGCACCCATCGTAATCCCCAAAAATTAAAATGTACCTGCAGTTTTACATGCCAGTACCAACTAATACCAGCCCTTTCAACGACTAAATAAAATAATGGCTCTACATTCTTCAAGGTTTTTCTCAGGCGCTTTAGGAAACAAAAAAGTAATTTTTAATCTTGAACTTGAAGGCAAATTAAACCAAGTAATTTTCAATTTCATTCTGGCTTTTGTAAGAGGAAATAAAAAGAAAATTACCATTCATTACGTGAAAAATAAGTCTGTTCATTTACACTTAGTTTTCATTGCATGACAATAGTTAAATTAAGCAGTAAAATGGTCATTCTAGTAGCCCAGGTGTCAGAATTGTAATATGAACAGATTAACACATGTAATTTATGTGGTATCGCATATAACTCACTCCACGGATAAAACACACACACACACACACAAATTTTATTTCATATCAAAAGTTTTTATTACAACACACACGCATACCGTTTTTTCTCTTTTCTTTCTTATTTTCACCTGAATACATACAGGGCCTATTTATCAAACTTCAACTTGTGAGTTTTGGAATACAATCAGTGCAATCTTTATATTTAGAAAGAAATAACACTAGGATGTTGGCGTCAATTATGATATTCCTTCTTGATGCAGATACGTGATCAATTCTTCCCTTCTTTTTCTTGTGATGTGTCATTGTGCCTATTCCGAAACCAGGTATGATGCAACATCTCCAGCAACTGACACCACATTCGAAAGTCCAACGACATCATTATCAACTATTACCCTTAAGCTCGGATATTTTATCCTACCGAGTTATCAACATCTCTAGAATCGTAACTCTCTCCTACCGAGTTATCCCAGAAATATAATGGTACCTTGCTTTCAAGCAATAATGACCGAGTGACCTCCAATAAATATCTATTTTTTTTTCATACAACAACAACATTTTGTTTTGATGTTCCAACACAGGATATCTCATGGAGTACTCCCTTATTAAGAAAGAACTTTTCAAGATTCTCGTTCACATATTTAGTTCCATTATCAAATGACTGATTGATGAGGGGTATAAAAGATCAAATGACATCCGTTTTGATTGTATGACTATGGATGGAAAGATCTTGAAGTTCAGTTTCTAATGGTTCAAATTGCAAGTCGTTTGGAGTTCCCTACAGAGAGTTATAGCTATTTTAGCGGATAGAGATCAACTGAAACAACTGCTGTTTAGTATTCCGTTTTTAATACGAATTTTCTAGATACTTCTGTTATCTTAGTCTATAAATAGAGTTGTAATTTGTTATTTGAAATGTAAGAAAGATACAAAAAATTTCAATAACAAAAAAAATTATTTTATCCACCATTCTCTTTTAACAATACAATCAGTACAATCTTTATATTTAGAAAGAAATAACACTATGATTCTGGCGACAATGATGGTATGAATATTCCTTGTTTGTGCAAATACGTGATCAATTCTTCCCTTCTTTTCTTTTTGCTATGTCATTGTGCTTATTCATATCCTAGGTATGAAGCAACTTCTCTAGCAATTGACACCACTATTAAAAGACCACCGACATCATTATCTACTATAACTCTTAAGCTCGGATATTTTGCAATATTATCGTAACACTCTGTTATCGAGTCCAATGTTACCATGTAAGCGTCACTGTAACTCTTGCTTTTCATCAATTCAACCATCCCATTCAATTTGGGGATAATATCCCTAAATGCTTGCACACATGTTTGCACGGCTTTTTGATGAACTAAACTGTTTGTGGCCTTCAAAAACTGTTTCATGTGTTCCACTCCCATTGTAGCATTTTTTACTGCAATATTGGCTGTAATGATGCCAATGCTATATTTGTTTGCGGTGCGACTTCTAGGGTCGGTATCAAGGACCGAGTGACAAAGTTGCCCCTCAGTAGCTTCCACATTCCGGTAACCGACATAGTAGCATACCTCATCGATCGCATGTTTGAAGGGAGCGGCGGAGATAAAGAGAGATTGACACGAGATAATTAGAAACAATAGAGAGAATGAGAGGACACAGGATGCCATCTAAGCTGTGCAAAAGAGAATGTTGATCGTGGGATACAATGACGGAATAATGAATTGTGATTAATTTGCTTCTATATATAGTTATTCATCAATTAATTATTGGTTGCTTGCTAACTGATTATTACTTTTAGGAAGTTAGCTAACGGTTTCCTTTTACACTAGATAGGATTGAATTGGCTGGATACATATGGACGTGCTCTGGTACTATTATAATAACTAACAAGGCAAGTTAAACAGCATTCACTCCAAATATGGAAAAAAAAAGGAAGGAAATTTTGGCGTGAATAATATTATAACATTAATATGTGTGCTGGATATTCAAACAACTGAGTGATGACAGAAGATTGTTGTTGTTGTTGTGATTTTATTCAATTCAATTTCGAAAAGCTAAAAAAAGCTTTTGATTTTCAAGAACAATGAATACATATTATAGAAAATGAAACATTATTCGATTGTCATACTATCTTATGGACCATTATTCTTCTAACCGTCAAGTTTAATTATGATTGATGAGTCTTTTAAGAAAGGAGGATTCACCATGGAATAGACAGAATAATATTAATTGATTTAATTTTTAATTAGAACTTCAATCTAATTAGCCTAGCGTGGCCTTGACCCGACCAGTTCAACCTTACATTCAGGGCCGGACAGTCCAACTCTCTTCTGGCTTCACCCAAATTTCGCATTTTGAGTCTTCTGACATGATTAATTACAGAAATTAGGTATTTTTACCTGGTCAGCCCTAATATTTGTCAAATTTGAAGATAATAATTCCCACATTTAAACGTCAGTACCAATTAACTAGTACCAGTACCAGCACCAGTATCAGTAGTGGATGATTTTAAGCAGTGTCCTAAACTCATCATCAACTTCAAGAGCTTGGCACGGATGTCGGAGGTTCCAGGTCTATGCTTCCTGTTTAATTTGTTATTTTAATTCAAGAAATATATTTATTATCTATCTGCAATCCAATATCCTCCGCGTACTCCAATTACCATTGATAATAATGTGAACCCACATTTCATTAAATGTAAGTGAAACACAGAGATAGTATGGTTTGTTTTATCACTACCATATTAATTTAGGGTGTTGATTCCTTCACAACAATCAACTTTCATAACCTTAACAACTAATTTTATATAAATTTATAAAAAAAATTACAAACATATAATTGCACTTACAGACGGACTGTGTTTTAGATTTGATGCAATTTAAGTGTCATTTGATATTCCATCAAACACCAACTTAAATTTAAACCATTGAAATTGTTATGTAATTTTGACGAAATAACAAATAATACTTAAATTGCATCATTTGAAACACAATAAATCCATAGGTGTAATAATATATTTATAAGGTTTCTTTTAAGATATTTATGAATGTACATAAAATTGATCGTTAATGTTATCAAAATAGATAGTTTAATAACATCTCAAAATCAGGTTTGCCATTACATAAAAGTTTTGATTTAGTGATAGAAAATAGTGCAAATTGGTTATTTACCATTACAAAGTTTTGAAATTAGAAATTTGTCATTTCAATGTTTGAATTGAGAAATTTGCCATTATAAAACTCATTTACTCTTAAATTTGCCATTATGTATATTTAATCAGATTAAAAAATCAATAATTTTACAAACACCAATAAAACTCATTTACTCTTAAATGTTTGTGATGTGCACTGCGATTGTGAACCAAATCACATGCTTTTCATCAATTCCTGATCAAGTTACGCACTTTCATTCCTGATATCACTCTTTGGAAGGCAAGCTCACCGGACACAGTCAAAATATTTATCTAGCTGGTGAAAGGCAACAAGTTTTTTTGATGCAGCAGAACCTCATTAATTAGAAGAGGCTGGCCACATCGGGACATCTGTGTAATGTGCAAAAGGACAACTTAGGAAACAACAGACCACCTATTCCTGCGCTGTAGGTTTGCGCGCGAAATTTGGGCACCAACTACTGTGATCAGACCTGATTCGAGTCCAAGAAGCCACTCCCTTCACCAACTCCGCGAAAAAACTGGGATTGCCTATGTATGACTATCTATTAGAATATGTGGAAGGAAAGAAGACGAATATTTCAATCCAAGGAAATGCCAGGAAGGGAACTAAAGGAGTTGATTGGGTGGGAAGCAGCCAGATGGAGGGATAATGGCCGACAGATAACTACAGTTATAGAGTAGGATACACTGCATCCAACAATGTTGGGACTCTTTTTCATTTTTTCTCTTTTCTTTCTTCTTACCTAACAGGCTACAGATCTATATAAATATTTTGGTTTCTTAATAAAATCATTAAGTAGGCAAAGCTTACTTCATAAAGTTCTCAACATGCTGTTTAAAAGCAGAAAATATTCTGGATACATCAGATTTACAAGAACAACTGTAAAACCAACTAAACCTACTAAATTAATAAGTAAAATGTACATAAAATCTATGGCCAGCATGTGAAGGAACTAGAGATGGGCCCCATAAGTCAGTGTGAATCACCTAGAGAGGCAAGGTTGCTGTAGTAGAAGAAGGTTGAAAGGGTAATTTATGGGATTTGGCTTTGGAACAGTGAGAACAAAAAGATAAGGTAGAAGAAGACATGGGAATAGCATTCAATTTTCTGACAGCAGAAACAGTAGAAGAAGAACAATGCACGAAACGAGAGTGCCAATTATCACTACAAAGATGAGAAACATGAAGCAATTGCTGAAAAGAACAAGAGGAGGAGACATCATTACAAATAGTGCCAGTGAGAATAGTCATCCTGGTAAGCTTGTCCTTTATAAAACAAGAGTTTGATGTGAATTCGACAAAATCGTCATTGTCTTTGGTCAATTGATGAATACTAAGTAATTTTTTGGTAATAGCAGGTACATGGAAGCACATTGGTTAGCAATAAAGGAGTACCAGCAGTGCAAAGAGTAGTAGAACCAATGTGAGAAATGTTTAAACCTTTACCATTGCCCATATGCACAGCAGCTGTACAAGAATATGGCTGAGAAGAGGAAAGACTGTTTAGATCAGGTGTGACATGGGTTGTGGCGCCAGAGTCAAGAAACCTAGACTCATGAGGAGCAGGTGGCAGTTCAGCAATCAAAGCTTGGTGAGAAGAAGAAGAATATGAAAGAGAATCACCAGAGTACCGAATGTCAAACCTATGGTAGCAACGAGCTGCCTGATGACCGTATTTGAGACAGATTTGGCACTGAAATTTGTCAGTAGAAGGAACACGTCCTCTACCTCTGCCACGAGAATACCGACCTCGATTGAAGTTGTAGGGAGGACGTCCTCTACTACTGTTGAAAGTAGAGCCACCTTGAAGCGGTGTGCTGTGAGGAGGGCCAGCATATAATGCCAGTGGATCAGATCCTGTATTGGAAACAGACTGAGATGCAGGCAATTGATAAGAACTAGCAGCTTGAGGTGTGGTAAGATGCACTGCTTGAGTTGAGACAGATCGAAGATTAGCAAGCAAACGAGCTTCATGTGCCAAAAGCAGGCTGTGCAGTTCTGACATGGTCAAGGGCTGATGACGCAAGGAAATTGCATCAACAAAGGTCTCAAAATCTGATCCAAGCCCTTGTAGAGTGAAAAGAACCAGATGTTGATCACTAATATCTGATCCAATACTTCAAAGTCGATTTGCAATTGATTGCATATGTTGAAGATATTGAGCACACGACAAACCTCCCTTCTTGGATGTTTGTAGAGAGAGTTTGAGCTCAAGCATCTTGGCTAGCGATTGAGACGTGTGAGACTGTTGAGGAGCCAGCCACAGTTTCTGCCAAGTATCACAGTTAAGAACCTGAGCAAGAATTGGTGGAGAGATAGAAGTGAATAGCCAGGCCAGAATTAATTGATCATGCTGATACCATCTCGCAAATTCTGGATTTTGAGAAAGAACACCAGTAGAAGAAGTAATAGTAGCGCATGGTGGAATTGTAGAATCATCAATGAATGAGATTAAGCCATGACCCCGAAGTACTGGAAGAACTTGTGACTTCCAAACGAGATAATTATCGGAGCTAAGTGTAGTGTTGATCTGATGATTGAATTGAATGGGATTCTGAGGAACACTCGTGTTTTCCATGGCTGAGGATCGTTTCTTGTCGATCTTGAAAAAAAAAAACTAAGGCGTTTGCCCTTTAAGTGGCTCTGATACCATAATAGTGTAGTAAGATAAGAGAGAGAGAATGAATTATGTATATTTCTTACTCACATTGTCATTGTATACAGCTGTATTTAAATACATTTCAGACAACAGCATTACAGCTAAACTGACTAACTAACTGAATTACATAACAACACTGCCATTTCTCTACTTACTGGTGACGTCCAGTTTCTTCTGTGATTCTTCATCTATAATAAAAGAAAATATTGTTTATAAATATTTAAAAGTTCAGCAACTTAGTCTCTTATCATTACTCAAAAAAAAAGGGGGTAAAAAACAAGGTTTGCCTACATATTAGGCTGGTTAGTTGTTAGAGACTAGAGTTAGAACTTTGCTGGGCCCCACTTCGCTGGGACTGAGCATCCCTTATGTGGATCCAGATTCAAAGTTACAGTTAGTTACCAAAGGAAATTGGTAAATTCAACGAACTCATTAAAAAGCACAATGTTTCATTTATGATTTATGAATGAACTCCTAAATATATGCTTATGGTTTCAATGAAAACCAATGGCATTCTGGCCACTTTTCTCTAAAAAAGAATGATTTATGAACGAACTCCCGCTGAAGTTGCATTTATACAATATTTTACTTCCCAATGCCTCAACAAATGCTTTTATGTATAAATGCACCAAACAAGTACCTTGCTCTTGATCTTATTGTCTTGTTGAGAGCACTGATTTTGAAAATTATTTGGGTTGGATCAGTCCATCATCACAAAGAGTTTGATGAGAGGATAGTAATAAAATAAAAGGACATCCCCTGAGAACAAAGTTTTAAATAAATATAGCGGCTTGTCAGCTAGTAGAACCATCAAAGCACCCATGATGATGGTGAATATGTGCATAGGAATAGGCTCTTTTGACGACTTGCAATTGCCTACAAGAATTTCAGAATTAGTTAATTACAAGTTCACGAATGAGGGCAATGACTAAAATAGTTTATAAATAAGTTTGAATAATAGATCATTGATTTAATGGCATTCCAATGCAAATGTATTTTTTTTTTCAAAGAAGTTATATCTTACTGAAATCCCTTATGAATTTTTAAAATGCGAAATTAATTTGGCTCCATCTTTGTCTTAAAAACAACAAAAAAATGGAAAAGAGAGAAAGGTCAGGCAGGGACTGATCTAGGGGTTGGGAGGGTCCTCTAATTTTTCAAAAATGTCATAAAAATATATATAATTTCATAAAAAATCAAAATTTTGTATATCTAGCTGCTTTCCTTTTAATATTTTTTTCTCTGTAGTAAATATCTGACTCTTTCAGTCTCGGCTCATAATTTAAAATTCGACTCCACTCCTTAGGTCAAGAAAGGGGATGTATAGACACTGATGTTAGGCCATGGTGGATCAATGCGCCTCAGCAACCACGTAGAAAGGGCAGAAGAGTACCTCAAGTAGCAACTCACTGTCATAAGACCCATATCAATCAGATCTGAACTACTGCCATTTATTTGGTCCAATTTATAATCAGCCAGGTCACCAACACAGCTTCGGCATTCACTTGCCGGAAGTCTCGTGCAGTGGTGGATGTACGTTAAGCAAATGGGGTTCAATGTCCCCCATTTGATTTTCAAATTACACAATCACTACCAGAAAAAAAGAATTAAAACCGGTTTTATAAATAATTTAGCACCGATTATAAACCGGTTTTAAAAGTAAGCAGTGCTAAATGTTTATAACCAGTGTTAAAATAAAATATTTAAAACCGGTTTTATAAAACCGGTGCTATTTTAGTCTCAACAATTAAAACCGGTTATTCAATAACCGGTTCTATTTTAGTTCAATTAAAACTGGTTATCTATAATCGGTTCTAATCTATTTTACAATTAAAACCGGTTATAACTATAACCGGTTCTAATCAAATAAAATACTTAAAACCAGTTTCTTTAAATAACCGGCTCTAAATATATTATTTTTTTTAATAAATTTTTTGTTTTCTGTGACTGGTCCATATACCAGCCATATATATAAACAAACACATATAAAAATATAACACAAATAAACTGATATAACTCACTAAATAACTGATCAATATCACAAACAAATATATAAGTAACTAAACATTACAAATAACAGAAAAAAACATAAAACAAATTATCAAATATTAGATGCAATATAATTTACAATCATCTCCATAATTTCTTCGATATCTTTCAGTGAATAAGATTGAGGAGCTGGGTTGATAGCCTATTAAAAAATAAAATTTCATTAGTTTGATTAAGCAAACAAATATGTAAAAGAATTAAAGATTAATATGAAGTTTATTTTTTATACTTGTGGTAAATTTTTGTTGCTAGAATATGTAGTTATTATATTATGTATCGATTTCATAACATAATAATCGCACTCTTTACCGCTTGGCTGGTTTGGACTCTAAAATATTGCAAGAAAAAAATGAAATAATAGCGTAAGGCTTTATATAACAATCATTTAAAGTTTGAAATTACACACCTGAAAAAAATCAAATCATTTAAAGTTTGGAATTACACACCTGAATCATTTTCCAAGTGAACTTGAGTTTTTTTTCTTGAGCGAATTGTTTTTCAATCCAATAATAACATAAGGCCCTTATATAACAATGATATGAGTTATCAATTACAGTACATACTAAATTGTCGAAGAGAATAGAAAAAGCTTACGTATTTAATACTGGTTGGATAATATATGTTTCATCTTTATAATTCAATGAGTCCACGACGTAAACAACAGAGGGTTTGAGCCGCACAATCAAAAGAATCCAATGCCCCCTACAATTTATACGTAATAATATGGAGATTAAGCAATTAAGTCATAGATAAATAAGCAAATGAATTAAGTTTTGAAGTTCTAACTTTTCAATGTACGGAAGAAACATGTAGGAGTTTGGATTCTCGCATTTAACAAAGTATTGCCCCAAATAATTGACTGTGCGCTCGATATTGGTGCTTTCTCCAGCTCAACCGTACCATCAAAAGCTTTCTTCTTCCGTCGGTAGGGGTGATTCTGATTAAGAAATCTACGGTGTCCCAAATAAATATTTTTTCCATAGTTTTTCAATCGTATCGTATGAGTCTCTTCTCCACAAATTGGACATGCTTTTGCTCCTTTTGTTCTATGACCCGATAAGTTACCATAGGCGGGAAAATCATTAATCGTGCAAAAAATAACAACACGAAGGATGAAATATTCTTTTAAATAGGCATCAAATATCCTCACACCATCTTTCCATAATTTATTCAGATCCTCCAATAATGGAGCCAAGTAAACATTTATATCATTACCAGGTTGTTTTGGACCTGAAATCAACAACGACAATATTATGTATTTTCTTTTCATGCATAACCAAGGGGGAAGATTATAAATACACAATAAAACAGGCCATGTTGTGTTACCACTACTCATAAGGCCATAAGGGTTCATCCCGTTTGTACATAACCCTAATCGTAAATTTCTTGGTTCGTCGCTAAAATCCTTAAATATTCTGTTAATGTTTCTCCATTCAGGAGAGTCCCCAGGGTGATGGAGCATTCCATCATCTTTTCTGCCATCCACATGCCATCGTAATAAGTGAGTGTCTTTTGAGTTAGCAAATAGACGCTGAAATCTTGGAATAACTGATAAATACCATAACACTTTTGCTACTGGTCGTTTTCGAACTTCTATTTCATTATCTCTCAGTTTGTACCGTGAAGCGTTACATTTCGGACACTTATCCAAATTATTGTACTCATTTCGATATAATATACAATCATTCGGACATGCATGAATTCTCTCTACTTCCATACTCAAGGGACATAATAATTTCTTCGCTCTATATATGGAGTCCGGTATTAAATTATTTTCTGGAAGTATTTCTCCTAGAAGTTCTAATAAAGAGGTAAAAATTTTATCACTCCATCCGTTTTTAGCTTTGAGGTTATACAATTTAAAAACTGTAGATATTTTCATAAATTTTGTACAATCGGGAAATAATGGCACATTGGAATCATTACCCAAATTTTTAAAAATTTCAGAAATATCGACAAAATCCGCTGCAATATCATTCATAATTTCATCCAATTGTTCACTTTCTACATTGTCTATATTTTCTGTATTTCCCAAATTTTCATTCTCCAATACATCCCATTCATCTTTGTCTAAATTTAAGTCATCACCTTCAGATTCATCTCGTATAATATTTTTAATATTTCTACTATTTTCAGTATTATCAATAGTTTCAATATTTTCTCCATGCTGTACCCATCGGGTGTATCGATCCATAAACCCACGATGAATTAAATGATCTCTCACTTGTTTGATATTTCTAAATCTCCGTAAATTTTGACAATCTTCACAAGGACAAACAAGTGTCTGTGCACCCCTATTTCTCATATCTTCTGAGGCACATTCCAAAAATTCATCAATTCCCCTCAAATATTCAATTGTATTCCTTTTGATTTTATACATCCAAGTATTGTGATCCATCTGTAAAAAAACATCAATCTCACAATTAGGGTTTAGAATTTAGGGTTTTAGATTTAAGGTCTAATTCTGGGCCGGTCAACCACATTAACTCACTTTTTAAATACTTTATCTCATTAGTAAACATATACAAGCTAATTTGATGTTAAATTTTTTTTCATATACACACGTACACGTAGGAACATTAAGGAAAATACTAACCAAATTTTTTTCAAACACCAAATTAAAGCTAGTATATGTTCACTATCCTAAATGAGAGAAAGTATTCAAAAAGAAGTCCCAAATCGGGGACTATTCGGGATTAATCCCTATTGGATTAATCCCGAACGAGTATGGACCTAAATTGATAAAAATTCCGGTAGTTTGGTCTTATATGATAATACTATCAATTACACATATATAATTTTATTTATATATATGTAATCAATTTATACAATAATTATGCAAATTAATGAGTGTTAAAATTAACAAGGATGCACTTAAATTTAAATTATGTATAGAAGAATTTAAGATATCTAAAAATATTAATCAGTTAGTGGATGCTGTTGCAGCTGGGAACAGATGGAACAGAGAGCTTCTAATGGTCAATAGTGAAAATGAAGATGAAAGAGCGGCGCTGTGAGATGAAGTGTGATAAATAACCCTAATCTTAATTTAGAACCGGTTTTTTGAAACTAGAATAATTTTTTTGCAATTAAAACCGGTTTTAAAATAAAAATTTTAGAACCGGTTTTGTTAAAATCGGTTTTAATTGAATCAAATAGAACCGGTTATTATAAAACCGGTTTTAATAAAAAAAACTTGTAACCGGTTGTTATACAAAATCGGTTCTAATAATTTTAATAAAATTTACAAATATGCCACTCTCACCTTTTAACACATGTTTTTTAAAAAACCGGTTATAAATAGGCGGTTCTAAATTAATTTTTTCTGGTAGTGAATCTTATGTGATATTTTTCATATTATATAAATATTTTATTAAGAAAAATTATATTTGAACCCCATAAAATATAAATTATTTTCATTGTGATCCCCATAATTGTAATTATCTTTTTATTTCATTATCATTATGTAAACATAAAAAATTTGATATAAATAATTGACCTCAATTCAAAATTTTCTTTTCTAGCTACGTCACTGGTCTCGTGCGATGAACAAGTGCAAATATATTTTCACATGACGTATAATTCTGTCCCAGCTGCAATTTTCAGAGGCGAATTAGATGCACTTGTGGCCAAACCATCAATGAATTGCGGAAAGTTTCTGCAAACTTTTTTGGATCTGCCACATTCTGGCATATGACTTGGTCACCAACATAATCGTTAAGCAGTATTCTTATTTTATTACTGGAATTGAAAGGCACATCTGAATAACGCGCCATGCAAGTATGGAATTCTTATCGCCTGCCGCGCTGCACCGTGTAGCGCAGTTTTAACGCCGTTCGATGCGCGTGAGATTCGTGATTCATCAATTTTGAAAGACCCCCATGAATCCTACTGCTGTCGGTTGTACAAGCATGATACCAAGCAACTCCGCTTTTTTTTTTTTTGTCAAGCTCACTACCAGAAAAAAGCTTTGCTACCCCAAAATTTAATCCGGGTGTACTAATACCAGGTTTTGAAATAGGTAAGTACAACTGGATTTGTCTAAAAATATTTTTTTATAGATGTAGATCCGGATAT
Source organism: Schoenoplectus tabernaemontani (assembly GCA_037127355.1). NCBI lineage: Eukaryota > Viridiplantae > Streptophyta > Magnoliopsida > Poales > Cyperaceae > Schoenoplectus > Schoenoplectus tabernaemontani. The sequence continues at coordinate 1,066,267 of CM073744.1, read as the reverse complement.
TTCTAAACACTCGGGTCCAGAGAAATCACTTAACACTTCAGAATCGGGCGTTCCATCAATCCGGATCTAAATGATGTTTTTAGAACCGGGCATAGTGTACACCCAGTTATAGATGTTGCTTTAGAGCCAAACTTTATAGACACCCGGTTCTAGATAGCTTTTAATCCGGTGTGTTGTTACTACTCGGGTCTAAAAATGAAACCCTAATCCGGTGCTTTTAATATCTCGCAGCTGCGCGCTCGATCCTTTCTCTCTCGATCGAATTGCATGGCAGCGGCGCCCAATCCTGTTGCAAGCTAACTCCATTAATGGTATATCCTTTATAAAATGGCATGACAATTAGATGCATGCTCTTATTTTGATGATATGTATTATTTATTTTACTTAAATTTAATCTATTCTCTTGATACGTTGTAGGTTTATTTGATCATTTGTTGAAGCTCAACTTCATTAATTCGGCTAAGTTTTCTCCTCAATTTTTTGAGGTATATAAATTACAAATTCTATACTTTTCAATTGATGCATGGTAGTAGTAAGTTGTATTAGCAGAGAGGTTGAGGACCTACTTCAATGACAGGTTACTCTTTCTCGATCCTTTTACCTGCTTAGATAATGAGATGTCCAAAGATCTCCAAAATACAACAAAGTACCTGCAGTCATTCTTTGATCGGGTTCAAGACAAGTCGTGTTTCATTCTGTTGCCTTACCTTGAGGGGTTAGAATGATTATCCTCTTAATAAATCAAAATAGTTAATTAATTTCTGACATATATATGAATGCTAATTACACTTATTTTTAATTTCAGTAACCATTGGGTTCTTATTGTTGTGCAATTTTCAAACAAGAAGTGTTACATTGTTGATTCTCTAACGCGCGACTACTCACAAGAACCACTCTACATCCAAGCGACTCTAACTGTGTAACTTGCGTAACTTACTATATTATTTCTAACATAATAATAAATTATTCTGCCATGTTTATTTATGTTGTTATATATATGTTGCGAGCAATTTGAATCGCATTTCTTTGAACAGACCCAAGATCACAGAGAGAAAAAAACTACTCCCAAATTCAGTTGACACATCACCGAGGTATATATACAGCTTATTCGACTACATTGTTAATTTCTAAATGAGTGAATTGGGTTAATCACATAAAATTTGGGGCATGCACTTAGAATTTAGGATTATGAGTTAATACAGTTGGGTAGTTCACAACATGTACATATTAGCTTGAACTTGTAGCATGGGGAATGGAAATATCTGTTTGCAAAGTCAATCAGATTTCTTGCTGGGACAGATTTAACAAAGACATAATATTTAAGTTAAATATACCATCACTCCTGTTTCATAGCATTTTAATTAATTTTTTAACTTTTTTAGAGTCCAAAGCAAACGGGTTCTACCGCATGTAGATATTATGTGATGCGCTCGATGTATGAGATGACAACGAAGTTTGCTAATAAAACAACTATGCCAGAGGTATGAAACATAATACAACTTGCAATACTTAATTAAAAAAATATATTTTATTGTATACATCTTCTCTTAATCATAGTATATCTCTATACCCTCTGATCATATGTATAGTACTTGAAAAGCAAGTCCAATCGAAAGACTGACTAAGTGCTTTTACTCAAAAAAATAATTCTTTGAATATTTGTCTGCATTGCTTAATTTTTACCCTCTGGTCAATATAGTATGTTTTACATTTGATTATTTTTTTCTTCGATTTTGCAGAAGATCCATCCAGTTGCCCCGCAACCATATCCGGACGGTGACATTAAAGAGGTAAAAGAATTACTTGTCAATTTTATTAGAAGAAGTGTTTCTAGTTAGGATAGGAAAATGTGTTTTGATAGTTGTCAGTTTTAAAAGATTGAATGTTTTGATGTGCTTGAACGGGTTGTGTTTTGGATGTGTACTGAATTGGGTTTTATTGTGTAATTGAATGAGTCATATTTTGATACTTGATAATTGTCAGTTAGGATAGGAGAAATGAGTTATGTTTTGGATGTTTCAATATACTTATATTTTGATTTATACTTGTCACTGCTAGATGATGGAAATAATTTGTGTTTGTATTTGTTTATGCTTTGATATGGATGTGTACATGTTCTTCAGTTGATTTATATTTTGTATTGCATGTCGATTGCTTTGATATAGAATTAGGTATTAGAATTTGTCTGATTGGTGTGATGATCTGACTGTATATATATGAGATCTTATATATGCGGCTAATAATGTGGGTTAGCCACAGAAAATTAGAGCATACTAAAAATTAAAGAATCCACGTTTAAACCCGGGTATTAATAAAGGAGGGGTTCAAAAATGTCTAAAAATATAAAATATAGTTTCAGGACCTGGTTGTAGTTAACGACTGGTCTTATAGGTCAGCATTTGAATCCGGGCATTAAGAAGGACATGGGTCTAGGCCTGTTTCGATTCTGGTCCCCACGTGTTGAGTTTAGAATCGGGTGGTTAAATATTCAACACCCTCCCTCATTCTTACCGCTCCAATACCCGGTTACAATTTAAACTTTTACCCGGATTTAAAGCTATTTTTTCTAGTAGTGGCTGCACATTGGAATGGTGGAATAAATTACCAAGTAAATTCGACTTGCGTACTATGAAAGTCAACCATACATTTTGAAATCAAAGGTAAATAGCGTCTCAAATGACTGAATCAGAGTGCAATAGATAATCCCTCCTTCACCCCATTTATATGGATATAAAATATAATCCCTCATCTCTTTTTCCCCTTTTCTAAAACAAACTCTTCATCATCTCTTTATTTTTCTTTTTGTCTCATTTTCAACACTTTTCGTATTAATTATTAGTTTTACATAATTCTATCCTCTCTTTAAACAAATTTCACTATAGATTTGTCTTGATTTTTTTTTAAAAATAATAAAAAAATTTACATCAACAAAAAATTCAAAAAAAATATCAAAAAAGAGCATTTATAGATTAGTTAGGATAATACTTTAAATCACATGTATTATCTATATTCATATAATTATGAATATCAAATAGCAATGACTGACAATCATTGCTATGGAATATCCATATTTATATGAATATATAATATATAAAATATAAAATAATGTACTAAAATTATCATGAGATATCGCTATCTATCAATGCAAGTTGATAGATATTGATATCTTTAAAATTAATAATTTTAGTACATTACTTTATATTTATATTTTATATGACGAACCTTGTTTCAATTCTTTTAATTAATAGTACACATATCAAAAATGGAAACTGAACGCAACGATTTCCCCCTTTTCCTATTTTCTCTTTCGCAGAGTTTGCGGTATGTATAATTACATAGCAGTTATAATAACCGTTATATATCGATTGTCCTTAATCTGAAGGTTGTTTATTAATTAAAGAGGAATATTAATACCATGTAAAATTAGTAATATCTATACTATTATATAAAGCATCTAAGTAATGTAGGCGTCCATTTTTTATCATGGTATTCAAACTTTCATAATACCCATTTTATCCTTCATGTAACGGTTGAGATTCAATTTGATTAACTTCGTCGGCAGATATCGTTTCCAATTTTTCAATTTCCTCTCTATTCGAAAATAATAATTTTTGGAAAGGTAAAGATCTTTTTATTAAAAATTTGATGTCAATCAACCGAAATAATATGATATTATATCTTTCTTGATAATTGACAAATATTTTCTGATAATTTTAGTTTTTATAGTAATTATTTTCTAAATGGACTTATCTTATTGGATGATCTTTTATAATAATTATTTCCTTTTTGTTTTATCTTTCATAGAAGTTCTCTCTGATGATACATCTCACAATTTCAGATTTAAAAGTACCTGCAAATATTAAAGATGAATATAACAATTATGTTACGTATTTTTGACGGAAAGAATAGTTTGCTCATTGATAAGTATTTTTTTATTAATGATACGACGTACATCATTTGTATAACTGAAAAGATAGAAAAGAAAAAACATGATAAATTGACTATCATAGTTGTAGAAAAATAGAGAAGAGGATTAAAAATAAATTTTAATCTTTTTTCCCTTAAAAATATTAATCATGTCTTTCATCAAGATATATTAGAAGATAAAGACGAGCAATTTTTAATTTTTTTAATATAAATATATTCATTTATCAAAATAATTTATTATCTTTTTTATGTATCTAAATAAAAATGTCCGCCGCAATGCGCGGGTATGCAGCTAGTGCAATACACATTTATTTATATAAAAGTCCAACATTAATTTTCTATTCAACTTGTTGAAGAATGATTCATCCTATAATTAAATCAAACACGTAATAAGTAAATTGACTTAAGAAAGTCGACGAAACTGAATATGACACTGGAGATGGATGTCCCCGTCATAACTATGTTCAAGGTCAGTTTTGAAGGATACAAAGGGGTCGTTCGCGTTACAAATGAAAATATTGAATATTTCCAACTAATACGATTATTGCTTTCGAAATAAGGACTTATATTATATATATATATATACAAACTTAAAACATTCAAAAATATTCTCAATTTTATATGTGAGAGATGCATTTCAAATCCAAAGCTCTTCCCTTCAGTGTCTTCCTCCTCGTCCTCTCGACAGCCGCTCTTGTTGATGCAAAACAACTAATTGATTCTTGTTCTGCCGATGATAGTTACACTAATGGAAGCATCTTCCAATCCAACCTTCAAGAACTCCTCTCCTCACTCAGAAATAGCGCCATCAATTCTAGCGGGTTCAGTAATATCACTGTTGATGACCCCATGAGCCCGAACCGAGTATCAGGGGTTCTCATGTGCTACGGCGATAAGACACCGGATGAGTGTGAAGCATGCAAAAACTCAACAACAGCAAATATGACTCAATTGTGCCCCTACACCAAACGTGCAACTGTAATTGACGATCGATGCTACCTCCGTTACTCTAACGAGAACTTTCTGGGTGTTCTTACATCTGACCAAGACTACTACGATAAGTGGATTGCCAATGCATCTAGTCAGTCCAGCTTCAATAAAACCCTTTACAACCTAATAGAAACGCTAAGTAAGGATGCCTCTAATGCGCAGTTTTTGTATGCAACTGGGTACTCCATGGTGTCTGGTTCAAATGAGACAGTATAAGTGCTTGTACAATGCCGACGGGATTTGTCTGCTGAAGATTGCCATCAGGCAATTGCTGATCTCTCCAGTACACACAAATATTTGGTAGCATAAGGCAGTCTGTATTTGTTTATCTAACATCTTGCTACCTTAGATATAGTGTATATCCTTTTGTTGTGACAATTCCAGCAATTATGCGAGTGCAGCCATCACCACCTTCTTTTCCATCACCACCTTCATTGTCACCATCTTCTGGTCAGTTCATTTTTCATTTTTTTTTTGTTTTGTAAATTTATTCCTTTCATTTTTGTAGACTATTTTCATGACGTTATGATCTGAGATTTGACTAGAATGATGAATAATCTACAAAAAAATTAAAAAAAAATGAACGGAATGAACAAATTTTTAACTTGATAGATTGTAATGCAATTGAAAGAAGTTTTGGTGCTTTTGGAATCATCTTTCATTAATATAATTGTCTACATTTATTGTGTCTTAACAGGCTCACACTCAGAAGTAATTATCATTGTTGTGCTCTCCACGTGCCTAGCTTTTGTGCTTATTTTACAATTTACCATTTGTTTATGGAGAAGAAAGAGAACAATTAGCAACTTACCAAGTAAGTACATAGTTATTTACATTCAAAATAACGAATGAAAATTGATGTTTTGAAAAACAAAATGTTGAAGATTTCAATCATCAGTATGGTAATAGAGGCTTTTTTTACTGTGAAATATTTGTTTGCATGTAATGATTATATCAGATCAGGACTGCTCAGTGGAGAATGGGATATTGAGCCAAGAATTTATTCCCAGAAACGAACCCCATGTTTTTGTTGATAAATAAACTTAAATTTCCATAAATTCGTGACAACACAGTGGACAGATTTTGAGACAGTTTTAAATGAGTAGTTGAAAGGGCAAACGTTGGTCAAATTATTACTATTATCATTTTTATTATTATTATTATCATTATTATTATTACTATTATTATTATTTTAATTATAATTATATTTATTATTATTAATATATTATTATATTAAGATTATGGATTATGATTATTATTATTATAATATTATTATTATTATTATTATTTTACTATTATTATTATCATCATTATTATGGTTAGTATCATAATTATTCATATTTTAACAATTTTGATTAACAACTGCCAAACGATATTTTCTCTTTTCCGAATAGTCAAGAATACCACTCTTCTACTACTCTTTCAAAAATATACTATTCTATCACTCTTCCAAAATTATCACCATGGGCGGATGCAGGATTTTAGTCAGGGGGGCAAATATCGGATTGTAATAGCTTATCGGGTTTAAATCCATTAACTAATCGGGTACTAAATAAAATAATAATAATTTAATATATATTCTTACCTAATAAAAAATTTATTAGAATAATAACATTTTATATATTAAAAATAACAATAAAATAAAGCTCAAAGTAATAGATAATGAAGTTGATGAAGAAAATTTCGTCTATAAAATTTTATATTTTGATATCTTTGCATAATTATTTCATTATACATGATATTAAACATTTTTTTCTCAATAAAATTAATCAGACAATTCAAGAGGGGCAAAAAAATTTTCCGAGAGGGGGGGCAAACTACCGAAAATCACTATTTTTCAAAATCTAGGAGGGGGACCGCTGCCCTCCCCGGGCTAGTGTGCATCCGCCCCTGATTATCACTCTTCCAATGCTATTCCTTGATTTGCCAAACGAACCCTAAAAGAAGAAGAAGAAGAGTTTACAATAGAGTTCACGTGAACCAGAAAGGTTAATGTAAAATCTTTCTTTGTTGAGATTTCCGTCATGAACAATAGAGCTATGTGTTGTTTTATTTTTGCTTAAGCTCTTTTGTGCAGTTATGTACGGTTGGGTTATGGGTTTTACTTTTAGAAACCCATCTAAACTGAACCCGGCCTTATATACTCATATATCATATATTTTTCAAAATTGATATATAAAGTTCATTGAATAATCAATCAAATAATCATTTAAGAGTTGAATTCTACTTTGGATTTTAATTATTAATATTTGGTTTTTGCTATATGTTTTATTTTATGGATGTCACATGTCACTCTTTTTTATTATAGATTGTTATATATAGTTTTATTTTGTGAAACTTAACAAATATTTAACTTTTTTTAATCCACTATTCATATATAATGTTGAATTATCTTTATTTACTCATATATTTTTGTTATTTTATTATTTTCTATTCTTAAGTTATGATGTTATTTATATAATGTTCAATTGTTCAATATTAATTAAAGTAATGAAAAATATAAAATAGTTTACCGAAGTAAAATTCCATCCTGTTTAACTTGTATAACCCACAAAAATCCATGTGTAAAAATTTACCTGGATCGTGTTGGATTACGGGTGGTTAGCTAATGAATTTTTCCAACCCATTATAACCGGATTGAGTTCAAAATTTTGATAAAAAATCACCGACCAGCCCATTGTACATCCCTACCTGCTGAAAATCTCAAATATCTGAAATTTGGCTGCAAATGCAAACCCCTCATTGGGTGCCAAAACTTGACATGCATCTAAATGATTAAATTATAAAAGTACATATACTGGCTGGACTTATCTTATATAAGTTTCACAAATCTAAAGGTCATCTAGGTTTCATTGTGAATAATAGGGGGTGGGCAGCTGCCCCCAAATTTTGTAAAATATGTGTGATGGTATAGTATAGGTTGTGTAAAGGTTTGAATATACTACTATTAAATCACAAATTTCCCTACCGTGTTAATGTAAAACTTCTAGCTTGCTATTAAAAATTTGATGGAATCACTGAAAATTTGCTTTACTTTTCATTAATCCTTTATTTCACGAAGGGGGAAGTGGATAGGAAGATGATTCTGACTAGTGGGACCACTGCTTTAATTGTTCAAATGAACAGACCTAGTTTTGTGGGCCTTTGACTTTTTTCTTGTTTTCAACAAAGCAACTCCCTAACTGGTTCCGTTAAGTTTGACCTCGTTTTTTATATGTCATGGTTATTATTTTTTTGGAATAATTATTAAATGAATGGACAAGTATTTCTCAAGTAAATATCATTAATCATTCTTATTAGCACTAGTTTATGGTATTTTTTCTGGAAACTTAGAATTTATAACTTTAGACTCCGTACTGGTATATATCAAGCATCATAAAACAAAGATTTTTATATTTTTCTATGAATGAATATTGGGGTTTGTGCTGAGTGAAATTTAGAACATCCACTTCTTGTTTCTAGTAATAAATGAGCGGTCCAATTGTATTTGTCAAGCCATGAAATTTCAAAAGCCCATTATTAAATTATTAATAAAAATTTATATCAAATACAATTAACAAAGTGTAAAAAGTATAACTTATGGAGGTAAAAGCATAAATGATAAATGAATAATTAATTAACAGTAAAAATATAAAATATGACGATGTAATAATGTAATAACCGTGAATAATAAGATAATGGATAATAAAATGATTTAAGACTAATGAATTAAGCGAGTGGGATAAAACCATAATATTAGAAATTAAGATAAATCCGAATTTAAGTCCTCGATTTAAAATCAAATAAACTTAACCCATCTGACCCGCTACACCTAAAGGTAAGTTACATGAAAGATCCCACCAGATCCTCCACAGAAAATCCCAACACGAATTTCTCTCTCTCCTCATTAAAATCCGCCATTAATGCCTGTTAAATCTTTTTTCTCTCTCTCTTTGCCTCTCTGTCTTTCCCGACCTTCTCTCTTCTACTCTTTTTCCTCTGTCTCCCTCGCTGTTTGCCCACGCCCCTTTCGCTGCGCCCCTTTTTCTCCTTCTACGCGATTCCATCGCGCTCTCTCTCTCTCGGGACACATTTTCCTTCCTAACCTACACCTTCGATCCCATCACCCCTCCTTTTTCTCTCCTGGCGCGCTGGTCCCGACTTACATACCTTGACGACTCCGGTGGCTCTCACCGCTCTTTGCCCCCTCTCTGCACCCGAGGCAGTACCAACTTCCCTCGTCAGCCATTGGCAAGGGGTGTACCCTCCGCCCCTGAACTGCCTATAAAGGCGGCAACCTTCCCCCTCTCTGCCACTACGCTGCTGGGAGACGCCAAACCGCCCTCTTCTGATTTGTCGTCTTAACAAGGCGAGACGAGCTCAATCTTTGGTTTGCTTAGAGTCACCCCCACCTCTAACCCACTCCCGTTGCGGCCCCGACTCTGATCTCTTGTTGCCTCGTGTGGGACCGGGTAATATCATTCCTCATTTTCTTGGCCGTGTGGGCCCTTGTTGCGTGCCTTGTGTGCTGATCTAGTGTGTCCCTTGGTACACACAGTGCACCGATTGGTACCAATGAGGCGGGCCTCCTTGAGTATTCTTTGGTATGGGATCTTGACTGGTGTTTGTGGCTAAACTGATTTTTGCTGGTTTGTTTGACCTCACTCGGTTCTGGTACGATACTGCACTTATCTTAGCACTCCGACCCTATTACATTGCTTGACTTAATGTCTGTGTTGGTTTGATTTGGTTCTTTGTCTTTCTACTGGTACCTGGCTGTTGTGCAATTTTGTCGATTGTGCCTTTGGTTGAATTGTGGTTTTGATCCTTTTGTGTGGTGCGCTTGACATATCTATGCTTGCCGACTACTATTATCTTGTCACCCTTGGTACACTGGTACCATTTGGTACCAGTGAAGTTAGGGGATGTTATCTTGATTTTGGTCTTGATTCATGGGATCTGACTCCATGGCTTGTTGTCTTGCTTTGGCCTTGCCTCTGTTGGCTCTGGCTTTCTTGTGCTGATATAAATTGTGTTCTTGTCTGATTCTGGCTTGTGTGGGTCTCGGTTTGGGTTATGCTATTAGGTTGTGTTCCATGTTGATTTGGTACTGGTATATTGACTATTTTGGTCGAAATCCCTCTGTTGTTCTGATAAATGTCTGTCGCCTTTTCTTTTCATTTGCTGGTTAATTGTTGAGTTGATATTTGGCTGGTTGGGCCTAAGCAGAGGCTCCGTCGAACTTGGTATGGAAGAATATTCTGTTCCGGGCTAAATCGTATAACCTGATACAATTGAGATTAAAATGCAATATCTAATAAAAATAAGGGTCTAAATGAATTTGTGGTAATAACTCCCTTTAAGGGTTATATGCGCAAAACATCACCTGGACGGATATTCATAAATGCAGAAAATAAATTAAACTTAACTAAGTGGGCCGAAAGGTATAAGCGGGCTAAAGGTATAATTAATTAATTGGTAAGTGCCGTAAATTAAAACGTGCGCGACTAATAATTAATTAATACTTAAAGTGAAATATGGGAGATGATTACATGATCTGCCTCAATAATGAAAATCCGAATAGATACAGTGGTTTCGGAGGCTGCCTATGATCCCAAACACAATTAAAACACCAACACATTAATAAAACAATAATAATTTTCTTGAAGTAGTTTACTTTCTTTTTATTTTTTATTTTTCTTTTAAGTTTTCCTTTTTAAATTTGTTTTAAACTATTTTTCTAATTTATGAAAATATAATGTTAAATATGTATATACATAATAATAAAAGCAAAATAAATAAGAATAATAATTAGGATATAATGAATATATATTAGTGTATATATATATATATATATATATATATAATATTAATCAATTTCTATTTTTAGATTTAAAAGAATATTAGAAATAAAGAATATATATAAAAAATAATATATATCAATTAAGTCCTTTATTTTTGAATAAACAAAAGAATATTAGAATTTAGTATTATATATAAGATATAATATATATAAATCAATTTCTCTACTTTTAAAATAAATAAAAGAATATTAAAATATAATATTATCTATGTATAATATATTAATTAATTTCTCTATTTTTAATATAAATAAAATAATATTAAAATATAATAATATATATATATATAATATATATATGAATCAATTTCTCTATTTTAATAATTGAATAACATTAATTAATATATATAAATAACCATTTAATCAATTTCTCTATATAATAATAGAATAATATTAATAAATATATAAATATATATATATATTCAATTTTTTCTCTATTTTTAATAAGAATAATATTAATTGTATAATATTATGTATTAATCAATTTCTCTATTTCTAATAATTAATTATCCTAATTATAATTAAATTAGTTGAGTGATAACATTAAGCTAACTTAATTAATTTAAATAAATTAAGTTAACTACATTAATCAAAATAAATATAATCTTAAAACACGAACTTAAATAATAATAATTTCAATTGAGGGTCCTGTATACCCTGACCTAACCAGACCAAGCGTAAATAAGACACTCGCGAATTTAATTATTTTGGACTACGTAGGCTCTCAGAAGTGTCCCGACGAGCCGACAATTGAGTGCGCTCAAGATGAGACGGTTGACGAGATCATGAACGTCACCGGAAATTAAGCAATTTGACGCTACCGACCTGATCGGATTATTCTCAGGTACGGTTTCCTGGGATTTAATTTTCTTTCTTCAGAAATAGGAACCCGAATCGAAAATAAAAATTATTTTTAAAATAAATCTGAATTGCGGTATTTTCTGACCAAAAATTTGTAGTGACTAAATCTGACCTGTCATATGCATCCGGTAAATTGACCAGCATATTCGAGACATACCCGCATTCGCATGCCATATCATATCATGATGCATGTAGACAGGATAGGAGTAGGACTCGGGAAATAGTCCCGAGATAGGATTATGTTAGAGTTAAATAAATAAAGTTATAGATTATAATTAGTAGATCAATATTATTAATATCATTAATTATAAATTAAGTTAGGTAATTAATCATGCAAAATGCATGGGAAAGTGCTGAGAGGCGGGCCGGGTGATCTCAGTCTGAGGTTGTCTTGTATAACTAGACCAACGGGTTACATTCCCCTTGGTCTGTATATACACTGCGCACCTTTGCTTGTCGGTTATCCACCGATCCCGCCATTGGGCGGGTTCGGCCGTGCTAGAGTGTTTTTGCTTTTGATCAATATTATATTTTTAATATTCTTAATATGATTAAGATTTTTAAATCCAAATTTGAGCGATTAGGATACCATGTCTTTCAGTGTTTAGTGTGGGCGTCCATATCCGAGTCTGGATTCTACCCTGTTTTGTTATTTTTTCGGGATGCGGTCCTCTGGCCCCTAGTGGGTACAGTGTAGGCTCCTATTTGTATCATCTGTCATTTTGTCATTTCTCGGGATGCGGGATGGGGCCCCGATTGGGTCCTCCCTCTGCGGTCCTCGGCCCCAGGTTGGTACAGTGCAGGCTCTCATCTGTATTATATTTCATTTTGTCATTATTTCTCGGGATGCGGTCCTCTGACCCTTAGTTGGTACAGTGTAGGCTCCCATTTGTATTAGTTTCGATTTGTTATTTCCTGGGTAGTTATCTCTTTTTGACGATATGGCAACTGAAAGCATAACTTCTTAATCCATTTTGTTTTATTATATTATTATTATTATGTGAGGTGGATCATCAGATTCAGAATACCGAGTACGTGCTTTTAGCCGTCACTCTCCTAGGGCGTCATCGCTCCGGGAGGCCGAATTTTCCCAGGGTATTCAGGGCATTGGCGCCCGCTTACTCGAAAATCCTAAGTTTGTAAGTTGGGCCCGAATACGTGCCCGCTTAGGTAAGTCACAAGTCCAGGGCCCGACCACGTGCCCGCTTGTGGATGGACTGATGATCTACAACTGGGTTATATATATACGGGTGCTTTAAATCTCGTATCTTATATATATATTTATTATATATTATATCATTATCCACATATTTTTATAATTTGTGTTTATCTATCATTGCATGTCATCGCATCATAGCGAATTGTTAAAGAGACATATTAACTATAATGTTACTATTTAAATAGATCACTATTGCATTTTCAAATATCGGTATCGGTTTTTGGGTCCAGTCTAGGAAAGAAGATCAAATCTTAAGGCTGGATCTAAATTCGTACTGAGTAATTTATAAAATTACTCACGTTTCCACGGTGGTTGTGGGATCCAGGTATTTCAGGTTCAGGATTTTCTTGGAGCGAGTGCTAGGGACAGTCCTGCGCGATGACAGAGATGCTTCGCTGCATGTGCACGTGAGCCGGGTAGTGGATTAGGATCTATCGGGTTTCGAGTCTTATTTCCTTCTTTTGGGTTTTTCTTTGAGAGATTTTGCTACCCATTCCGATGGAGCTAGCCCCGCCTATGTAGGCGTTGTATTCTCTTTGTTCATTCTAGACTGTATGGTCATGTATATTTATATTATTATTGTTTTGTTTATTCTGAGATTTATCTTATTTTATTCATTTAGCCTTTCGTACGCACGTCTCGTCGTGCGTACGTGGCGGGATTAATCACTCCTAATCCGATTTAATTATTCTGGGGTGTGACAGTATTTGTGCTTTTATATAATCAAATTTTTGGAAAAAAATTATTGATATGCATTTTGAGTTGTCTTCATTTAAATATGTAGTATTTTGTTTTCATTTGCTTTCGTTCTCCATTTAAGAATATATCAGGTTTGCTGTTTAGTTTTGAATACTTATATTTTATTAAATTAGTAGGTTATGAGTGTGATATTTTGTTTCACTTCTGATTTTGATTTTCATATTTATGCTTCCTATCAAATAAAACTTTTGGCAGAAATGTCCTTTTTTTTAGGTAGGTTTTGGCAGCAATGTTAAGGGAGAATAAAGCATCAAATGATCTACATCATTGATTTAAATTAGATGATATGATGAAGAAAAAAACATGACCCTATTTTATATGTAGAATAGCAGTATATATTCCAGGGTGCCAGACCCACTTACCATAATTTTTGAATTTGATTTTTTGGCTCCACCCCTGTGAATAATCCCATCCAACTACAAACTGTTAGATTAACTGAAAAATTGCTGACTTGAGCCGGATCACAGAACGTAGTGGCACACAACGTCTCCAAGTCCCAACACAAAGAACCCAACCCTTGTTCGCATGCTATAATAAATAAAATTTAAATTGACCCAATATTATTTGCTTTTATGAATAATGAAATATCTTATGATTTAGGAAACTCTGCCAGGTGTTCTGGTCCCAGATGTCAGACCAGGCTCTGCTGCAGAACGCTCAGGCCTCCTTGCTGGTGACATTGTGCTTTCTTCTCCTTCCGTCTCTGATCTGGTTGATGTTATTACATCAAACCCTGAAAAATCAATCAATGTGAAAATCCAGCGAGGTGGGTTGTCTGACCCGATTGACTTGAAAATAATCCTTGATCTGAGCCCAGATGGTTCAGGCCGCATTGGGGTGCAGCTGTCCCCTAATTTCCGTGTTACAAGGCTGAAAGCGACTAACCTGGCTGAGGCAACAGTTATTACCACAAGAGAGTTTGTATTGCTGACAGGGTCAGTTTTTGAAGGTCTTAAACAGATATTTTTGAACTTCTCTCAGGTAATTTTTATGTTTGACAATGGTTTGAGCTTTTCTATTTAACATTGTATTTGGAAATGACTCCTGTACCTGTTATATTTACATTGCAACTGGCATTTATAGTTATTTGCAAAGACGACTTTTAATACTAAACTGGATTAACATCTTGATAGTTAGGATGAACTATCTATTGACCCAAATTAAAGAAGCCTTGCTTAATTTATTTTTTGTTATTGCTTGTGATGTTGTCTTTGTTGGAGACGAAGGGTAGATTGCTGCACATGTAACTAATACATGTTTCCATTAAACCAATTAAACAGTAGTATCCATATTCACAAGTGAGATATTGAGTGCTCATTTTTTCAAATATTGTATTCTACTTTGCAAGAACAAGCAGTGGAGTAACTTTGTTTTCTTTTAACTCTTGTTTTTAATAATTAATATGCAGTCAGCGGAGAAAGTATCGGGCCCAGTCGCGATAATAGCTGTTGGTGCTGAGGTAGCGAAATCAAGTGCTGAAGGTTTATTCCAATTCGCAGCAGTAATCAATCTCAACTTGGCTGCCATTAACCTCCTCCCTCTACCTGCTCTGGACGGCGGGACCCTCGCTCTGCTTTTGGTCGAGGCAGCAAGAGGAGGCAGAAGGATTCCCAGAGAAGTCGAACAGAGCATTACCTCGTCAGGCGTGTTGTTAGTAGTAATGTTGGGATTGTTTCTCATTGTCAGGGACACGCTAAACTTAGATTTCATCAGGGAGATGTTGTGATGTGTCAGAAGGTTGTGATTGTAGATAGTGAAATTGTTTTGCAAACATCAATTTAGTTATTTAGTGAAAATCGTTTTTCAAGAATTATTACATGGGTACAGGTTTAAAGGTTCTCTTTATTAGGTACTCATCTTTGACACTCAGAGATGCACAACCATATTATTTTCTCGTCCTGTTTATTATTATTTTTTATTTATTTTTAGTCTTTGTCAGAGACTTAATGTAATAGGATGTGATCCATAACTATCTTGGGCGCTTAAAGACTTAAAAAGTAGCATTTATGTCTATTATGGACTGCTAATTTGATCACGAGGATGATTATGAATGTATGCATGTACGGTTAAACATGGAGCAGTTGAGATCTGCCCTTGTCCAAATATCAAGTATGTAATCCTATCGAGTAGCAGACGAAAGAAAACTAGTTCAATTGAGCTTGAAAGGTAGATATCGGAGATGCCACTGAAGAAGTTGAATTAATGTCGCTGAAGACCAGCGATAATCTCTCTCCCCCAAGTTACAAAGTTTGCAAAATTGAGGGATTTGTGACTCGGCGCAAGACGGCCGGAAAAAGGAAGAAGTAGCAGCAGAGAGAAGACGGAGAGAATATTTCAAAAAAGAAGACAGCCAGACAGAGAGTTAATTTGTCATATAACACTCAATTGTAACTTGTAAGTAATGAAATGGTCAAAATGTCCTTTGATGCCTCTATTATAATATTTATAACATTTACGAAATTTTATTTACAGATTTAATTATAACTTTTTTCAAAATTATATAAGTAATAGATTATTTTTTATAATAAATATATGTTTGCTATTTTGTTTTTATTTTTATTTTATATGTTTTATTTTGTCTTCACAGAAAAAAGATGCAGTTACGTAAATAATTATAATTGATAAATGTTTAATCTTTCATTTTTTTATGATACTTTGCAATTCCAACATTAATTTTAACTTTTAATTTAACAAATGCTTTCTTATTTGTTAACATTTTGATTATTTTGTTTATCAATATATTTCTTATAAGCATATAAAATCAAACTAAAATAAATTAAATTGCAAATATATATAATTATTAATAATTAATTAAATGCCTGTATTTTTCTAAATTGGTACTAAGTTTTTGTGCATTAAAAGTTCATAAAAACGTAAATATTTTTCTGCCGTGCGGTTCCTCAGAAAAAACCCGGCAAGCAAGAGGATGTTCTGAAAAACAAAAAAAGCTGCCGCCTGTTTTATTGTCAAGACTGTGTTGTCAAGTGATACTTATCCAATATATATATAGTAAAATACCGTGAATTTAAACTCACGGAGGTCTTTCGTGATCTTAGCTCAAAAAATATATCAAATCGTCTCGAAATTTTAATTTATCATTCTCATTAAATTCTTTATATAAAAATCTCATGAGATACAAAAAACTCATCCAGAGCAGGTAGAGGGAGGAGGTTAATGGCCACCTCAGCCTAATTTTTACTGATACCGACTTCTGCGGAGGTGCCAAAAAATGCATGTCTAGCATTTTAGCCTCCTCACCTCCGCAATAACCTAACAAAAGTTTAGAAAGAAGTTCAAAAACAAACACAGAATACTAACATCCCATGGGCACAACTGGGACACAATACTTCCAATCTACTTGAACTGGGGCAAACTTTCACACTAGAGGAAATAACAAACACAGTGTTAACACTTGCAAAGAGAAAATTGGTGGGGCTGAAGGCTTCCCAACTGAATTTTACCAAAAATATTGGCTAGTGATTAAAGATGATATCATCAAAGTAGTGTAAGCTTTTTATCGAAACGAACTAGACTTGTGAAGGTTAAATAGAGCGGTCATAACTCTAATACCAAAAATACAGGGGGCAACTCAACTTGATGAGTTTACGCCAATAAGCATCATACCGGAAATTATAAAAATCATATCAAAATTAATGACATAAAGATTACAAAAGAGAATGCCAAAACTCATAAACATTAACGAAACGGCTTTTGTGCATGAGAGAACGATGATGGAGAGCTTCTTAGTAGTTCAGGAATTAATCAATTTTCGAAGTAAACATAACATACCATCCGTAGTGCTCAAAATAGACTTTAAAAAGACTTTTGATACCATCTCATGGGACTTTTTACTACAGATTATGTCCTCTAGAGGATTTTCACCTATATGGATACAATGGGTCAAAAACTTGTTAATCTCATCTTCTTCAGTAATTAACAGCTACAGAGGAGATCAGGAGATCATTTTTATCACATGATGGGGTTATGTCAATGGGATCCATTATCTCCCCTCATTTTTGTGCTCATAACGGATACATTACAAATCCTATTATCTAGGGACATCAACTTCAATATGGCAATTCGAAATATCTCAAACACAATACTATAATTTCCAGATGATATGCAAATCATAATGGATGTGCATCCTAACACATTGAGATCCACAATGCAGGTGCTAAACACATACGCTCAAATCATAGGATTGCAAATAAACATGCATAAGAGTGAGTTTGTACCTATTGCAGTGCCATGGGAACTACACAAAATAATTGGACGAATACTTAGTTGAACATAGGGTAGCTTTCCATTCAAATACTTAGGATTACCAATGTCTGTCAAAAACTTCGGAAAGAGGACTTCATGCCCTTAATCACTAAAGTATATACAAGATTATCTGGAGGACAAACAAATCACCTTTCAATGACTGAGAGGAAAGTGCTAGTAAATTCAGTAATTAATACGCTTCCACTTCATTTCATGCAAGAATTTATGGTACCAAAACGGGTTATCAAACATCTCGAACGACTAAAACAAATATTCTTTTGGAAAGAAAAAGAGAAATATTTGGGTGGACATTGTTTAGTCAACTGATCCAAAGTATGTCTACTTACAATCTACGGTGGACTGGGAATCAGGGACTTAAAATGGTTATTGATACTACATACCAATAAACTGGAGTGCACCTAGGCAATAATAGTGCACTTCATACATGGAGATTTAGTAGGCAGGGAAGTGAATAGAACAACATCATTCTTTTTTAAAGAACTCCAAACCCTACGACCACCGGAGGGGTATATGACTGGTAAGAACGAATAGCCTCATAGTACCACTGCTGATAACGCCTCGAGAAGGTGGAAGCCCTAGAAGTGGATACCATCTGGTAACGAGTGCCCGTGCCTAGTCGGAAAAGGTGAGTGTAGCACCATCCGATACCCTCCAAATCGGCTGCCAAAGATATAGGGCGGAGAAGAGGTGCTGGAATGTCCTGATCCAAGCCGAACTGATGTGCGCATCGATGCGGCGAATAGGGCTCAATGAACATATAATCGCCCAATCTGAGGGGAAGGAAGTCCTGACGAATACTGATCAGGTACTCCAAGTCAATAGGCCTGGCTCGGATGCTAGAGGGGTCGAAGAAGGGACCCTACTGTCAATCACCATCCTGTCGGCAACTCTAGCTGCCCCACGGGCCACTGACCTATCTCGAGAGAAGCGCAAATGGTCTCGGCTCCTAAAGAATCTATACCGAGCAGCCTCCGGGGTCAATGAAGCTGGCTGCACCCCAGCCAAATCACTCAATAAAGGTAGGCGGTCTCGCAGCGCAACCGCCATGCTGGGGTCATATGAGCCGGACCGGTGCGGATGGAGCCATCCACTAATCGGATGCCATGGAATCAACTCCCGGCACCGTGAAGGACTACGAGACGAAGTCAAACCACGAAGACATCTATAAATGTTGGCCGGTCAAGACATGTACACCGCCAAAGAGATCCCGTAGCCACGCGCGATCGTGCTCGCCATGACGAACACCGAAGGTCGAATGGTGTATGCGGGGAGCTAGGCAATAAGAAATAACAAATCCACCAAGAGATGAAAGCAACAAATAAGTCTCCCGATCCACATCATGTGAACACAAGTGCATCCCGAGAAGGGATAGGGCCATGATGAATCTCGAGCCGACTGTACCAAATGGATCTCTAGTGGAAGCCAAGCCCGTAAGGCGAGTATGGACCCTATCGGTAAAATAGGCGATCCAATGCTCGAATGGGACTCCGGATGCCCCCTCCGTAGATGATAATAAATCTCATAAGTCCTCTCGCAAAGAAGGCGGAAATCGAGTGAAGTCTCCCGAGTCACGGTGAAACCATGAACTCGTCATAGAAATGGCCAAAGATCGGCAGCCCAGTCAACTGTTGTATCTCCAGGAGGGTCGGAGTCAGCTCCCGGTCATCGATGAACAAAGTATTGGTGGAATAGTTCCACCTCTCACAAAAGGCTCGTAGCCAAGGAGTGTCAATGTGATAATGAAATATCGACAAGAAGACCGAGTCATATATCCCGGCTCGCCTGAGCAGGGTCTCCTCCCGCATGAGCACATATCGAGTCCACTCTAATCGATAACCGTGGCACTCTAAGGGAGTGGCAAAGGGAGCAGTGGTCCATCTGTGAGCCTCCCCGTCAATAATCTCCTTGCCCAGGAGATGTGTCAAAGGAGCTGTAGAGGCAACACCTAGAGGCTGAAGGGGCATGATGTCATGAGGCTGATCATCTCTAAAGAACAAACCACCGCCTCGCGGATAGACAGGAGTCGCTCGAATGGCTGAGACGAAATGAGTCCAATCACTAGGATCCTCATAAAAAGAATGGTAGTGACTCAAGGGGCGACGCAGAATGGCGTCATGAGAAGGAACTACAATACCCGAAGAAGAGAAAATGTCATGAGAAATGAAGAGACAAATGATAAGGAATAATGCACCAAGACAAGTCTTTCGAGCGTTCAAGGCTCGTCTTGGTGGGTGGCTCTTTGTTTACCCTTGGAAAATCTCAAAGTTAAGCAGCCGAATAAATGAAAATAAAATCAATTATTAATAATAAAACATAAGAAGGAGGAAAGAGAAAGGGCAAGAGAGAGGGCCCACTGATCAGAAGAGGTCGCTGTCTAACCCCGGAACAAATCGATTAATCCCACAAGGAAATGTCAGGGTGAGAGACAGGGATATAAATACTCCACCACCTCCTACTCATTCGAGGTGGCTGACCCTCAGGAGATTTCAGAGAGAGAAAATCTCCTGATGGGTCAGCCATATGATCACATTTTTTTCTGACAAGTGGGACCCACCTCGGCAAATTTCCCTATAAGCGCTTCAACAAAGATGAACCTAGCTTATCCAATGAGTCTAATCAATCCGGAATAAGGGTTAAGCATCAATCCCACATGAAAATCCTAAATACAGGGCAAGGATATAAATACCCTGTCATCTCCTATTCATTTGATGTGGATGACGCTCAGGAGATTCAGGAGAGAGGAAGAGATCTCCTGATGGGTCATCCATGTAATCATTTTTCACTGACAGGTGGGCCCACACCTCAGTGACTAAAATATCAAAGGAGTCAAGATTAAACCCTGAGAATCTATCATCAAAGCAAACCCTGAGAACTGAAACAGTATAATCCCTGTGCAACAAGGAATGATGTCAATGCCAAGCTAGTATTCTGATACAACTAATCATGAGAAATTTCAAATGTGATTTTGCTTTCAAGGCTGACCTGGTGCCAAAGCAGCGAGCAACCACCTAACCATGCTTTGATTTGTGTCAATTACTGATAAGTAGTCAGTTTTTTGACCAAGTCACCCTCATGTTAAGGGATTGAAAGTCAATTTCACAAGACTGATCAAAGTGCCAAAGCTTGAGAGCAACCATCTGATCAAGTCTAGATTTGTATCAATTATTGACAAGTAATCAACTCGTTGATCGATCAAACCCTAATGAATATCAATATAAGTCTAATTGATATTTAGTTAGGGTGGTTTCTGCAAGGGAGAGATAATTGCCAGAGACACTGAGCTACAATTGAAATCTGGGATTAATTCGGAGGAAAAAACAGGGTTTTCTAGACAAAAGAATTTTTAATTCAAAGAGACAGGGGTAAAAATGGAATTAAAAATTACAGGGATGATCATCATGAATTTAGGGATTTTTGGTGAAATTTTCATGATTTTTGGATAAGTGGAGCTATTAAAATAAATTCAGGGAAGATAAAACAGATTAAATGGATTAATCAAGGGCTGAGATTTGATCAAAGCAATTCTGGGTGCAACTTGGGGACAGAGACTCATCTGGGTGCAAACTGGGGATCCCAAACATATACACACAGAATCAGAGAAGAGAGAGAGTATGACACGTGTCAGCATCTCATTGGGCCACTTCATTGCCACGTGTCAACACCCCATTGGTCCACCTCAGCTGGGTGGGACCCACACCCTTACAGACCTGACAGGTGGGCCCCACGACTATGCCACGTGGCGGGCCACCATTCAACCATGTCATACCGCCCTGTGGACATGTGGCCGTATCCTATTAGGCCACATCGAGGTCCGCGTCAACACTAATGCCACGTGAACGGTCCACAATAACAAAAGAAATGCCAAATGGCAAAGATCGAGCGAGCCAACTCAACATCCGAGTGCCACATGGCACTTCCCTATTGGTCCCATGTGGGCCCCACCATACCACAAGACGATCGACATGCGGCCCCACCAACATGCCACGCGGGAAGCCGTGACAGAGCCACCTCAACACCCACATGACACATGGCAGCACATTAAGTAGCACACCTCAGCAAATCAAACTATTCCTATTGACACATGGCACCTACTAGCTAATGCCACCTCAACACAAGTTAAACACTAACATAGATAATTAACAAGGTGATTAATCACAGCCTCATCGATCATGACAAGTCGATCCATTATGTCTAAGCTGTGCTATTAATCAATTCGCAATTAAATCCCATGGCAGACTTCACGCATGATGGAGCCCATATGTCGTGTCTATGAGAGTATAGCACACACTAGCAAGTATGCACCATGTCTATACACATTCACAAATAAATTTAAATCAAACAAAGAACAAAGTGTGCCCTGGTCCATGCGTCTCCCTCTCTCTGACTGCCCCTTGCTTGATGCATTGGTTCACACACGCCAGGCGCACCCGACCCTCCTTCTTCCCAGTTCCTTCTCCCTCTCTTCCTCTTTCTTCCACCCGACGACGATGGAGGCGCCATGAATGGAAAATACTTCTGCACCTCTTTTAACCTCAATTCCTCTTCACAGAGATCTCTAATCACTACTACGATCCTATTCAAACAATCAATCGAAGAAATTAATGAAAGAAAGGAGAGAAATTGACAAAGGAAGTCAATCGGCTTGAAAAGGGAAATTACCTTTGTGAGAGCTTGCGAATGTAATTGATGATACTAACACTGTGTCTTCACTCGTACGATGCTGAGGCAAGTGTCAAAGTAGCTATTTGAAGCCTCTAACCTAATGATCTGCCAAATTACAAGCCGGCCATGGTCAGAGATGTTCTAGCTCGGTGAAAAGATGCGCAATTGATCATGCCTGGGATGTCAAATCGATTAATGGAGGTAAGGAGAGATTGTACACACTTGAAAATTTATGCATCATGTGCAAAAGCTAGCATTCTATAACGAAATGACTCAACATCTGCTACAATGGATACACTGCACCATAGCAATCGAGAATCTGGGATAGAAGACATAATAGAGAAAAGAAGAGAGATCTTCATGGTTGCTTCCCTCATATGACTTCTACCGATCTGAGCTCTTGATCATCTGAAATGCAAGTAAGACGGATCTCAAAATGTAACTAACAAATGAGATGAAGAACAAAGCCGGCACGATTCTTAGCGCATTAACACGAATCCCCGACACATCCAAGGGAATCTCAAAGAGATCCAACGACCAAAACAAAATAATAAAGGCGTATCCGAAAAAACTAATCTAAAGCAAATCCAATGGTCCACACAAATCATAGTTAATTAAGCCCGATTTAGGCCCGCCGCAAAAAACAAAATAACAGAAATTAATTTCAGCCCAATTCATTAAGCCCAGTTACTAATTAATAACAGAAAATCAAAAAAATAAATAGTAAATAAATCATTTGAAAATGTTCCTAAACTCAAAATTAACTCAAATTTATTTCTAAAATTTCTTTACTTTTCATAATATTTTTCTGCATAATAATATTTCAGTTTTAAAAATATTATCATATTAAAAAAATTCAAAAAGCAAAAAGACATTTCATGCATTTGTATAGTTGACTTAGTTTTGACTTGTCATTTTATATATTATAAAAATTCCAAAAATACAAATAAAATATTAGGTTATAATTAAATATATTTTACTGACTTTTTAAGTAATTTTTCATAAAATAATAATGACAATAATAATATTTAATAAGAAATAATAAGATAAACCCTATTCTTTAATAATATTGAATAAGTATTATTTTAGTCTTTTCTATAAAAATAAAAATAAATAATCACAATAATAAATAATAAATATGCCTTATTTTATTTTAAAATTTAAAATAAAATTATATGATAAAATGAATTATATCCCTTTGGTTATTTCTAAAAATTTAAATAAAGATATAATAATAATAAAACAAATGTTATTATTTTATGCTTAAAATATTAATGAAATATAATGAAAAATATTTTTGATAAATAAAAAAATATAATAATAAAAAATAATAATTGTAATAAAGAATATAATGAATTTCATTCTTTATAGCTATTATAAGAATTTTAAAACCCAAGTAATAATAATAATGGTAATAAAACAAAAAATCTTATATTTTTCTACAAATAATAAATAGAAATAATAAAAATATAATGAAAACTATCATAAATAGAATAGAATAATAATAATGATTTCTTTAGCTATTATAAATCCTAAAAATTGAAATAAAAATAATATAGCTAATTCATCTTTTGTTTTGTAAATAATTTCTACAAAATAAATAGTATTTCAAAATAATAAGAATATAATAATATAAATCCTATTACTTTGGCTATTATAAAAATCCTAAAAATTCAAATAAAATCATAGCCAATTTATTTCCTATTATTTTTGTAAGTGATTTTCTACAAAAATGAATAGAGTTTAAAAATAATAAAAATAAAATTCTATTACTTTAGCTATTATAAAATCCCAAAAATATAAATAAAATTCTAGTTAATAGCTAACCCATTTCCTATTATTTTGTAAATAATTTTTTACAGAAATAAATAGAGTTTAAAAATAAAAAATAAATTCACCTTTGTAATAGAAATAATAATGAAAAATATTATCTTAATAATAAAAAAATCAATAAGAATGTAATAATCTTTTTACATTTTAGAGGTGAATAAACACGCTCACACAAGGGGTGTAGAGCAACACAGTGATTTTGCACAAGTAATGCAACATTTAGAACAATTAGTCGGGACAAGAACATCTTGACGCTCGTTGAAGAATAACCAAGGCTGCGACATCAACATGAAGAGATATGTCGACTTCAAGAGAGAAGAACATTACGATGTCCGGGAGAAGTGACATCTTAATGACTCGGTGTCATGAACAAGTAATTCATGATTAATTGAACTAGTAAGACTGAACTCATCCGTCGATAAGTTTGTCTTCTGGTTCATCTCCCGAGATTGTGAGATTGAATCGTTCTGTAGTAGATTCGTCCACAAAACAATGAATGAGAACCGTTCTGTAGTAGGTTCCTTCACTAACACATGCTTCAATGTCAAGCTGGCTTAGTGCTTCAGG
Source organism: Schoenoplectus tabernaemontani (assembly GCA_037127355.1). NCBI lineage: Eukaryota > Viridiplantae > Streptophyta > Magnoliopsida > Poales > Cyperaceae > Schoenoplectus > Schoenoplectus tabernaemontani. The sequence continues at coordinate 1,041,329 of CM073744.1, read as the reverse complement.
TTTGACGTTGTGTGCAGTTGTGTTCCTAGGTTTATGAATCAGCTTAGTGCTTCGAATTCATGATCTAGAAGATCAGTGAGAAGAAACACGTGGGCCAAATCCACCCTTCTCCTGATTCACCAACCTCAAGATCAACCGGTTTAGTGCTTTGAGTTGTATTTTGTGTGATTGGTTGTTGACTAGTTAAGATTGAACCGTTCGTAGTAGGTTTATCTTCTAGATCAACCGAGGTTGAGTCGTTCGTAGTAGACTCACCTCAAACCCTCTCGAAGAGATTAATCGATCCGTAGTAAGGTTATCTCTCGAGGCGGTAAAGACTGAACTGATCTGTAGTAGGTTCGTCTTTCCTGGGATCAACTTTGAACCGTTCTGAAGTAGGTTTATCTTCTAGATCAATTGAGGATGAGTTGTTCTGTAGTAGACTCACCTCGAACCCCTCTGAAGAGATTAATCTGATCTGTAGTAAGGTTATCTCTCGAGGCGATAAAGACTGAACCGATCTGTAGTAGGTTCGTCTTCCACAGATCAACCTTTCGGTGAATCCAGACGACCACTTGACCATCATTTAACTATATTATTTGCTTCTCCCTTTTAAAGATCCAGAGGTGCCTCGAGGTTAACAGCCCAGGGTAATTAACGGTGGGGGCTTGCGCCCACCGGAATCTACAAGAACTCACAATCACTAAAAACCCCCTAAATGTGCATCCAAATCGTTCTAAACGGCAGAATCAGCCGGCACTAAACAGATGCACGCTTGGGAGGGATCTCCATGTCCTTCTTCCGCATCTCATCGCCCAGCGGCGGTGCGGAGCGCGCGAAAAAGGGTCGCACAATGGAAATCTGTGAAAAAAAGAAGACCGGATGTATCTTCCAATTGAAAGAACTGCCATTACATGAGCTTCAACAGATCATTCTTAGCGATATAACTAAATTGAGGGACAACGGATGAGTCTTTTAATATGAAATATAAGTCAATGTGGGTCTTCGTTTACAGTTTTGTTTTTTTTATATTTCAATTAGCACGTACACATACCAGCAAACTATTGTACGTGTAATCGCTTTTGGACTCTTTAATAAAAAATATTAAGTAGACAAAGTCTACTTCATAAAAAAAAAGATAATGTAGTTATGATGGAAATAACATTTTTGGAAATAACATTTTTGGAAAAGGAGTAATGAGTAATAATGTAAGAAAATCGGAGAGTGGGAGAGTGAGGGGAGAGGGAGAGAGCATGGCGGAGAGAAAGGGAGAGGCGGAAGAGAGCGGAGGTGAAGGAGAGGAGAGGGAGGAGAGAGCGGTGGTCGGTGGGTTAATGGGGGATCCGACGGGCGATTGTCTAGCGTGGAAGTGATGCGGGTTATCGCTCGTTTAATGGAACTACATCACTTGCAGCTGAAAAACTCTATAGGTACGATTTTTTATTTTTGAATTGTTAAATCAGTTATCAACGATTCTAATTTAATAATAATAAATTCACCCGTTATTTAGACTTTCACATAGCCATTCAAATTAACTTGAGCAATTCAGATTTCAAAAAAAATCTCCATCCATAAAGAATACGCACCCTCGCTTGACCCGCTTCATTAGGTAATTAGAATTCTAATTCCCCGCCGCATTTCACCTGGAATTGGGATTGGGAGGAAGATCGGAGTAACCACTGACCAAGCTTAGATTGATGCTGCATCAAGATTAGGGGTGTTAACGGATCGGATAATATTCTGATTTTATCTGTGATCCGATCCGAAAAATAATGAAAATTATCCGATTCGTATCAGTAACGGTAATAAGAGTGACAACACACTCAAAAAGGTGAGTGACAACACACTCAAAAATAAGAAGTGAGTGACAACACACTTAAAAATAAGAAGTGAGTGACAACACACTCAAGAAAGGTGAGCACAATATCTCAAAAATAATTTACAAGTAGATCATCAAAGATCAAGTTGGAGAATTGAGAGAAACTAGATTGAGCTTAAACAAGAATTTGATTAATTGAGTGTTTTTATCTTTTAATTTATCTCTCTCACTTAGTATATAGCTAGTAAACTCTCTAGAGTAATGATTTAGCACACTGAAGGAGGATTAATAATCATTTTATAAAAAAAATACTAAATAATGAGCTTCATAATTGTCTACAGAAAATACAAGTGTTTGTTGGCTCCACCTCACGTGACTGTCAACCAATTAGATGTCGGTCTTAAACACATGGCATGATCAACAAACTAATTTGTTTTGGTTGATGCCGTGATGGAGCCTAGATAGAACTCTGCGCCACAAAATTCAAGGTCTTCGAAAATAATTTTCCTTTTTTTAAGAGTTCCCTATTTTTTTAATTTTCGTTTGGTGCCATAATAAACAATGTATATATATATATATATAATGAAATAGCTGGTTTCAAGGGGTATATATATATTTGTTTCGGGTTGAACTAATAATATATTTAGTCAAGCACAACTTGATTGCTGTTAGGTATGGCGATGACAAAATTGGCACCAAATTTTCATTTTCATAAATTGAGAACAACAAGTCGCCCCCAAGACACTTCATGTGCACACCTAACCTACGCATAGATCGCCTGTCCTTCTACTCTACACACAACCCTATATATTTTCCAAATGTTACCAAAATTTGGACAAAGGATCAGAATGGCAAATTTTTTTTTTTTTTTTTACCATTGCATCAGCTGAAGAAGGTGAATTAACATTAAATTTTGACCAACGAGACACATTTATTTTGTTGACCTTCACTCATAGTGAACTAATTTAGTCATTTCACAACTATTAAAAAATATTTCCAATTCTGACATCATTAGAACTAATTGAAAATTGCAAAAGGATTGCATATCTAACTATGCAAGTTGAAGTATTAAATTATATTAATGAAATTTAAGACATAAAAGATGTTCTGTTCAAAAATATTTTCTGATTTTAATTTTCTTGGCGTTATTTAAAATTTTCTGTCGGCTAAATTTTTGTGTGTTCTTAATGAATATCTCGGGGAATTAGTTTTGTCACTATATCTTTCTAGGTAGCTGCTTGCCTTCAAATTTGATGTAATGTATATTTATTATAAATTATATGAATTCCTTGGTGTTGCTCCGTTTTTATGGCTGACATTTATTAAAATAAACCGAGAAAGAGCCGCCAGATCTGGTTCAGTGTTCATGATATGTGCCAAACTATTAAGCTAACCAAGATTGGATATAAAAAACAATCCAATCTTGACGGTTTATAAAGAAATAATCATATACAGTTAATAAGGTATTAATTACTTGAACCAAGATATATTCTCACAGAAAAATGCTAGGGGTTGTCTCACAGAGAAGCAAAGTTGCAAGAGGACAATTTGCAAAGCCCAAGCCTGACAAGGAATCACCGACCATCAAAAGAAAATTTGATCTTATTATTATTATTATTTTTCTTTTTCCAAAGTTCTACAAAGAATTACTATCTACCACTATGAGACTCTCTCTTCAAATGAGATTTTATGATCTTTTGTTACAATCCGTTTGTGCATAGTCACGTGTGTGAAAATAATCAAATATTATTTAAGAAAAACCAGCACTTCTCAATTCCAAATTTGCCCGCTGATTTGTGAATATAATAATTAGATTAATCATATTAATAATAATAATAATAATAATAATAATAAATTAAATTTTTGTACTAAGAATGACAGTGTGTCGCTGCGATTGACGCATAAGATATGCACCATAGGGATTAGCGCATTTGAGAGTGTTGTCTTTTTTTTCCTATAAGTTTAATTTTTTTTTTTTTTGGTTTTCCGCTAGTGGGAGTATGCCATTGTAAAATGTGGTTTTTTTTACAAAGCTATGAAAAATAATAAAAAAAAAGCGTCACTGTCAATGGCGAGCTGCCATTTCTATTATTAAAATTTTATTTTTATCATTATTATTATTAATAATTGAATTATTCATATTATTAAATAGAATAATCAATGCAATTTTCCATAGCTTTAATAGATGGAGAGAAACAATCATATTGGATTACCTTTGGTTTATAGACTTGGCAGTTAGTGTTTTTTTCTTTTTATTTTTCTTTACTTCAAGTCGTTACTTTATACAAATTTATTTGAAATTGCATTACGAAACAAACTTTGCTAGTTGATTGCACACAATTAGTAATCGTTCTGATACAGCAATATTGTGTCTCACGATAATTAATTTTAAATCCTTTTTTCTTAGTGGCCATGTGAGCGAAGAATTATGATAGCGCAATATATGGATGGCCATTTCATCCATGTGAAAAGAAAATTAGATAGATTTCTCTTCTTTTTTTATTGGCAAGGCATGTAATTTATAGCATATTGAACATTCAAAAAATTAATATATATATATAGGTAGAGTATTGTTAAACCGTGAAATTTAATTTAGAAATAATGATAATTAAGTTAATAATTATAATGATATAACATAATTTAATGAATAACTTAACTCAATGGTTAATGGAATATGTATATAAAAAATTAAATAAATAATAAATTAAACTAGTTTGAAATATAAGTAGTCGAATAAGATTGAGAAAGTAATACCAAAACCCAAAGATCAATTTAAAATCCACTATTAAAATTACTGAACTTAAAAATGAGAAATAAAAATCACAAATTCTTAATTTCAATTAAGAATTAACGTAATGCAATAATTTATAAAACTAAACCATAATAATCTGCATTAATTATTTTATGTTACAAATTATAAATAAATTAAATTAACTTAAAGAATTAAGTTTGTTAAATAAATATAATCGGAACATTGATAATGATTTATGATTTAACCCTATTTGGATTTAACCCAATTAAGATGGAACGAAGAAATGAATGAAATACAATAACAAAATCAATTTAACGCGCCAATTAACAAGAACTTAACGTTAATAGTCACAGTTTAATTTCCCCCGAACGCTGACCGTTAAGACATACAAAGAGGAAAATCATGATGCTAATTAAATTTTAATCTAAAAATCATCAAACCGTAATACATGGAAAGGTAGAGTTACCACACAAAAATCGCAGTTAATGGCCACATTTGATCCCAGAATCCAACCCTCTCTCTCTCAATTAATGTCATTTAATGGCTGTCTCTCTCTCTCTCTTCTCTCCCTCCTGTCCCTTACTACCCGCTGCCCGATTTCTCTCTTCTGTCTCTCTCCCTCTTTCTACCCGACGACTCAGAAAATTTCTCTGACCCTCTCTCTCTCTCGCTCCCGAGGGACTCGTACCCCTTTGCCCTTTTCTCTCCTGTCGCCATTAAGGCGACGTCGACCCTCCCTCACCCCGCTCCTCCGCTCTCACCTGTCCTCTGACTATTCTCCTCTCGCGGGGTTCCATCAGCCCTGACCTAGCCTCCTTTCTGTCACTTCTCGTGATTGTGCGTTGCCCGCTCTCTATAAGGGCTCCGGGTTCCCCCCCTTCTCTCCCGTTGTTTGCTTGTTATCTTATGTGTTGAGAAGTAGTCCCATTCTTTTACTGGTAAGAACAGAAAAACTTTTCCTTTTTCTCTTGTGAATTTGTGCCGTATTCTGAGGAGGGAGAAGCCGATTTTGCTTGGTGCCTTGGTCTGTGTCAATTTTTGCCTCTGTTGCCTGTGGGATTTGCTGTTACTGGTAAACCCTAATTTTTTTGAAATCTTTATTTGTTATGTGGGATTGCCTGATTTAGGGTTTTCTATGACTATGGGGTTTGAGATTTGTGTATAGATGCTGGTATGCTGGGTGGCTGCCTTGCTCATTTGTTGGTTCTGTCGGCTGACCTTGTCTGTTTACTGGTAAAGGGGTCACAACTTTGGTTTGATTGTTTGTGGTGGCTGTTTGGCTAATTTATTCTATCCCTTGGTACACTGGTACCATTTGGTACCAGTGAAGTGAGGATTTTACCTGCCCCCCTGGTATCTGATTTGACTCTGGTTTCTTTTGCTGGTTTGTTTCTGTTTGCTGGGTGTGCCTTGGTACTCTGATACCATCTGGTACTAGAGAGGTGAGACAACCCTTCTATACTGGTTTGCCTGTGCTGCTTAATATGTGGTGTTGTTGCCTGGTACACTGATGCCTGTCAGTGGGTTCTGGTATTGTGTTGCCCTTGAAATTGCTAGTTGGGGGGTGCGTGTCTTGACCTGATTGTTGGTGATGTTTGATTCTAAATTTTTGTGGGTTGTCTCTAGACCTTGATTGATGGGTGTTTGTTAGCTTATTAGTATGAGACATCTTGGTACCCTAGTACCAACTGGTACCAGGGAGGTGAGACTGTCCCTTACTATTTCATGTTGGTTGCTTGTTGTCTTGTGCTGGTACTCTTGTTGCTGTTTCTGTGCTCTTTGTGTGTACCTGTACTCCCCTTGTTGCTTGTACCATGATAGTTATATGGTTGTACCAGCTACTAGTACAGCCTTGGGCCCTATTCTTTGGCCTCTATTTGCGTATCTGTTTGCTTGGCTTGTTCTTGTTCTGTCGGGTTGGACTTTGTTGCTTGGGCTGTCCAAATGAGACCAAATTGAATGTTAGGATGGTTAGATAAAGTTTTGATGGGCTAGAAAGAAATAATTGAACTTAGGGAGATTAATGGACTAATAAATAATAGTGGACTTTTAATTAATGGATTAGGCCCATTCCTATTCATCAGGCTCTAATTAACTTATTGGGCCGATAAATCAATCTAATCAACTCGAACCAATACTTAGGATTAGAAAAAAAATATAATAATAAGGCCCAATATTAAAAGTACAAAATAATAAATGAATTAACTTAAAAATGATTAATTAATTGGAAGCCGCCCCGAAAGGTTTGGCGGTATCCATGGACTAAAACGTAAACTTTAAGAATCGGTAAATGATTAGATTCTCTGACTGCCCTCGATTTGGGATATCGGTGCATTGGCACCAACGATTTGGTAGTCAGCGTATGATCCCGAACATTAAAACACCAACACATTAATAATATAATAACTTTTTTCTTTATTTTTGTTTTTCTTTATTTTATTTTTATTTTTATCTATTTCTTTTCTTTATTTTATTTCTTGTCATTTTACATTTTATTTTTAAAATTATTTTCTCTTATAAAAACCTAATAATAATACTTGTATATAATAAGTAAACTACATAATTTAAGAACATAATAAAAATAATTGTTAGAATGAAATTAATATATATTAATCAATTTCTCTATTTTTAAAATAAATAAAAGAATAATAAAATAAAATATTCTATATATAATATATATTAATCAATTTCTCTATTTTATAATAGAATAATATTGATAAACATATAAATATATAAATATAGATTAATTAATCTCTCTATTTTTAGTAATGAATAAGAGAATATTAGAATATAATATGATATATATTATATGTTATATATTAATCAATTTCTCTATTTTAAATTAAATGATTTGATAATTAAATCTATAAACTCGAAATTTAAAATAAAGAATGAACGTATAAAAGCGATCAAGAACGATAAACACAACTTAATGGATCGATATGCGAGAAACTAAAATTTTCGACACCGCCTATATGCAGCAGAAATGCTGCCGAAATTTTTAAGAAAAGACGATAAAACCCGGACAAACATTTAAATAAAGTATCAATCTAATTCAATTATTAATTAGTAAATCAAGTTAAAACTAATAAGCATCTAATTTAAATTAAATAGGTGATATAGTCGACTCGGATCCACTCACGGAGTACGAGGTCACTCCCGACCAGACGTACGCGGACATCGACCCCGAGGCAGGTGTTCTACCTCCGGAGTAGAGCGACTCCGTGATCCTCACCAGCCCTCTCAGGTACGGTTTTTTGGGATTTGATTTTCTTTCTTTTGAATTAGGAATGCAAACCGAAAATAAATCTGTTTTAAAAATAAATCTGAATTGCGGTGTTTTCTGACAAAAAATGATTAGAGACTAAATCTGACCTGTCATTTGTATCCGATAAATTGACCAGCATATTTGAGACATACCCGCATTCGCATGTCATATCATGTCATATTGCACGTAGACAGGATAGGAGTAGGATTCAGAAAATAGTCCTGAGATAGGATCAGATAGAATGAAATAATTCAAGTTGTAGATTATATTTATTAGGAAAATATTATTACTATTACTAATTATTAATTAAGTTAGGTAGTTAATCATGCATTAAATGCATAAGAGTGCTGAGAGACGGACCATGTAATTCCCAGTCTGAATTGCCTTGCATAACCAGACCGTTGTGGTTACGTACGGTGACCCATAGGCCCGTGGGACCCACCGGTCTGTATATCTACTGCGCATTTGCGCTTGTCGGATTATTCACCGATCCCGTCATTTGGCGGATTCAGCTGTGTCAGAGTGCTTTCTTTTGATCTTTAATATATGTTTACCCTTGGAAAATTTCAAAGATAAACAGCTGAATAAATGAAAATGAATATCAATTGTTGATAATAAAACATAAGAAGGGGAAAGAGAAAGGGTCCACTGATCAGAAAAGGTCGCTAATGGACTCCGAGCAACTTTATTTGTCCCACAAGTAAATCCTAAGTGCAAAGCAAGGGTATAAATATCCCGTCATCCACTGTTCATTTGACGTGGATGACGCTCAGGAGATTCAGGAGAAAGGAAGAGATCTCCTCATGGGTCATCCATGTAATCATTTTCTCTGACAAGTGGGATCCACCTGGCAGTCCCTTGTAAACAGCTCCAACAACATAGACCTAGCCTATTTTACTAAGAAACCTAATCAACCCGGAACAAGGGTTAAGCATTAATCCCACAAGGAAATCTTAAGTGTAAAGCAAGGGTATAAATATCCCGTCATCCACTGTTCATTTTGACGTGGATGACGCTCGAGAGATTCGAGAGAGAGAAGAGATCTCCTGATGGGTCATCCATGTAATCATTTTTCACTGACAGGTGGGCCCCACACCTCAGTGACAAACATCAAATGAGTCAAGATTAAACCCTAAGGATTTACCCTCAGAGTAAACCCTAAGGACTGAAGCAGTATAATCTCTATACAACTAGAATTGTGTCAATGCCAAGCTAGTATTCTGATACAACTAATCATGGGAAATTTCAAATGTGATTTTGCTTTCAAGGCTGACCTGGTGCCAAAGCTGTGAGCAACCACCTAACCATGCTTTGATTTGTGTCAATTACTGATAAGTAGTTGGCTCTTTGACCAAATCACCCTTATGTTAAGGGATTGAAAGTCAATTTCACAAGACTGATCAGGTGCCAAAGCTGGGAGCAACCATCTGATCAAGTCTAGATTTGTATCAATTGTTGACAAGTAATCAACTGTTGATCAAATCAAACCCTAATAAATATCAATACAAGTCTAATTGGTATTTAGTTAGGGTGGTTTCTGCAAGAGAGAGATAATTGGCAGAGACACTGAGCTACAATTGAAATTTGGGATTAATTCAGAGGAAGGAACAGGGTTTCTTTGACAAAAGAATTTTTAAATTCAAAGAGATAGGGGTAAAAATGGAATTAAAAATTACAGGGATGATCATCATGAATTTAGGGATTTTTGGTGAAAATTTCATAATTTTTGGATAATTGGAGCTACTAAAATAAATTCAGGGAAGATAAAACAGATTAAAAAGGAAAGATCAAGAGCTGAGATTTAATCAAGAACTCGGGTGCAACTTGGGGACAGAGACCCATCTGGGTGCAAACTGGAGATCCCAAACATATACACACAGAATCAGAGAAGAGAGAGAGTATGACACGTGTCAGCATTTCATTGGGCCACTTTAGTGCCACGTGTCAGCACCCCATTGGTCCACCTCAGCCAGGTGGGTCCCACCACTATACTGACCTGACATGTGGGTCCCACCAACATGCCACGTGGCAGACTCTGGCAGGTCCACCTCACCCCTCCACATGCCACATGGCAGTATAGCAGTAATACACCTCAGCAAACCATATCACACCTACTGCCACATGGCTATACACTATTGGTCCAATTAGGCGGCATAGGCCCCACAGGTGACACATGGCACTCATTAACAGAAGCCACCTCAGCATGGATTAGTACTATGAAAGAGGATTAATAGAATAATTAAACAAGTGGACTATCGAAGTCGATTAATTAAGGTTTAATGGGCCGAGACTCAAATGCTTACACATGGGGCCCATTTGTAAGGTTTATGAGTGTACAGCCTATACAGATAACTATGAGCCAAGCCCATGTGCAAATTCAAACAGAGATTTAAATCAAAAGGGAAAGGCAATGTGCACTTGGCCCATTTGTGCTGCGCCTCTGACTGTGGGCCCCACCTCATTGTGGACTCTGTGCGCCAAGCGCAGCCTCCTCTCTCCCTTCTCCTTCTCCCCTCCCTCTCTTCTTTCTTCTTCTCGACGAAGCAGAAGGCGCCATTAGAGGCAATCAAGCTCTCCAAAGCTCACAACTTCAATTCCTTTCAATTAAAGCTAGCCTGTACATGAGAGAAAATGCGACACTGTAGATGAGGAAAGGAGCAGCAATTATGAGATGAATCGAAGTAATTGAGATGAGATGATGAAATCGAGCAAATTGATGAAAGTTGGAACCTTGTGCTATAGACTCGAATTGACAGTGCTTATAGCCTTTATGCACTCACACGATGATGTTGAAATGATGAAGATTGACAATTGAATGGAGGAGCTATGATGATGACCAAAGTTTGAGCTCGGGTGAGTGAGTTAGAACTTGAGAGGTGAACTACAATGGCAGAGAGTCAAGAGACGCATTGGAGGCCTTTAAATGAGTATATATAGTATACTAAGGATGCTAGAAGGTTCTATGAGCAATTTAGAATGAAGATAATTGAATCAAGTCAATGGTCAAAGATTTAAGCTTTGGATTCTTTAAATGGGGCCCACACTATAACAGAAACGATAACAGAAAGTAAAGACCATGTTTATAGGCCAAGGCAAGTTAATTGATGGTGTTTAGATGGTGTATAGCTCCAATTCCTTTAGTGAACCACTCCAATTGCCTATATAAACCGATTAACAGCGAGACAGAGAAAAAGAAGCACACAAGAAGATATAAGAGAGTATAAACATACCCTTCCAAAAGCCAATAGGGAGAGATAGAGAGAAAGGAAGCAAAAACAAGAAGAAGAAGTGGTGAAATCGATTGATCTCAGTTATAAACTTGAGAACTCGATTTAATTTCTCTCAATTCTCCAAGAAGAGAGCTCTGTCATTCTTGAATCAAAGCCAAATAGAAGTTTAGAAGCTTGATTTGTGGTAATTTGAAGAAAAAGGTATGTAATTCAAGCTTCTATTGGAATAACAGTATAATCGTTATTGAATTTCCTTTTTTTTTTCTTTGATTTTCATCTTTCTACTCTTTCCTTTGTGAATTGCTTGATTTAATTCTTATATTTGCTTCGTTTCTTAAGTGAATTTTGATCACAGAGGTTGTAATTGAGTTGGAGAAATCGATTGATCTCGGTTAAAACCTGAGAACTCGATACCAGTAAGAGTTCTTGCTTTGATTCCTTGTTTGAACATCGAATTCATCTCAGTGTGTGTTTGCATCACATGTATTAAAGGTTATAGTGTCATCCGAGTTCGATTGATCTCAGTTTCAACTTGAGAACTCGACGGAATTAGAAGTTTTCAGTGTGTTATCGCGTCGTATCAGCTAAGTTGAGCTTCAAATCGGGATTAGAAAGAAAATTGCACATGTGATCGAGCATATTCCGTTTGTAGTTGTTGTCATGGAACTTGTAAAGTGAATAAGTAGCGTTACAAATAAGTTAATCACAAGAATTTAGAGTGAATTGTGACCGATACCGAACGGTACTATTGTGCACTTTGAATAGAGAAGTTGTAAATCAATTTGAGTGATCTTAATCATGTTAGAATACATCAATATACATGCACGACATAGATTGAATGCTCAATTGCTAGAAATAATGGCTAATTGTATTGAATTTGTGAGATTTGTGATTCGGTATCGAACGGTACCAATCTGTTCTATGTGGTACTAGCACACAGTGCGATTCACCGTATTGATCGTTGATCAGATACCATAAAATGATTCCCTGAAGAGAGACGATGCTAGAACACTTACCTGATCGAAAAATGATGGCCTCAGTCGCCGGCGACACCACTAGCATGAATCTTGAAGGCGCTGTTGTCTGGAGGGTCAGAGAATCGTATCAACACGGATATTGACGTGCGTGTGTGAATCTTGAAGGGATCGAACGTTCATAATAAGTTGTAGTTTAAATAAAGATAATGAATGAATCTGGGCCTCTTATCTCATCTTAGAAACAAATCCAACGGCCCAAATAAGAATGAAGTTAAATAAAGGTATGTGTTAATCTTGGTGCAGATCCGAAGGCCCAGATTAAGCCCAATAATTATTTAATAACAGAATATTAAAAGTATAGAATGAATAAATCATTTGAAAATGTTTCCAAACTCTAAATTAATTCAAATTTATTTCTAAAAATTCTTTATCTTTCATAGTATATTTCTGTATGAAAATATTCCAATTATAAAAATATTATTATATAAAAATAATTTAAAAGCAAAAGACATTATGTTATATTTTTCTATTTGACTTAGCTTTGACTTGTCATTTTATATATTATAAAATTCCAAAAATTCAAATAAAATCCTAAATTATAATTAAATATATTTTACTGATTTTTTAAGTGATTTTTATAAAATTATAATGACAATAATAATATTCAATAAGAAATAATAAGATAAAAGAGAATAAATAGTAATATTAAATAATTATTATTTTAGTCTTTTCTAAAAATAAAAAATAAAAATAAATGATCATAATAATAAATAATAAATATACCTTATTTTATTTTAGAATCTAAAATAAAATTATATAATAAAATAAATTATATTCCTTTGGTTATTTCTAAAAATTTAAATAAAGATATAATAATAATAAATAAATATTACTATTTTTCAGTTTTAAATACTAATAAAAAATATAATAAAAGTTAAATCATCCCTAATATTTTGTGAATAAAATTCAATAAGGAAAATAATGATTATAATAAAGAATATAACAAATTTCATTCTTTTAGCTAGTATAAGAATTTTAAAAATCAAATAACAATAATAATGATAATAAAACAAAATCTTATTCTAAAAATTCTAGAATTCAAATAAAAACATAAAATTCATTCTCTACTAGTTTTCCATAAATAATGAATAAAAGTAATAAAAAAATAATAAAAGCTGTTATAAATAAGATAAAAAAAAATAAAATCTAACATCAACATGAAGAGATATGTCGACTCTAAGAACATTACGATGTCCGAGAGGAGTGACATCTTAATGACTCGGTGTCATGAACAAGCAATTCATGACTAGTTGAGCTAGTAAGACTGAACTCATCCGTCGATAAGTTTGTCTTCTGATTCATCTCCCGAGATTGTGAGATTGAATCGTTCTGTAGTAGATTCATCCACAAAATAGTGAATGTAAACCATTCTGTAGTAGGTTCCTTCACTGACACACGCCTCAATGTCAAGTTGGCTTAGTGCTTCAGGTTTGACTTTGTGTGCAGTTGTGTTCTTAGGTTTATGAATCGGCTTAGTGCTTGAAATTCATAATCTAGAAGATCAGTGAGAAGAAACACGTGGGCCAAATCCACCCTTCTCCTGATTCACCAACCTCAAGATCAACCAGGCTTAGTGCTTTGAGTTGTATTTTGTGTGATTGGTTGTTGACTAGTTAAGATTGAACCGTTCTGGAGTAGGTTTATCTTCTAGATCAACTGAGGTTGAGTCGTTTTGTAGTAGACTCACCTCGAACCCCTCTGAAGAGATTAATCTGATATATAGTAAGGTTATCTCTTGAGGCGGTAAAGACTGAACCGATCTGTAGTAGGTTCGTCTTTCACTGGATTAACTTTCTGGTAAATCCAGACGACCACTTGACCATCATTTAACTATACTATTTGCTTCTCCCTTTTAAAGATCCAGAGGTGCCTCAAGGTTAACAACCCAGGGTAATTAACGGTGGGGGCTTGCGCCCACCGGAATCTACAAGAACTCACAATCACTAAAAACCCCCTAAATGTGCATTTAAATTGGTCTAAACGGTAGAATCAACCGGCATTAAACAGATGCACGCTTGGGAGGGATCTCCGTGTCCTTCTTCCGCATCCCATCGCCCAGAGGCGGTGCGGAGCGCGTGAAAAAGGGTCGCACAGGATCTGGCACGCCCGGTGGGACCTAGATTCTCCTCTTATCTTTAAAAGAGAGAAACAAATAGAATAGTTAAAAGATACAAGTGGTCTTCTATACGCTAAAAATAACTAATGATTTTCAAGTATTTTCGTTTTTGCAGGAAATGACATACTTCGGAAACTTCAACCTTGCTCCTTACGCCGTCACACCTTCCCAGAGCCCAGACGGCAAACTCTTCATGTTCTTCGGGACCATCCCGCAAGAACTTACTTTCTACGGCCCAGCTCCAATGGCCACAATCACTTCCGCAACCGTCCGAATCTCCATCCCGGACGATGAAGAGGACTCAATCACCCTGACTCCCAAGGGCATTTCAAACAATGTCATGGCCTCTCCTACTACCTCTCCAAAGAGGAGAAGGCGACCGTCCAAGAAGACAGCCCCAACGGCCACGGCCCAAGTTACCCGCAACTCTCAAGCGTCCAGGAAGAGGGCCCTGGATGCATACCAGAATCAGCTGGTGGCTAGGCTAGCTATCCTAGTCTCCAACAAGTTCACGGCACTTCGTATAGTGGCCAAGAACTCGGCCACAGGCCAGCTCTGCCAGGCATAGGAGGTGCCTAAGCCCACACCTCGCCCGACTCAAAGGCCTCAACACGCCAGCACAAGTCTCAAGCCCTTGCAGAAGCCATCTACAAGGCTCACAGGGCCCTCAAATAGAGGAGAAGCGTTAGAAACGCTAGGTCGAGACAATACGCCTCCCGCCCCAGTCAATCTCAAGACTTGGCTCAGCCGCAAGCCATTATCTCGACTCCGCACCCAAGGAGGTTTACATCAAAGGCAACACCTAGCGTCCAGCAGGTGTGGGTCCCAAAGGGTTCTCAACCAACAAAACCCGAGTCTCAAACCCAGTCCAGCAAGGCCAGCAAATCCAACGCCCCGCCTGAAAGCGTATTCAGTCGCTTAGGTCAAAAGAGTGTATTCAGCCGATTAGGCTCGAGAATACCACTCAACAGCCTAAAAATAACTACCCCTGACCAAATGAAAAAGAAGAGAAGAACCGCTCGCTATGGAGAGCACTTCTCAGTCAACACCATCAGTATAAGCTATGATACTGATCCAGATACTGATACTGAGGTGAATATGGCCCAGGACGACCAGTCCCCGCCTAATCAAGCTCACGTCACCAATATCAACAAGAATAATGGTAGGAAAGGGAGACCTCCTAAAAGGGTCAACCCCGAAGGTAACAGCAGGGAAGGAGAAGATCACAACGAAAACCCTGATTTCTTCGATAATGAAGATGACGTTGAAACACGTCTTGAAGTGCCTATCGATGAAATCGAAATCTTGAAAGGCCACATCGAGGCACGGGACGAAGAACTGATTAGGCAACGGGAGTTGATAGCTACCATGCTGAAACAAAATGAAGAATTGATTAAGGCGGTTAAGTCGTTACAAGAATCACAAGACGCCAATTTCAAAGCCAGTAGCTCCCGTCAAGAAGGGGTCCACAGTACCAAAAGCAATCACAAGGGAAAACAACCCGTCAATTCTAAACCCCATCCACATAGAACAATAGAACTGGAGGCTGAACCAACGGGAATATCCCGGAAAGAGATTCAAGCCATGATTGCCCAGCAAATGCAAATAGCTGGAGGTGGATACACTATCCCTCCCGTTAAAAACTGTGGACATCCATACCCCGCCGTGTATGATTTAGAAGAATATCCTAAGGGGTATGTGATCCCCCGCTTCAGGACCTTCTCCGGGGAGGGCAATAAAGATCTAAATCCCGAGTAACACCTGGCCCACTTTGTAGCCTCGTGCGGCAACACGGGCGGCAATGATGCACTGTTATTAAGACAATTCCCTCAAAGCTTGGTGGGAACCGCGTTTCAATGGTACTATTCACTAGAAAACAACAGCATCAGGACCTGGGATGAGATGGCAGACTCGTTCAGGGCACGATTTGTCATGGTGTCTGACAAAATAAACATAGCCGATCTGGCAAGCACTAAGCCCAAGAAAGGGGAGTCAATGACAGATTTTATTAACAAATGGTGGAACCTCAGCATCAAATGCGACCGTACATTAACTGAAGATGAGGCCGTCAACCTAATCATGAAAAACATTGACGGGTGGATGGGCATGTTGCTTGGTGTGATAAAAGTCAACACGTTTAAAGACTTGCTCAGGTCGGTATCCAACATGGAGAGGATGTCACCGCACACCGTGCCAAACTTTATGAACAATAGGCCACAACGAGGAGCCCGAGCCGAAACCAAGGTGGCATTCACCTCATTAAAAAATAAAATGGTTGCTAACACGGATACTCAAAGCGACAACAGCGGCACAAATGGCAACAATTACAATAAAGGACCTAGGCCCAATACAGCAGGGAGTTCACGGAGTTTTGAAACCCTTAAACAAAAGAAGACCAAACCGTACTCCTTCAGGAAAGATAAAGTTGCCCAAATCTTCAGAGGGGCACTAAAGAACGGTCTAGCCCTACCGGCCAGTAAACGCCCAGAAGATGCCGATAAATCGGATGAACCCAACTTCTGCCCATACCATAGAGTATTGGGGCACGCAATTGAAGATTGCTGGGTCTTCAAAGATTGGGTCGAAAAGGCGTACAAAAACGATGAAATTACTTTACCCAAAGGGTTCCTGCAAAGCCCATCGGCCCATGAACAGGCCAATATGATCTCTCACGAAGAAGGGGAGAGCCTGGGCCAATTAAATGAAGACCAAGAAGAACAATGGACTACACACTTATCGAAGAAGTCGATTAAAATGCTTAAAGCTCTTAAGAAAGAACCCGGCATGAGATGGAAAGACGACATCACGCCAATGGTCCCACCAAAACCCAGGGTATACTATAAGGTGGACCAGAGTCAAGACCAGGTTCTCAAGAAAAGAAAGAAGCATAGAAGCAACAAATCCAGAAAGAACAAAATAGAAGAATGTGAACAGGGCAGTCCTGAGGCGATTACCCTTCAACACTTCATCTCCAAAGAAGACTGGGAGAAGCTAACCCTAGGTCAAAAGAAAGAAGATGTAGATGAAGAAACAAATAAAGAAGAAAGCGAGGAAATATGGGGCGCTTCATGTAATATGGTATACTCTTCCCATGATGAAGATATGCCAACGTTAGAAGAGATGTTCTTCCCAGACGACGAAGGGGAGACAAGCACCTCTGGAACCCAAAACGAAGAATGCAAAGCCGTGCTCCGGTCCGGGACTTACGTACCCGAGAGACAAGCTCCTAAGGATTCCGATAAGGGAAAAGATAAAGCCCAGAATAAAGGTAAAGAGGTTGAAAGCCTAAGCAAGAACCCAGAAAAGACCCGGTCGACGGGTGAAGAATACAATGTGTTGGCACATCTGCGTAAGATTCCAGCGTTATTAAGCATATTTGACGCATTGATGATGTCACAAGACTTAAGGAAGGTATTAATCCAAGCCTTGCAAGATCCCGAGAAATACAAGTCATACTTCATCGAGCAAAATATGCAGGAAGCCCTATTTACCGCCAAGCGGGCCGCTTGCATAAATTTCACAGACGATGATCTCCTGATAGGCACCGTCGACCACAATCGCCCGTTGTACATCACCGAAAACTGCGGTGGGCAAAAGATTGGTCGTATCTTGGTCGACGCAGGGTCCTCGATCAATATTATGCGCTTAAAACCCTGAAGACCATCACCTTAGATGTGAAGAACTTATCTGATGAAAAGGTGATCATTCATGACTTCAATCAAAACTCCCAAAAGGCCCTGGGAGCTATAACTCTGAACCTGCAATGTGGAAGCCTAAAAGCGCCTACCAAATTCTATGTCATCGACGCTGAAACTTCTTATCGGGCATTGCTGGGTCGCCCGTGGCTTCACAGCAATCAGGTCATACCTCTACTCTGCACCAATGTTTGAAATATATTGAGAATGGTAAACAAAAGAGAATTGACGGAGATGTCAAACCATTCGGGGTGCATGAGATTAAATTCAATAATGCCCAATATTTTCTGCCCAAATCCGCCACGGCGCCAAGCCGGCCAATAACAAAAGCAGGTCAGAAACCTTTCAATAAAGGTCCCTAAATTTGATACCTTGTCTGGAGAAGAATAAGAGGTCAAATTCAATATTAAACCCTGAGGCATTCGAACCCAAGGACCCGGAAGAAAGTCGGGTGAAGAAGTGGCCTTCCACTTCAAATAGGTGGCTATGTCTAAAGCCCAAACCAAGCCAAGTGAAATAAACTCAAGTGATTCTGAGGAAGAGGTCATTTTCAACTTTAAACCTGCCAATGCACCTCGAATCCAAATTATAGAGGCAACTTCAGGAGAAGACTCTGAAGAGTCCGACGACTCGGGCAACATCACCTCAGGAGAAAAATCTG
Source organism: Schoenoplectus tabernaemontani (assembly GCA_037127355.1). Taxonomy (NCBI): domain Eukaryota; kingdom Viridiplantae; phylum Streptophyta; class Magnoliopsida; order Poales; family Cyperaceae; genus Schoenoplectus; species Schoenoplectus tabernaemontani. The sequence continues at coordinate 1,022,772 of CM073744.1, read as the reverse complement.
GTCATGGTCGTCAACCCTGGGAAGAAGAATCTGACGAAGAGATCATCTATCACATCCTCAAGAAGCCATACAAAGGGCCTGAAACAGATAATGAAAGTGAGGAGTCATTTATGATCAACATGGGATCCGGTAGCGGAAGGGATAACCCAGTTAGGCCAAGGCCTGTAAGCGAAGAACGCTCGTGGCGAGAGAATTTTGAAGCTCGCATCTGGAATGTAATCGATGAAATGAGGCACCAGATTGAAAATAATAGGAGAGAAGTATCTGAGCAATGGGAAGTGATGCAGGACATCAAAGTGCAACACAATGAGATTATGATAATGATTGAAAACCTACAAACCGCGATCTATAATTCTGGGCTACTCAAAGAAATGGCAAGCGAACCCCGTGCCGAGATCCTTGAAAGACAAATACCCGATAGCGGCAAACGGGTAATCGTTATAGTGGATGAATCAGGGAGGGAAGAAATGAAAGTTAAGCAATCGGCCGTCATGCAAACCCTCAAAGCCAAGAAGAGTAAACCATACTCTTTCCTGAAAAATAAGACAGCTCGGATATTTGAGCAGGCCCTAAAAAGTGGATTGACACTTCCCGCTTGTAAACGACCCACGGACATAGACAGGGCCAGCGAAGGTGAATTCTGCCCTTATCATCGCATACTGGGTCACACAATTGAAGAATGCTGGGTATTCAAGGACCTTATAGAAGAAGGGCACAAAGATGGAATAATCCAACTCCCGAAAAGCTTTCAACAAGACCCAGCTCCGCACAGCTCAAATAACAAAGGCAAAGGGGTTGCTTACATGATCTCGCACACTCCCGTACCTAACAAACCCAAAGTTGCGAGACGAAAACCAATCAAGGAAATCTACCGCTCCAACTCAGTCATGAATATTGAAATAGAAGAGGAGATGGCAGCGCTAGAAATCACTGTGGTTCCCGAAAGGCATTTTAAAGACCTCATGCCAAGGGAAGTAAACCACATCCAGACTCTAAAGACCTTTGTTGTGCCGGCAAAGGTAGAGCGCATCAAAGGGAGAACTATCATTCACAAGGCTATAATTTTCTATCAAAGTGATTCGACTCAGTCTCTGAAGAACCCTAATCATCACACCTGGAAGAAGTGGGTGATAGAACAAGAGTCAGAGAATGCAACGAGCGGTGACGCATCTCATCCCTTTGGAAAAAGCCTATATAGATTGGCTAAGAAGGCAAAATGTCTGAGAGACATATCCAAGGCCGAGGCCAAGCGCTTCAATGAACTCTGGAACGGCGGCCAGAATAAGGTTTTGGGTCTGGATGGTAAAATAAAATACACCCGAGGGTTAGAGTATAACTGTGATGATGCAGTATGCTTTGAGGGGTCCCTCAACGAGCGCCGTACAGAAGAAAATTGTTGCATGACTTCTGTTGAGATGTTAGATGATAAAACAGAAGAGGACAGTACCCCAGTCCTGAAAAATGCCTTGAAACAGCTAGAAAAGGAGCCTAATACGGTCGATGAGTTAATCGAGATCAACTTGGGAACAGAAGAAGACCCACGACCAACTTTCATAAGCGCGTCATTACCAGAAGAGGTGGCTGACAGGCTGAAGATATTCCTTAAAAGCTACATGGACTGTTTCGCATGGAGTTACAAAGAAATGCCTGGATTAGATCCCAATGTAGCAGTCCACTACCTAAAAATTGATCCCACCTTCAAGCCGATTAAACAAGCGCCGAGGCGAATGAGAATAGAACTCGAAGAAAAGGTCGTAGAAGAAACGAAGAAACTCATCGACGCAGGCTTTATACGGGAAGAAGAGACGCCAGAATGGGTGGCTAGCATTGTCCCGGTTAAAAAGAAAAATGGACAGATTCGCATCTGTGTGGACTTTCGGGACTTAAACAAGGCGTGCCCCAAAGATGATTTCCCGCTCCCAGTAACCGAAATCATAATTGATCATACATCATCCTATGAAGTCTTCTCCTTCATGGACGGTTATGCGGGCTATAATCAAATTAAAATGGCGCCAGAAGATGAAAGGCACATGGCATTCCGCACGCCGATTGGCATCTATTGTTACAAAGTCATGCCGTTTGGGCTCAAAAATGCGGGTGCCACTTACCAACGGGCGATGACAAAGATATTTGACGATCTAATCCACAAGATAGTTGAGTGTTATGTGGATGATTTGGTCATCAAAGCCATGTCATATGAAGAACACCTCCAATATCTTGAGGTTATTTTCAGCCGCTTAAGAGAACATGCGCTAAAATTAAACCCGTTGAAATGCGCATTTATGGTATCATCCGGTAAATTTCTAGGGTTTGTAGTACGCCATAGGGGAATCAAAATAGACCCGGGCAAGATCAAAGCAATCACTGAACTATCCCCACCAAAGAATTTAAAACAACTGCGATCCTTGCAAGGACAATTGGCGTATATCAGGCGGTTTATAGCCATCTATCGGGTAAAATCCAACCCTTCACTCGGTTGACTAAAAAGGATATCCCGTTTAAGTGGGATGGCGAGTGCCAGCGAGCCTTTGAAGAGATCAAGGCTTATCTACTCAACCCTCCAGTATTGGCGGCACCTATACCCGGGAAAGAACTCATTTTATATACGACCGCCCTGGATGGATCCTTAGGAGCCCTGTTGGCGCAAGAAAATCAGGATGGTAACCAAAATGCGCTATATTACTTAAGTCGCATGATGGTAGGGGCAGAACACGGATATTCACCGATCGAGAAGCATTATTTAGCCCTAATCTTTGCGGTAAAGAAATTAAGGCACTACATGCTAGCACATAAAATCATCTTAATCTCAAAAGTGGATCCTCTCAAATATTTGATGACTCGGCCAATGCTGACGGGTAGGCTGGCCAAGTGGGCGATCATTCTCACTGAATTTGACATCACCTACACACCACAAAAGGCGATCAAGGGGCAGGCGCTGGTAGACTTTTTAGCTGCACACCCAATTCAAGACGACTCTCCACTAAAATGTGACTTTCCCGACGAGGAAACTCTACATATTGAAGAAGGAAATCCTATATGGGAGTTATACTTTGATGGTGCCTCGTCAATCAAGCCGATCGCAGGCCCGGGAGTTCCAACTGTGCGAGCTGGCGCGGGGCTAGTCTTCGTGACCCCGGAAGGCGGGATAATATGACATTCTCTAGCTTTAATCGAACCATGCACAAATAACGAAGTAGAATATTAAGCGCTTATCGCCGGACTAGAGCTATCACTGGAGCTAGAAATCAAGGCAGTGCGCATTTTTGGGGACTCACAGCTGATCATAAATCAAATAATTGGCGAATATAAGGTCCTAAAGCCGGAGCTAATACAATATCATCAAAAGACCATAGAATTAATGAAGAAAATTCCATATGTGTCCATTGAGAAGGTCACAAGGGCTATAAACGGAGAAGCAGATGCATTGGCCAAACTCGCTAAGGAGCTGGGTGAACCAACAGAACCGGAAATTCACATCATCGTCCGCAATAGAAGGCCATTATCATTGTGTCAGACAACAGATGATGCAAATAATGAAGGTATTGACCAAAAAGGGTAGAATGTCAAGAAGCAATGATAACTGAAGAAAACGATGATTGGAGACAACCGCTCGTCGAATATTTCCGGCATGGTACCCTCCCCAAAGATAAAAGGATAGCCGATCAACTAAGAAAGCGGGTACTACGGTATGTGTATGTGGGCAATACGCTATACCGTAGGTCTTATGATCAATTATGGCTGAGATGTGTATCAGGGCCTGAAGCCGAGCAGGTTATGAAAGAAATTCACTCCGGGCTATGTGGAGCACATCAGTCTGGGCCAAAGATGAAGTTAAAAATCAAGCGAATGGGGCAATGGTGGCTGATTGTGAAGCTCACGCAAAGAAGTGCCGCATGTGCCAGATACACGGCCCTTTCATACATCAAGCGCCAAGCCCGTTGTACCCCACAATAGCATCCTGGCCATTTAATATGTGGGGCACATACATAGTGGGACCCATAGACCCTCCTACGTCAAGAGGTCACCGGTTCATCTTGGCGGCAACGATTACTTTACTAAATGGGCCGAAGCCGTTCCACTTAAAGAAGTTAAAGCAACTGACGTGGTTAAGTTCTTTAAGACGCACATCCTTTACCGATTCGGCACCCCACAACGGATAATATCCGATAACGGGACGGCCTTCAAAAGTTCTAAAGTCTATGCCCTGGAGGAGCAATTTAACATTGATTGGAGATTCTCGTCCATTTATAACCCAAGAGCCAATGGTCTAGCTGAAGCCTTCAACAAAACCCTAATCAATATCATGAAGAAGACCGTGGATGGCAACCAATGAGACTGGGATAATCGTCTACAAGAGGCATTATGGGCTTATCGAACCACGTACCGAACGCCTACGCAAGCTACCCCGTACTCTCTGGCTTTTGGAGTTGAAGTTGTTCTCCCTCTCGAGGTGGAGTTACCGTCGTTGCGGGTGGCTATGCAAAATGACATGACCATGGATGAATGCCAACAACTCAGATTAGACGAATTGGATGCCATGGACGAAAAGAGACTGATAGCCCAGCAGAATCTCGAGATATATCAAGCGAAAATGGCAAGGGCTTATGACAAAATGGCGCGAGTCAGGGCATTTCAACAAGGGGAGCTTGTTCTTGTCCTTAAGAGGCCGATCATTGGCCGGCACATCGGGCCAAAATTTTCTCCAAATTGGGAGGGGCCATACGTAATTGAGAAGGTATACGGGGGCGACGCATACCAACTCATAGACCACGAAGGTGAAAGGCCCATGCCACCAATTAACGGGCGATATCTGAAGAAATACTACACATAGCCCAGATCGGGGCCGATTAAGTAGTATTTATTGTAAATAAATAAAGAAGGAAATAAGTGTTCGCTTACACGCACGTGCACGAAACACAAACCCATGTCTAACCTCCACTTTTGCATAAAAATTCCAAAAACCTTACTTGTGCACTTGTAAATAAAATGCATCCAAAAATCCAAAACCACACAAACACATTTAGCCCTACAACAAAATAAAAAGAAATAGGAATAAAAGAGTTCAATACCAAAACCACGCGAAAGTGTAAGGCGAGAGCTTTGGTGTTTGGGCTCACAATACAAATACCACTGGGTTTGTCCATTTGATACAGAATAAACATAAAAATGGGCAGGGTTTGCAGTTTGTCCCTCAAACTATCTGTTCGCCCAATGACGAAAGTTGCTCATATTGGTCGCCCGCGGCGCAAGTCAAGGGATAGGTCGAGCAAATTGGTGACTAGTAAGTAGTCGCTTCCGAGGGCGTGTAAATAAATAACTCTCATACTATTAGTAGCAAGTAGAACTAATAATAAAAATCTATTCTCCTCCAATAAAATAAAAGGGATATCTAAGTAAAACAATAAAAATCTATTTTTCCTTACTCATCAATTAAAAATAAAAATATAATAAAATAAAATCTTTTCAATAAGGGGTTGCCACCTTTGTCCCCGACACCATGTGTGTTGTACAAAGCCAGGTTGGGTGCATTCATCCGTAAAAGCACCACACGCCCAAGGAAATGGTCTGTTACAATCCCACACAGATCATGGAGGTGTCAGATCAAGGGTTTACGCTTGTACCCGACATTTCATGTTAAACAAAGTGACCCGCTTAAAGAAGTGACTCAGGTCATGGAGAGCGAACCTACCCGATGAAAGCCTATCTCGCAGGGATGCGTGATGGATGTTTGAGGGTAGCAAAAAATATAAAAAAACCAGGTTGGGTACATTCATCCGCAAAAGTACCACACGCCCAAGAAAGTGATCTATTTCAAATCCCAAAATAGGTCATGGAGGGGTCAGACTAAGGGTTCGCGCTTCTACCCGACACTTAGTGTCAAACAAAGTGATTCGCTTAAAGAAGTGACTCAAGTCATGGAGAGCGGACCTACCCGATGAAAGCCTGTCTCGCAGGATGTATGATGGATGTTTGAGGGTAGGATCCCCACAAAACAAATTGAGTGGAGAAGAGTGAATGTGAGTTTCCACTTCAGCACGCAACGGTGCATAAATGAGGGGAGAGTGGGTGAGCTTTCACAAATAAATATCAACTAAGTATACAAGGAGCATCCACAAAATGGTGTTATCAATTGCATCCACAATCCAATTGATACTGGTTAGTTTATCCATCAGTAATAAAGGGATAAACGGGTTTATTCTGTACCCGGCCTAGAGGTCAATACAGACAGGTTCGGTATCCGTAAAATACCATGATTACTTAGGTTTTGTATTGCATAAATAAAGAGAAGTGTGTATAGAATAAATGTAATAGGATGTTGTAAGATTTTCCTTTTGTTATACTTAGACGCTGCAAGAAAATGAAGCAGTTGTATTAGACACTTTTGCAATTAAGATTGAGAGTGTAAAATGTGAAATCAATGAAATATTCCCTCGCGCTGCAGAGGAAGTGACGAAGAGATAACAATAAAAGCAAGCATCATCCACAACAAAGAGATCAAGTATAACAAGCATCAAAGTATCCTGTATACAATGACAAGTATAGCAAAAAGAGAAGAAGAAAAGAAGAAATGAAGAGTACAATCTATGAGCCCAAGAAGCGGGACTCCAGCTCTAATAACACAGTACTAATGGTCTCCAAATGAGCATGGAGAGAGTGCCTATCCTCCTCTGAGGCTGCCTCAAAACCCAAGAACTGAGAGAAGGATCTATCCCGGGCACTCGAATGAATCTGTAGATCCGGAAGACGTCCCGCCAGATGTCGAGAGAAGCCCTCTATCGATGATCTATGGTCCTCTAGCTCCTGCACAAGCAGTCGAGCGGGCCCGCCACTGACTCCCATGGAGCGGAGAGTGGCATAAGAAGAAAGCCGCTGAAGGTAGCGGAGTCGAGCGGCCTCCAAATGCCTGCGTAGCTCATGGATCTCTAACTCGTGCTGGTACACGAGAGAGCTCGCATCCTGGTAAGCCCCGAGCAGCTCCTCACACCTCCTAGAAATGAAGGTACTCTCAAGATGAGGCGCAACGAGTAGAGCTGGCGCGATGGTATCCCGCATCAGCCTATACCAATCGAAGGAGAAGTCATCTGGCAGGGAATCCAAAATCTTAAAATCTAGCGGGTAGTCTCCGAAGAAAGTGTCTCGAAGTGCATCCGCCAGCTTGGACAAGGCGAGCCTCACATCCCTCAATGAAACATCTGCAACAAAGTAAATAGGTCAAAAGAATCATCACAATCAAAGAAGAAGTAAAAAAGAAGAGAAGATCCAACCTATCGCCTCGTCGCCTGAGACCGGCGGGACTGGATCAGGGATAGGGGTATCAGCCACCTCGGGAGGACCCGCAGGTGCACTAAACCCAGCTACAAAATAAAATGAAAGGCATAAGTACATGGAAAAGTGAACTACAAGCAAAAGATAAAGGAAATAAGGGGTACCAGGAGAGACATGAGCCTCAGCAAGACCCTCATTAGTCGGGACCTCCGCCTCTGGACTATCAAAAAGCTGCTCCGCTAGCCAACTCTCATCCAGCTCATAGTCGTAATCGACCGCAGCCTGCTCAGTCGAGTCCTCCACTTGACTATCTGCGAGCTCGGATGAGACTGCACCATCTATAGCCACGAGAGGCTGCCTGTCAGGAGATGAAGAGACGTGGGATGGCCCTCCCTCGATCAATAATGGCTCGTCGCCTACGAGCTCGATAGCCAATGGACTCTCCCGCTCAAGATAAGCCTCATCTGATCTCACAAGTGTGAGTACCGGCCCCAAAACCACATCAAATGAGTCACCATCTCCGACGGGCACTAGCAAGATCGACGGTGAGGCGGGACCGTCATAAAAGAAAGACTCTGAGCGGTGTGGAGATGCCATATCATCAGCCTCGGGACCTATAAAATCTACATGTAAGGATGAAAATACTAATACCTACTAGCAACCAAGTATTAAATGATGCACACGGACCTGCGACGGCAAGGTCGGTGCAAAATCTCGAGAGAACAGTGCTCGCTGGCACCGGTGAATCTGCTACAGTATCATCTCGGGCTGCCTCTAAAGGAGATGTCCCGTGAGCTGGAAAATAAACCCTAATCAGAGCTGTAAATAAAGTGTGCCCGAGTAAGGGTAGGCAAGTCGAAAGAAAATCACCCGAAATAGGAGAAGGGAAAGAAAATGGGGAGGCGACCGAGAAGTGCCATCTCGATCTCCCCCCACAGCGGCTGAAGCCGGTGGCTCGGTAGGTGGCTGAGAATGAACGCCAATAACTCGTGGGCGAGGGACTGAGAACCCGGGCTCCGCATGATCATACTCATAAGCCAGCCCTGAATCAAAAAGAGAATCGATTGAGATGGGACGAGACTTACCAAAGGAAAAATAACCTAAAAGGATGATGAAGTGTACCTGTGAGAGTAGTCCTAACAGGAGCACGAGAAAATCGCCGTCTAAACCTTGAAAATCGACAGGCTCTACGGCAATATCTGGAAAAGGGCTACGATCACGCGAGACAGTACCGTCTAATAGAGGCTGTCCATCTCGTGGGCACGTACTCCGAACAACCACCGGAGGAGTATATGACTGATAAGAGCGAATGTCCTCATAATACCACTGCTGATAACGCCTCGAGAAGGTAGAAGCCCTAGAAGTGGATACCATCTGGTAACGAGTGCCCGTGCCTAGTCGGAAAAGGTGAGTGTAGCACCATCCGATACCCTCCAAATCGGCCGCCAAAGATATAGGGCGGAGAAGAGGTGCTGGAATGTCCTGATCCAAGCCGAACTGATGTGCGCATCGATGCGGCGAATAAGGCTCAATGAACATATAACCGCCCAATCTGAGGGGAAGGAAGCCCTGACGGATACCGATAAGGTACTCCAAGTCAATAGGCCTGGCTCGGATGCTAGAAGGGTCGGAAGAAGGGACTCTACTGTCAATCACCATCCTGTCGGCAGCTCTAGCTACCCCACGGGCCACTGATCTATCTCGAGAGAAGCGCAAATGGTCCCGGCTCCTAAAGAATCTATACCTGGCAGCCTCCGGGGTCAATGAAGCTGGCTGCACCCCAGCTAAGTCACTCAATAAAGGTAGGCGGTCTCGCAGCGTAACCGCCATGCTGGGGTCATATGAGCCAGACCAGTGCAGATGGAGTCATCCACTAATCAAATGCCATGGAATCAACTCCTGGCACTATGAAGGACTACGAGATGAAGTCAAACCACGAAGACATCTATAAATGTTGGCCAGTACGGGCACGGCCAAAGAAATCCTGTCACCACGCGCAATCAAGCTCGCCATGATGAATACCGAAGGTCGAATGGTGTATGCAGGGGAGCTAGGCAATAAGAAATAGCAAATCCACCAAGAGATGAAAGCAGTCAAGTAAGTCTCCCGATCTATGTCGTGAGAACACAGTGTATCCTGAGAAGGGATAGGGCCGTCATGATGAATCTCGAGCCTACCTGTACCAAATGGATCCCGAGTGGAAGCCAAGTCCGCAGGACGGGTATGAACCCGGTCGGTGAAATAGGCAATCCAATGCCTGAATGGGACTCCAGGATGACCCCTCCGTAAGTGATAATAAATCTCATAAGTCCTCTTCAAAGAAGGTGGAAATCGAGTGAAGTCTCCCGAATCAGCGGGTGAGACCATGAACTCGTCATAAAAATGACCAAAGATCGGCAGCCCAGTCAACTGCTGTATCTCCAGGAGGGTCGGAGTCAGCTCCCGGTCATCAATGAACAAAGTATTGGTGGAATAGTTCCACCTCTCACAAAAGGCCCGTAGCCAAGGTGTGTCAATGTGATAATGAAACATCGACAAGAAGACCGAGTCATATATCCCGCCGCCCGAGCAGGGTCTCCTCCCGCATGAGCACATATCGAGTCCACTCTAACCGATAACCGTGGCACTCTAAGGGAGTGATAAAGGGAGCAGTGGTCCATCTGTGAGCCTCCCCGTCAATAATCTCCTCCTTACCCAGAGATGTGTCAAAGGAGTCAGTAGAGGCAACGCCTAAAGGCTGAAGGGGTATGATGTCATGAGGCTGATCATCTCTAAAGAACAAACCACCGCCTCGCGGCTAGACAGGAGTCACTCGAATGGCTGAGACAAAAAGAGTTCAATCACCAGGATCCTCGTACAAAGAATGGTAATGACTCAGGGGACGTCGCGGGATGGCGTCATGGGAAGAAACTACAATACCCGAGGAAGAGAAAACGTCATGAAAGGTGAAGAAATAAACGGTTGAAGAAATAATGCACCAAAACAAGCCTTTCAAGCGTTCAAGGCCCGCTTTGGTGGGTGGCTCTTTGTTTACCCTTGGAAAATTTCAAAGATAAACAGCTGAATAAATGAAAATGAATATCAATTGTTGATAATAAAACATAAGAAGGGGAAAGAGAAAGGGGAAGAGAAAGGGCCCACTGATCAGAAAAGGTCGCTAATGGACTCCGGAGCAACTTTATTTGTCCCACAAGGAAATCCTAAGTGGAAAGCAAGGGTATAAATATCCCGTCATCCACTGTTCATTTGACGTGGATGACGCTCAGGAGATTCAGGAGAAAGGAAGAGATCTCCTCATGGGTCATCCATGTAATCATTTTCTCTGACAAGTGGGATCCACCTGGCAGTCCCTTGTAAACAGCTCCAACAACATAGACCTAGCCTATTTTACTAAGAAACCTAATCAACCCGGAACAAGGGTTAAGCATTAATCCCACAAGGAAATCCTAAGTGTAAAGCAAGGGTATAAATATCCCGTCATCCACTTTTCATTTGACGTGGATGACGCTCAGGAGATTCAGAAGAGAGGAAGAGATCTCCCCGACGGGTCATCCATGTAATCATTTTTCACCGACAAAGGGGGCCCCACACCTCGACCGACAAACATCAAAGGAGTCAAGATTAAACCCTAAGGATTTACCCTCAGAGTAAACCCTAAGGACTGAAGCAGTATAATCTCTATACAACTAGAATTGTGTCAATGCCAAGCTAGTATTCTGATACAACTAATCATGGGAAATTTCAAATGTGATTTTGCTTTCAAGGCTGACCTGGTGCCAAAGCTGTGAGCAACCACCTAACCATGCTTTGATTTGTGTCAATTACTGATAAGTAGTTGGCTCTTTGACCAAATCACCCTTATGTTAAGGGATTGAAAGTCAATTTCACAAGACCGATCAAAGCAAAGTTTGGAGCAACCATCTGATCAAGTCTAGATTTGTATCAATTGTTGACAAGTAATCAACTGTTGATCAAATCAAACCCTAATAAATATCAATACAAGTCTAATTGGTATTTAGTTAGGGTGGTTTCTGCAAGAGAGAGATAATTGGCAGAGACACTGAGCTACAATTGAAATTTGGGATTAATTCAGAGGAAGGAACAGGGTTTCTTTGACAAAAGAATTTTTAAATTCAAAGAGATAGGGGTAAAAATGGAATTAAAAATTACAGGGATGATCATCATGAATTTAGGGATTTTTGGTGAAAATTTCATAATTTTTGGATAAGTGGAGCTACTAAAATAAATTCAGGGAAGATAAAACAGATTAAAAAGGAAAGATCAAGGGCTGAGATTTAATCAAGGCAACTCTGGGTGCAACTTGGGGACAGAGACTCATCTGGGTGCAAACTGGAGATCCCAAACATATACACACAGAATCAGAGAAGAGAGAGAGAGTATGACACGTGTCAGCATTTCATTGGGCCACTTCAGTGCCACGTGTCAGCACCCCATTGGTCCACCTCAGCCAGGTGGGTCCCACCACTATACTGACCTGACATGTGGGTCCCACCAACATGCCACGTGGCAGACTCTGGCAGGTCCACCTCACCCCTCCACATGCCACATGGCAGTATAGCAGTAATACACCTCAGCAAACCATATCACACCTACTGCCACATGGCTATACACTATTGGTCCAATTAGGCAGCATAGGCCCCACAGGTGACACATGGCACTCATTAACAGAAGCCACCTCAGCATGGATTAGTACTATGGAAGAGGATTAATAGAATAATTAAACAAGTGGACCTATCAGATTGTGCCAAGTCAGATCAATTAAGCCTAAGCAGAAAGTTAACTAATCCACAGTTGGACTAATGGGCCGAGACTCAAATGCTTACACATGGGGCCCATTTGTAAGGTTTATGAGTGTACAGCCTATACAGATAACTATGAGCCAAGCCCATGTGCAAATTCAAACAGAGATTTAAATCAAAAGGGAAAGGCAATGTGCACTTGGCCCATTTGTGTTGCGCCTCTGACTGTGGGCCCCACCTCGTTGTGGACTCTGTGCGCCAAGCGCAGCCTCCTCTCTCCCTTCTCCTTCTCCCCTCCCTCTCTTCTTTCTTCTTCTTGACGAAGCAGAAGGCGCCATTAGAGGCGATCAAGCTCTCCAAAGCTCACAACTTTAATTCCTTTCAGTTAAAGCTAGCCTGTACATGAGAGAAAATGCGACAATGTAGATGAGGAAAGGAGCAGCAATTATGAGATGAATCGAAGTAATTGAGATGAGATGATGAAATCGGGCAAATTGATGAAAGTTAGAACCTTGTGCTATAGACTCGAATTGACAATGCTTATAGCCTCTATGCACTCACACGATGATGTTGAAATGATGAAGATTAGCAATTGAATGGAGGAGCTATGATGATGACCAAAGTTTGAGCTCGGGTGAGTGAGTTAGAACTTGAGAGGTGAACTACAATGGCAGAGAGTCAAGAGACGCATTGGAGGCCTTTAAATGAGTATATATAGTATACTAAGGATGCTAGAAGGTTCTATGAGCAATTTAGAATGAAGATAATTGAATCAAGTCAATGGTCAAAGATTTAAGCTTTGGATTCTTTAAATGGGGACCACACTATAACAGAAACGATAACAGAAAGTAAAGACCATGTTTATAGGCCAGGGCAAGTTAATTGATGGTGTTTAGATGGTGTATAGCTCCAATTCCTTTAGTGAACCACTCCAATTGCCTATATAAACCGATTAATAGCGAGACAGAGAAAAAGAAGCACACAAGAAGATATAAGAGAGTATAAACATACCCTTCCAAAAGCCAATAGGGAGAGATAGAGAGAAAGGAAGCAAAAACAGGAAGAAGAAGTGGTGAAATCGATTGATCTCAGTTATAAACTTGAGAACTCGATTTAATTTCTCTCAATTCTCCAAGAAGAGAGCTCTGTCATTCTTGAATCAAAGCCAATTAGAAGTTTAGAAGCTTGATTTGTGGTAATTTGAAGAAAAAGGTATGTAATTCAAACTTCTATTGGAATAACAGTATAATCATTATTGAATTTCCTTTTTTTTCTTTGATTTTCACCTTTCTACTCTTTCCTTTGTGAATTGCTTGATTTAATTCTTATATTTTCTTCGTTTCTTAAGTGAATTTTGATCACAGAGGTTGTAATTAAGTTGGAGAAATCGATTGATCTCGGTTAAAACCTGAGAACTCGATACCAGTAAGAGTTCTTGCTTTGATTCCTTGTTTGAACATCGAATTCATCTTAGTGTGTGTTTGCATCACATGTATTAAAGGTTATAGTGTCATCCAAAGTCGATTGATCTCAGTTTCAACTTGAGAACTCGACGGAATTAGAAGTTTTCAGTGTGTTATCGCGTCGTATCAGCTAAGTTGAGCTTCAAATCGGGATTAGAAAGAAAATTGCACATGTGATCGAGCATATTCCGTTTGTAGTTGTTGTCATGGAACTTGTAAAGTGAATAAGTAGCGTTACAAATAAGTTAATCACAAGAATTTAGAGTGAATCGTGACCGTACCGAAACGGTACTATTGTGCACTTTGAATAGAGAAGTTGTAAATCAATTTGAGTGATCTTAATCATGTTAGAATACATCAATATACATGCACGACATAGATTGAATGCTCAATTGCTAGAAATAATGGCTAATTGTATTGAATTTGTGAGATTTGTGATTCAGTACCGAACGGTACCAATCTATTCTATGTGGTACTAGCACACAGTGTGATTCACCGTATTGATCGTTGATCAGATACCATAAAATGATTCCCTGAAGAGAGACGATGCTAGAACACTTACCTGATCGGAAAATGATGGCCTCAGTCGCCGGCGACACCACTAGCGTGAATCTTGAAGGCGCTGTTGACTGGAGGGTCAGAGAATCGTATCAACACGGATATTGACGTGCGTGTGTGAATCTTGAAGGGATCGAACGTTCATAATAAGTTGTAGTTTAAATAAAGATAATGAATGAATCTGGGCCTCTTATCTCATCTTAGAAACAAATCCAACGGCCCAAATAAGAATGAAGTTAAATAAAGGTATGTGTTAATCTTGGTGCAGATCCGATGGCCCAGATTAAGCTCAATAATTATTTAATAACAGAATATTAAAAGTATAGAATGAATAAATCATTTGAAAATGTTTCCAAACTCCAAATTAATTCAAATTTGTTTCTAAAAATTCTTTATCTTTCATAGTATATTTCTGTATGAAAATATTCCAATTATAAAAATATTATTATATAAAAATAATTTAAAAGCAAAAGACATTATGTTATATTTTCCTATTTGACTTAGCTTTGACTTGTCATTTTATATATTATAAAAATTCCAAAAATTCAAATAAAATCCTAAATTATAATTAAATATATTTTACTGATTTTTCAAGTGATTTTCATAAAATTATAATGACAATAATAATATTCAATAAGAAATAATAAGATAAAAGAGAATAAATAGTAATATTAAATAATTATTATTTTAGTCTTTTCTAAAAACAAAAAATAAAAATAAATGATCATAATAATAAATAATAAATATACCTTATTTTATTTTAGAATCTAAAATAAAATTATATAATAAAATAAATTATATTCCTTTGGTTATTTCTAAAAATTTAAATAAAGATATAATAATAATAAATAAATATTATTATTTTTCAGTTTAAAATACTAATAAAAAATATAATAAAAGTTAAATCATCCCTAATATTTTGTGAATAAAATTCAATAAGGAAAATAATGATTATAATAAAGAATATAACAAATTTCATTCTTTTAGGTAGTATAAGAATTCTAAAAATCAAATAACAATAATAATGATAATAAAATAAAATCTTATTCTAAAAATTCTAGAATTCAAATAAAAACATAAAATTCATTCTCTACTAGTTTTCCATAAATAATGAATAAAAGTAATAAAAAAATAATAAAAGCTATCATAAATAAGATAAAAAAAATAATAATAATAATAATTCTTTTGGTTATTGTAAATTCTAAAATCAAAATAAAAATAGCTAATTCATTTTTTTTTATTTTGTAAATAATTTTCTACAAAATAAATAGAATTTAAAAATAATAAAAACTATAATAATAAAATCCTATTACTTTGGCTATTAAAAAAAATTTCTAAAAACTCAAATAAAATTATAGCCAACTTATTTCCTATTATTTTTGTAAGTGACTTTCTACAAAAATAAATAGAATTTAGAAATAATAAAAACAAAATTCTATCACTTTAGCTATTATAAAATCCCAAAAATCTAAATAAAATTCTAGATAATAGCTAACCAATTTTCTATTATTCTTGTAAATAATCTTCTACAAAAATAAATAGAGTTTAAAAATAAAAAAATAAGTTCACCTTTATAATAGAGATAATAATGAAAGGTATTATCTTAATAATAAAAAAATCAATAAAAATGTAATAATCTTTTACATTTTAGAGGTGAATAAATACGCTCACACAAGGGTGTAGAGTAACACAATGATCTTGCACAAGCAATGCAACATTCGGAACAATTAGTCGGGACAAGAACATCTTGACGCTCGTTGAAGAATAACCAAGGCTGCGACATCAACATGAAGAGATATGTCGACTCTAAGAACATTACGATGTCCGAGAGGAGTGACATCTTAATGACTCGGTGTCATGAACAAGCAATTCATGACTAGTTGAGCTAGTAAGACTGAACTCATCCGTCGATAAGTTTGTCTTCTGGTTCATCTCCCGAGATTGTGAGATTGAATCGTTCTGTAGTAGATTCATCCACAAAATAGTGAATGTAAACCATTCTGTAGTAGGTTCCTTCACTGACACACGCCTCAATGTCAAGCTGGCTTAGTGCTTCAGGTTTGACTTTGTGTGCAGTTGTGTTCTTAGGTTTATGAATCGGCTTAGTGCTTGGAATTCATAATCTAGAAGATCAGTGAGAAGAAACACGTGGGCCAAATCCACCCTTCTCCTGATTCACCAACCTCAAGATCAACCGGCTTAGTGCTTTGAGTTGTATTTTGTGTGATTGGTTGTTGACTAGTTAAGATTGAACCGTTCTGGAGTAGGTTTATCTTCTAGATCAACTGAGGTTGAGTCGTTCTGTAGTAGACTCACCTCGAACCCCTCTGAAGAGATTAATCTGATATGTAGTAAGGTTATCTCTTGAGGCGGTAAAGACCGAACCGATCCGTAGTAGGTTCGTCTTTCACCGGATTAACTTTCTTCGGTAAATCCGGACGACCACTTGACCATCATTTAACTATACTATTTGCTTCTCCCTTTTAAAGATCCAGAGGTGCCTCAAGGTTAACGACCCGGGGTAATTAACGGTGGGGGCTTGCGCCCACCGAATCTACAAGAACTCACAATCACTAAAAACCCCCTAAATGTGCATTTAAATTGGTCTAAACGGTAGAATCAACCGACATTAAACAGATGCACGTTTGGGAGGGATCTCCGTGTCCTTCTTCCGCATCCCATCGCCCAGAGGCGGTGCGGAGCGCGCGAAAAAGGGTCGCACAATATATTTTATTATTATTCTTAATATGATTAAATTTTTAATCCAAATTTGAGCGATTCGGATACCGTGTACTTCAGTGTTTAGTGTGGGCGGCCATATTCGAGACTGGAATCTACTTAGTGATAATATATTATTATATTTATCCGGTTTATTTAGGATCCTAATATTATCCGAAGGGCTTTCTCCTTTGGCCCCTGGTTGGTACAGAGAAAGTCGGGATGTGGTTCGCTGGTCTTAGTGGGTACAGTGTAGGCTCCCATTTGTTTATATTTCATTTTGATACTTTTACGGTATGCGGTCCTCTAACCCTTGGTTAGTACAGTGTAGGCTCTCATTTGTTTCTGATTTGTTAATTCACGAGTAGTTATCTCTTTTTGGCGATATCACAACTGAAGACATATTTATCCGTTTGTTTTTATTTTATAAGGTGAATTACCAGATTTAGCAGACCAGAGTACGTGCTTATGCACGCTCACTCTCCTAGGGCGTTATCGCCTCGGGAGCCCGAATTGCCGTTTATGCGGCATTGGCGCCGCATAAATATAAAGTCCTAAGTTCGTAAGTTGGGTCGCTGGTGGCGCCCGCTTAGGCAAGGCCCAAGTTTGTAAGTTGGGACGCTGGTGGCACCCGCTTGGGATAGATCTGGTGATTTACGAATCAGGATATTTATTTCGGGTGTTTAATTCTCGTACCTTATATTTTATATCATATTACTATTTTCATAGATTTTCTATTTCGGGGTTATTTGCCATTTCATGTCATTCATGTAGGTGTGTTCTCAATATGTATAAAAAATAATACATTAACATATATTAAAATTTTTCATTGCATTTAAAATTCGGTATCGGTATTTGGGTCCAGTCTAGGAAAGCATATCAAATCTTAAGGCTGGATCTAAATCCGTCCTGAGTAATTTAAAAATTACTCACGTTTCCACGGTAGTTGTGGGATCCAGGTTTACAGGAGCGGGATCAAGTATTTGATGAGAGTCCTAGGTGCAGTCCTACGTGATATCAGAGGTGCTTCGCCGCATCAGCACAGTGAAGCGGGTAGATGATTAGGACTTATCGGGCATCGGGTTTTTGGTTTCTTTCTTTGGGCTTTATTTGAGAGATTTTGCTACCCATTCCGATGGAGTTAGCCCCGCCGGTGTCTGGCGTTGTATTTATCTGTATATTCTGGACTGCTATTGTTTTGTATTATTATTATTGTTTTGTTTATTGTGAGATTTGTCTTATTTTATTCATTTAGCCTTTCGTACGCACGTCTCGTCGTGCGTACATGGCGGGATTAAGCACCCCTAATTTGAGTCAATTATTCTGGGGTGTGACAGTATAGAATGAGATTATGGTGCTTCGCGAAATACAAAATATCTTTTAATTCATATTCGTATTTTAAATTTAAAAATATAAATGGGCGATCTAAACTGTTAAAAAAGATCTTCATATTAAAATATTTTTGGAGATAAAACTTTATATTTTTTTAATTTTGTTTTTCCATTTTTTAGTTGGATACAAAATTCATTGATCTAATAATTTCCACATCATCTATTACTAGTGAATTTTCGCTCATCTAAAAAATAGCAAAAAGTATCAAAAATTATAAAATTTGATCATTAAAGAGATTTCAATATGAAGCACCATAGCCTCACTCTATATATATAGTGTAAAGATGCGCAAGCTTAACTCCTAATTCAAAAAGTACATCAAATCATATCTGAATTTTTATTTATCATAGTCATTAAATTCGTCATATGAAAATTATGTGAGATGCAAAAATTTGGACATTTTGAGTCTTCTAAGTCACTATTTTTAATTTTAAAAAATAATATATAAATATTGAATATTTTTTTATTATTATTAGGGCTGATTTTTTTAAATTAAAAATATTGACATAAAAAACTCAAAACGCCCTAAATTTTTTTGCATCCCATAAAATTTTCTTATAAGTAATTTAATGAGTATGATAAATTAAAAATTAAAGATAATTTAGTGTACTTTTTTAGCTAACCTCACAGATCTATGAGCTTAAACTCATGTTATCTTTAATATACACACATATACAAAGATGAATTATGAGGTTTACAAAGTAAAAAACTATTTTTACTTTGATAAGAGATCTTTTATCATGACTGCTCAAACGGCTAATCTAAGTTGCTTAATAATTTATTCATGTCAAAATTTTATAGGATGTTAAATTTTAATTTTTTTCAAGTATTCTAGCTATTTTTTAAATTTTTAAATAAATAGAATAATAATGGACTATTTTCTATATAAAATAAAGCTAATTAAAAAAAATAAAATAGCTAAAAAGCTTAAAAAAATATAAAATTTAACATCCAATAATATTTTAACATAAAAAATTATTGAGCAATTTTGATTAATCAAAAATAATCTTTTACTTGGTAAAGCATCATAATTCAACGTATTGCATGGATGTGTTCGTACACTGTGTCAAAATCTCGTAGATGTTTTACATCTATGATGTTTTACGAAGTACAAAATATAATCTTATAGAATACTAATTTATATTATATTTAGAATTATTTTACTATGTTTAATAATTTTTTAAAGATAGACCTAAAATAATATAAAAAACTAAAATTTATGTGTCAAAAGGGTCATTTTCTATAAAATTATAATATAATATATTATATATAGAAATGCATTACGGTGCTTTGCAAATAAAAAAAATACTTTGAGGTGAGATTTCATATCCCAGTAGTTCAAATGCTCAATCTAAGTTACTCAATAATTTTTTCATGTCAAAATTTTGTGAGATATTAAATTTCGTAATTTTTAAAAATTTAAACTATTTTTAAATTATTTTTAAAATCAGTCCTTTTTAACATTAAAAAAATATCTATTTGAGTGTTTTTTTTAAATAATTTAGAAAATAGTTAGAAATCTCAAAGAATTATGAAAATTAATACTTCATAAGATTTTAGCATGAAAATTTATTGATCAACTTAGATTGACGGCTCCGTTTGAGCCATCAGGATATAAAATCTCACCTCAAAGTAAAATTATTTTTTTACTTTACTAAGTACCATAATCCATAATCCATCCCATTGTATATATTGTAGTGTAAGCTTAGCCTACTCAGAAACTTCTGTTCCAACCACAAGGTGATATTCTAAAAAATATCTATTTACAGCACGGTAATAAAAAATAATATGTATATCTAGTAGAAATTAATAGGAAGCCGGACAATTGGACTAAGTGGTCCAAGACAAATTCATGAGACCTTTAAGTTATAATATAGTCGTCTCAATAATAGAAGCAACTCCGTTGAACTAAACAGAACCCCCACCCCAGATCTATCGATATTATAAACTATAAAGCTATATAATCACTAAATGGGTATGTTAATGATGTAGCTTTTGTAGCCAACACAAACACGATACGAGGGTTGAAGCAATAAATTATGGCGAGCAGCTAAAAACAAAGAGGCCACACCGCCACACGATACGAGGGTTGCTGTGCTTTGTCACAACCAAGACAGATCGGATGCATGATTCCTTGCATCAAAAATAAATGATTGATGCCATCTCATGTTTCCTCCAAATAATAATAATAATAATAATAAAGTTGGTGTCATCCCATGTTTTCATGTTCGAACTCTTCACAGCAGCGATGCATATTTTTATTTTTCTTGCGGACCAATAAAATTCAAAATAGTTGTTTTTGCCAAGCACAATTTATCTTTATGAAACAGAGTCAAATGCGAGATAAATTTTGCCAAGTACAACTGATTGATTATTGAACTTAATTTAATTCATGAGTGATATAAAACATATTAGGCTTAATTTTAATTTATTTTCTCGACTTATGTGAGTTCATAATTTTTCCACTTTATTATCAGGACTGAAGGTTGTTGTCATCATGTCATGTGATTTATTCTAAATATGGATTATATGGGATATTTGGGCTCCGCAAGTTTTAACTATAGCTTCAACTTTTTTTTTTTAAGAAAATAGTGAGAAAATTTTAAGAAGATGCAATATTTGTATGGTTGAAGAACAAGTGTGCTTTCGGTGCTATATGGAAGCTTGTACGTCTTGAAAATTCTGTTATAAAATTC
The DNA here is from genome assembly GCA_037127355.1 of Schoenoplectus tabernaemontani. NCBI lineage: Eukaryota > Viridiplantae > Streptophyta > Magnoliopsida > Poales > Cyperaceae > Schoenoplectus > Schoenoplectus tabernaemontani. Next base: position 1,001,920 of record CM073744.1, on the reverse strand, counting down.
AATTCATTATTGATTGGGTTTAAAAATTACACTACACTATTCTTTTTATCTTCCCAAATATCGTGACGTTTCTAATATAATGTGTTCTCAAAGATCCTCACAGTTCATAACCGCCGGTTCCCTCTCAATATTTAATTTACTAATTATTACCATCATCAATAAACTATTACAATAGAGATGATAAAAAGATCGGAAGAAAACTTAATAAATTGATTGCGTCAATGATATACAATGAAAGAAAACGAAAATGCAACAGATTTTGAATAAAAGGCTGATATTTCATAATTTACCATCTTTCGAACTATTTTAACTTAACATAATTTAAATCAGGTAATGGAATTCAATTAAATGAGAGTTGATGACTTACCATAAACATTTCTTGGTGATTATAGTAACTGTAAACTTATTCCCAATCTTCTATCAACATTTCAACAGTTATTTTTAATTTGCTAGACAATTAAATATTGTATGGATTTATATTTTTAATTATTATTTGTAATTTGTTTTTATGTTGTTTAAATTTGATAAAATAGAAATAAAACTCGTTATGATTTTTTTTATAAAATTGGAAAATGTACGTTTTGTCCGAATTAAAAGTTGGGACATATGAAAATTAAGATCTACCGTGACCATTCTGCAGAGGAAAATAAAATTTTGATCGGAATCCGTGAAATTAATTTAATTTCCGTGACCATTTTGATTGACCATTCAAAAGTTCGGAAAAAAAAAAACTCAGATTTATCAGTAAAAAAAATCATCCAATCATTTTGATTGGAATCCCTGAAATTAATTTAATTTTTCTAATTAAAAAAAAGGTAAAATATCATCAAAGGGAACTTTTGAACATAGCAGAGACCATAGGGGAAGTCTACGTTAAGAATATAATATCTATCTCACTTGAATGCCATGTGATGTCTCCTCCTCTTTGCACGTGGCGTTGCAGGCCTCCCCATGATTATTCTATTCACTTCCCCTGCATTTCAGTTGCCACAGGACTTGTCCTTCATGGCTTCATCCAATATTTGATGATTATTCAAAAGAAAAAGAACATATAAATACAGGGAAATATTTATTTGGTTATCAGATAAGAAATTTCCATGACAATAGTTTTTATGCAACAATAACGTTTTCTATTATTTTGTATTAGTACAAAATATGTTATATACTTTTGTGTTTATTGTTAATATATAAGAGAAGATCCAAGTTCAAGAAAGCTTGAAAAGCAAAATATTTTCTTTGGATGGAATGGAGATGAGGCAATATGCTTATCTATTTCTCGCTACTTCTACTTGTGAGTAATTATTGTTCATCTCAATTTCTATCAATATGGACAAAAGATAAAATAAATGTTAATTTTAAAAAAAGTATATTGGATCAATCTGTAAAATATAAAACACAAAAATACTTAAAATGAGCTTACTCATCTAAATAAAAAAATAATTGGTTCAATTTATGTGTTGATAGAAATTTATTGTCGATGTATGAGCAGTAGATTCGGTTCCAATATCCCTTATGGTACGAGAACAGAAACTCAAATTGATTGGGTTGGTGGTTCATCAAAAAAAAAAAAAAAAAAATTGGTGGTGGTGGAGAAACAGGAGGCTCCTCAAATTTAAGTTTTTTAATAAATAAGAGAAAATCTCTTTCGTCTGGCTTCTTCATCCTCCAAGAAAATTTCTCATGTGTTCCTCCATATATTTTATGTGATGTTTGTAATTTTTCTATTTAATAATTTGAGTCATTTATCTAAATATCTAATTTATTTATCTAAATATATGATTCACTTATCTAAATATCTAAAAGGCTAATATATATATATATATATATATATGAGTCATTTTTTCTCTCTTTTGTTATACATATTTGCTTATATAGTCAGTGTGATGTTTATCATTTTTCTATCTAAATATTTAATTCACTTATCTAAATACCCAACACACATATATAAATACCCATCTTTTTTATTTCCCCAATTTTTTTTCTCTCTTCTTTCACATGCTTTTTTGCTTTTCCAATACTCTTTTTTTTTATCTCTCTTCTTTCTCTTAATTACTACCATTAATTTTTTCTCCCACATAATTTTATTTTTTGAGACTTTTCTCTCTTGCAATTTTTTTTACTGACAATCAATATAAAATACTTGAGTCACATATCTAAATATCTAGCTCACTTATATAAATACCTCATATCTAAATACCCAAGTAATATTCAAATATATGAGTCTCATATCTAAATATATTAGTCTCATATCTAAATATCAGACAACTTATGAAGATATTTTTTTTTGTTAAAATAAAAAATTTGAAAAAAAAATAAAAGGCAAGGTAGGAGATTTTCTCTCGACCGTTAGTCTGACCTAGAGACTTAAAGACGGGGTGGTCCAGTCCAAACCCCTGTGGGCCATGAGTAAGGATGGGACACGGGAAAATGGTGAGTATCGGTGGGGCGGTCTGGGTTAGAGCTATCCAAATTAAAAATTTGTGACCCAACCCGTGTTGGACCCCCAAGATAGGTCCCTCACGAGTCAGGATGGGTGGGCCAAGGGGCGGTTTAAATGGGTTAAGGGGTGGGCACGAGTCTTTTTTTGTAATTTCACAAAAAAAAAATCCTCAATGCAACGGCGCCTCCACCCAGTGGCATCTCAACCAAATAATGCAGTGCCGCCTCCACCCAATGGTGCATCTACCCAACACAAGCGCCGCGGCTCAACGGCACCTTTCACCCAATAATGCAGTAATGCCTCAATGCAGCGCCACCTCAATGCCTCAAATTAATAATCCAACGCCATCTCAACCCAACAATGCAGAGATGTCTCCACCCAACGCCGCCTCCTCGTAAAAATGCAGTGGTGCCTCAACGTAGCACTGTATCAATGCCTCAAACCAATAATTCAGCTCTGCTTCAATGCAGCAGTGCCTCAACCCAATAATGCAACGACGCCTCCATGCATCCATAAGTGGAGTTATAACTTTTTTGTTAGTAATTTTATTAAAAAACATATTTAATGAATATTTAAAAATTTAAAAAGGTTAACAAAAATATACCAAATATTTAGTTATCGTTATTCAAGTATCATAAGTCACGAGCATCCGATATGTTGATTTTCATTGGGTGTCTATGTCTCATGGTACTCTTAACTTGCTCAATGTTAACCGATCACATAAAGCATGAAATTATTATTTTCTTATATTATTTGAATAAATATGGTGAAGACCATTTTTGAATTTCATAATTAGTTTATCCACGACGGGTGTTTTAATACCTGCCTTAACGGTAAGGTGGAGAATACGACAAACATATTTTTAATGAAATATTTCACCATTCATAATATTTTAACTATTTAGACAATAATATGTATAATAATATAATATTTTTATTATAAAATTAATAACTTATTATCAATTTATTTTTAAATTAATAAATATTAGTAATTTTAATTTTAATATAAAATTAATAAAATATTAACTATTTTAGTTCTAATTATTTATGATAATATAAAAATTTAAATAATTAAATTTATCTAGAGTTTGATTTAGTTTGAGTTCAATGTAGTTTGTTTAGCTTGAATTTGATTTAGTTCGAATTAATTTTAAATCGAATTAGCGCAGAGCCTAGTTCGATTGAATTCGATTCATTTGCAGCCCTATCAAAATGGAACTATTGTCGATTGGGTTATCTAAAATTAATTTGGATACAATGAAAACCCTTGTTCTATGTAGTTTGATTCTTTTGGGTTGGAATCATGTTGTTTTTTCAAATTATATATACAAATCAAACAATAAAAATATTAATATATTTTTTGTATATAGTTTTGAATCAATTTTGATATTATTTTATCATTTATCAACTGTTATTAAATATGATTTTTATGAACTTTATGGCGTTTGATGAATGCTATAATTGGCATAAAAACTATCACCCTTCATATCTATTATTAGATTTGAATTTTATAACTGTTAAGCTTATCAAACTATTTGATAGCAATAAATTAAACTCATTCATTACATTTCAATGAATTTTCATGATGGTCATTCAGACTTTCAAATATCAAATAAGTTTAAATTTAAAGTGTGATATGGCACGAGCTCTGAAGAGGGGTGAACTATTATTGTAGAGGACAGGAACATAGATGCTAAGCTTAGAAACTGACGTTTGTTACAAAAGCATGTTACTTTTCATCCCATTTTTTTAAGGAGGAAGAAATAACTGACGTTAATTTGGCGGTAAATTTAAAAATTGCGGGGGAAGGAAAACTCGACGCACGGTATGCACAAATTTACGGGTTTACTCATCTGGATCTGGGCGAGTCTGGATGGATAGGGGCGAGCTCGAATGGTTTGGACGGATTTGTAGGGGATCGGATTTTAACGGGTCATGGATTTAATACGGGGCGAATTAAAGAGGGCTAATTTGAAAATTTTAAAATCCAATCCTTGCTAGGATTAAATTTTTTTCAGGTTCAGATCACCAATGGGTCTTAAATGAGACGGTTCGGGATGAGCGACGGGCACGGATAAACCCAAATAGGGTCTACTCATGTGGATATTTTCAAAACTCTAGTCCAACCATTTAAACTAATAGAAAAAAGAAAATTAGCTTAGGAACTTGAAAATTGGTTATCTCGAGGGATCTACATCATTTAGTGTACATGGAAGGGATCCCTTAATAATTGATTATCTTGATAATGGATGTTCAAATAAATACGAAAAAATTTTAAAAATAAAAAGAAATCTTATAGATATGTTCTTCTACTTACAGATTAATGGTGAATCAAATTTTATGGAACTTCATTATTGTTTACTAGTCCATTAAAGATCATCAAAATATTATACAATTTACAACAGTTCTAATCAGTGATGGAACCTGAAATGATCCGTAAGAGGTGCCCTAGCTAGTTCTTTGTCATAGTCATCAATTGATTAGCGAAGCCCCTAATCAGCAATTATATCACTAGACTCAACTTGACATGTGCTTTCTTTTGTGCAAGCACTCTACCACTATATGGTAAATGTGTACTCTTTTTAGTTTCATTATTTTTTAAATTGGATTTATAATACTTCTCCATTCCTATAATTAAAAAAATAAATTTTATAACAAATAAACAAAAATTATAATAATTAAATGAGTAAATGATCTATAAATAAATAAATTTGACAATGCAAACTATTTTCAATTCATCCCTTATTCAGCCTATTACTTTATGAAACTAAACAATCAAACTTAGCTCCGCAAAATAGTGGCAAGAAATATGTTTCTTGGGTTTGTTTTTATTGAAAATGTGGTAAAGTACGTGCATCTTAGAACACTTTATAAGATTCACAAAATTGAGGCAACAACAAAATTTATTTTATTTTAACTGTCTATTTAGCATAATTTATCATATTTTATATTATTTTATTAAGGAGAAAGCTATATCCAAAAAGAATAAGGAGCGCCTTCTAGTAGGTATGATCTGTCTCTTTTGGAGTAAATGTGAAGTTTCAAGTTAAAAATTTAATTTACATATTGGTAATTAAAATATGGTAACTGACAAACTGGTATGAAACAGCCAAAAAGGCAAACGAGGCAACGATAGAAGAACTCACGCTCCTCGCCAAGAACTCACAGACGTTGAGAGAGGAACTCACTACCTTGGCCTCATCTCTGATCTCATCGAATCAGTTGATCGTTGAGGAGAGCGGGAGAGACGCAATCAGGGGGGCATATCTTGGACGGTAGGGCTTAACTAATGAAGTTTTCAATTTATAAATAGAGGAAGATAAAAAAAAATTTCTGGACCAAGGGCCCTACGCCCGCCAGCCTACAAAAAATTATTGGCTACGGTGCTATGCGTAGTATGGATGATTCGTGTGCTACAGACCATTTCTCTGTCTTCAAAGTTCAAATAATCGATCTGACCAGTCAAAATATTTTTCATAGGAAAATCTAGTTGGGAAACAAATTATATATATTTTTTAAGATATCTAGAAAATCACTTGATTTAATTATTATGAGTCATTCAAAATGAGTCATTTTCTAGCTATATTAAAAAATAGTAAAAAATCCTAAAAAATATAAAATTTTGGCCTCCAACTAGATTTCATATGAAAAATATTTTGACCGGTCGGATCGACCATTTAAACTTTAAAGACAGAGAAACAGTTCATAGCATACGAATCATCCATGCTACGCATAGCACCGTAGCCAAACTCTCTCTCCATATATATATATATATATATATATATATATAGTGGAGATAGCGTGAGCTTAAGCTCACGGAAGCTTTCGTGAGCTTAACTCAAAAAAACATATTAAATGATCTTAAAATTTTAATTTATCATTCTCATTAAATTCTTTATATGAAAATCTCATGGGATGCAAAAATTTGGAGCGTTTTGAGCTTTTTAAGTCGCCGTTTTTAATTTTTGAAAATGATGTTCAAGTATTGAATATATTATTATTATTTTTAGAGCTGATTTTCAAAAATTAAAAACGGCGACTTAAAAAGCTCAAAACGCTCCAAATTTTTGCATCCCATGAGATTTTCATATAAAGAATTTAATGAGAATGATAAATTAAAATTTTAAAATCATTTAATATGTTTTTTGAGTTAAGCTCACGGAAGCCTCCGTGAGCTTAAGCTCACGCTATCTCCACTCTATATATATATATATATATATAGTAAATCTACGGCGAGTTTAAGCTTACGAAAGACCTCCGTAGTTTAACTCAAAAAATATATTAAATGATCTCTAAATTTTAATTTTTCACTCTCATTAAATTTTTCATATTGAAATCTTATAGGGTACAAAATTTTGAAATGTTTTGAGTTTTCTAAGTCACTCTTTTTAATTTTTGAAAATCAGCTCCAAAAATAATAATAAAATATTCAATATTTGTATATTATTTTCAAAAATTGAAAAGAGTGACTTAAAAAACTCAAAATATTCCAAATTTTTGTACCCCGTAAGATTTCAATATAAAAAATTTAATGAGATTGAAAAATTAAAATTTGGTGATCATTTGATATACTTTTTGAGCTAATCTCATGGAGGTCTTCCGTGAGCTTAAGCTCACCGTAGATTTACTATATATATATATATATATATATATATAGATAAATAGATAGATAGATAGATAGATAGATGGTTATGGTGCTTTGCAAAGTAAAAAACTCTTATTGCTTTGGCATGAGATTTTATATCTCAACGACTCAAATGGTCAATCTAAATTGCTCAATAATTTGTTTATGTCAAAATTTTATGAGATATTATATTTCAAGATTGTTAAACATTTTAGCTATTTTTTAAACTATATTTAAAAATAACCATGGAATAGACAATTCTCTTATGTTAAACAAGACTGTTTTTAAAAATAATTTAAAAAATAGCTAGAGAGCTCAAAAAATATTAAAATATAATATCCCATAAAATTTCGACATAAAAAATTATTGAGCAACTTAAATTATTTGTTTGAACCGTCGAAATATAAATTCTCATGCCAACACAATAAGTTATTTTTTACTTTGTAAAACATCATAATGCATCTCTCTCCCTCTCTCTATTCTTAGGTGCGAGGCTTGTTAATTAATAAAGGTCCAAATCTGCTATTATTCTCAAACAATAATAAAATTTTACTTTTAAATCTAAAAATATATAATAAAAATTCTTAAAAAATTAAAAATATATTTTTTTACTTGTAGATTGATAGCCCATCAAAATTTATATAATTTTATTAATATTTGATAATCCATCGAAGATTGTTAATTTGAAACTGTTACAAACATTAGTGAAAGATCATTAAATTTGATAATATTTGATGAACTATCAAACATTAATGAAATTATATGTAATTTCATATGCTATCAATCTACAAATACAAGAACATATCTACAAACTTTTTTCTATTTTTAAAAGTAGGACCTATTATTAACAAGAATAATAGCTGATTTGGATCCCATAATAAGTACTACATCTATTTAAGGATTCCATCTCTTGTCATATATCTGTCTTAATTTTATAATGAGATTATCTTTTAAGTATATAGCGAGAAAAAAAAAAGAAGAAGAACGCACAAAATGCACAACCACCACCTCCGGGGCAAAAAAAAAAAAAAGAAGAAGAAGAACGCACAATCGCTTTTGCAAATTATTTAATTGAAGTAAATTTGTATCTGCTTTTCTATAATTATTGGTATTATGGGTTTACTTAGAATCTTTTTTTTTTTGCAGTATAATTAAAATGTGTCTAGGAAGATTTTTTTTAGATAATTCAAAAAGTATCCCATTGAGAAAACTGATAACATTAATTGTTTCTTAATTATCTTTCTTAAACACGATCTTATGATTTCAATTTTATTAAATGCTAAAAACTAACAACATTGGTTGAATGTTAAACTTAAATCTGTGTTCATAAAAGGCAGTCAATTTATCATCTAAAAGTCTTATAATAATGAAGCAAGCTTCCGACTTGGCGTTTGGTGCATTTTTTTTATAGGAAGAATATGAACAATAAATTTATTGCCCAATTATTTATTGTAAAAAAATCACCAATATGAGAAAGACAATATAATAATAAATTCCGCGTGCATGCCATCCCATGATCCCAATAATGGATCTCACGTTTTGTTAGGTTCATATTCATGAACTAATACAAATTTTAATTGGTACGTATACGTACGTTCCCATACTTGATTAAAATTATTTGGACTTTGTGCCTCTTAATTAATAAACTTCCCTATGAGAAAGGTTACGTTTCAATTGGAAACAAGTGAGACATCTCCGTCCTGCTAATAGACCACTTGCCTTAATTAATGGGTCATTAATTAATTTTTGTCATTAATCCCTTTAAAAACGTGTAAAATAGTGCAAGGCTTCCTGTCAAAGTCAACTTATTATTCAGATCAAAAACGTGTAAAATACTAGCAAACATCACTTTAATTAGCTTGAAAGGGCCATTTCAACAAAGTAATTAATATCAATTAAAGATTGAAAGGGCCATTTCAACAAACAACAGATCAGTTCGTAGATAATAAATATCAGCTAAACAATATATTCCAAAATTGCTTTAATATTAGAATAGACCTTGATATGAGAACATCAACTTAAATTTTGAACATAAAATTAAGAGTTCCGTAGAAAGTTCTCTTTTTCTTTGACAAAACTGTTCATAATTGATCCTGTACAATATACCGTTGAGTTTGATACGAATCATTCTCAGTTAATGCAGCGAAGTTTTCCATCCAGCTCTTCAGCCAATCACTGGAAACAGGTGGAACTTCCATGTAACCTTGCAACATGAGGTCAATTTCTCCCATTGTTGGTCTTCTTGCAGCGCGGTCATGGAGACAACACAAACCAATCTGGATACATCTAATTATTTCTTCAATCGGCGCCTCACCCATCATTGGGTCCTTCAAATTTTCAACATTTCCATCAACCCATTTTGTAATAACCTGTGAAAGATAGAGCGAATAAGTCTTTTATATTTCAAATTATTTCCAACAAATTGAACAAATGTTTAGTTCATGAACATTGTCTTAATTTGCAGATTGAGTATTGAATTAAAAATGGAAAATATACTTACATTTTTAATGAGAGAAGATGCATTGGGTTCAAGGGGACTGTTTTTTTGACCGGTGACAATCTCTAGAAGTATGACGCCAAAGCTATATACATCTGATTTAAACGAGAATTTTCCACACTGATGGTATTCTGGAGCTGCGTAGCCACTGCAAATCATTTAATTTAGTTTCTCCATCTACTTTATGCATAATGAAAGAAACAAGAAGAGATTTGAGGCTGAAAAGCTGAAACCTACCGTGTCCATATAGGTTTCATGGTGAACTTATGAGTCAATTCATCCACGAAAAACTCTGCAGTACCAAAATCTGAAATTTTTGGGTTCATGTCTTTATCTAATAATATGTTTGCTGGCTTCAGATCTCGGTGCACCATTTTGTATATAGATTCCTCATGGACATAACGAAGACCGCATGAAATCCCTTGAGCAATTTTGTACCGTTTCTCCCAGTCAAGTGCTTGCTTGCTGTCATCGTTTGTTCCTGTGATAATTAACCATCCAGCATAAATCTTAACTTTTGTATGAGAAAAGTTGGTCATCATAGTTGCATATGTCAGGTTACAAACTCAGTTGCATCATTAAGTTTTAATTAATTAAATTAGTATGTGATAATAGAGCTTGGTAAAACACATATGCATATGACAAAGATGTACCGAAAATGAGACTCTCAAGGCTTCCATTTGGCAGATACTCATAGCAAAGGAATTGCTCTTTAGCATCCTTGTAATAACCTACTAATTGTACCAGATTTCTGTGTTTAAGCGCCGCGAGTGATCTTACTTCTGCTTCAAATTCCTTGGCTCCCTGCTTTGAGCTTTCTTTAAGCTTTTTTACCGCAATTTTTTCCCCAGTTCGAGGATCAGTTCCCTAACAAAGAAGTCGTATATGCATGATCGTTATTTATTTGTATATGTACACTGAATTTATTATTTCAATTCGAGTACTAACCAAGAAGGGGAACTTCTGAAGTATGTTGTTAATCTATGCGCGATGTAGAAACATATGAAATTATAATTAATGAACATTAAAAGGAAAAATACGGATCATATAGTGTTTGTAAATAACAATTAATAGAAGAACCAAGATTGCTGCAGTATATAACAAGAAATAAATAAGCAGCATTACAACAAGTCAACCAGTTCAATGAATCACTTAATCAGGAACAGGGCCGAACAACAAGCTTGCATATTTTTTTTGTTCACTGTTCTCGCCAGTTGTTGCTAATTAATTCATGATCATACCTTGTAAACTGGTCCAAAGCCACCTTCACCAATCATATTCTCCTTGGAGAAGTTACTTGTGGCAGCTTCAGTGTTTTCAAATCAAAAACATGGGGTTCGTTTCTGGGAATAAATTCTTGGCTCAATATTCCATTCTCCACTGAGCGGTCCTGATCTGATATAATCATTACATGCAAACAAATATTTCACAGTAAAAAAAGCCTCTATTACCATACTGATGATTGAAATCTTCAACAATTTTTTTTTTCAAAACATCAATTTTCATTCGTTATTTTGAATGTAAATAACTATGTACTTACTTGGTAAGTTGCTAATTGTTCTCTTTCTTCTCCATAAACAAATGGTAAATTGTAAAATAAGCACAAAAGCCAGGCATGTGGAGAGCACAACAATGATAATTAATTCTGAGTGTGAGCCTGTTAAGACACAATAAATTTAGACAATTATATTAATGAAAAAGAAGGAACGGAGTCAACTAGCTACGTGAAAGATGATTCCAAAAGCACCAAAACTTCTTTCAATTGCATTACAATCTATCAAGTTAAAAAAATTGTTCATTCCGTTCATTTATTTATTTTTTTGTAGATTATTCGTCATTCTAGTCAAATCTCAGATCATAAAGTCATGAAAATAGTCTACAAAAATGAAAGGAATAAATTAACAAAACAAAAAAAAAATGAAAAATGAACTGACCAGAAGATGGTGACAATGAAGGTGGTGATGGAAAAGAAGGCGGTGATGGCTGCACTCGCATAATTGCTGGAATTGTCACAACAAAAGGATATACACTATATCTAAGGTAGCAAGATGTTAGATAAACAAATACAGACTGCCTTATGCTACCAAATTTTTGTGTGTACTGGAGAGCATCAGCAATTGCCTGATGGCAATCTTCAGCAGACAAATCCCGTCGGCATTGTACAAGCACATATACTGTCTCATTTGAACCAGACACCATGGAGTACCCAGTTGCATACAAAAACTGCGCATTAGAGGCATCCTTACTTAGCGTGTCTATTAGGTTGTAAAGGGTTTTATTGAAGCTGGACTGACTAGATGCATTGGCAATCCAATAATCGTAGTAGTATTGGTCAGATGTAAGAACACCCAGAAAGTTCTCGTTAGAGTAACGGAGGTAGCATCGATCGTCAATTACAGTTGCACGTTTGCTGTAGGGGCACAATTGAGTCATATTTGCTGTTGTTGAGTTTATGCATGATTCACACTCATCCGGTGTCTTATCGCCGTAGCACATGAGGACCCCTGATACTCGGTTCGGGCTCATGGGGTCACCAACAGTGATATTACTGAACCCGCTAGAATTGATGGCGCTATTTCTGAGTGAGGAGAGGAGTTCTTGAAGGTTGGATTGGAAGATGCTTCCATTAGTGTAACTATCATCGGCAGAACAAGAATCAATTAGTTGTTTTGCATCAACAAGAGCGGCTGTCGAGAGGACGAGGAGGAAGACACTGAAGGGAAGAGCTTTGGATTTGAAATGCATCTCTCACATATAAAATTGAGAATATTTTTGAATGTTTTAAGTTTGTATATATATCACGCTTTTAAAAAACTTCATTTTAACCGTTTAAACTCCGTTTTAACTTCATCAAAATTTTTAATGTTAAGTAAAAAACTTCGTTTAAACCGTTAAAAATCATTAATAACTCCGTTTAAACCGTTTTAACTTGAAATTATTAACTTACAGTTAAATCCGTTAAACCGTTTTTTAAAAGCTTGATATATATATATATATATATATATATAAGTCCTTATTTCGAAAGCAATAATCGTATTAGTTGGAAATATTCAATATTTTCATTTGTGACGCCAACGACCCCTTTGTATCCTTCAAAACTGACCTTGAACATTGTTATGACGGGGACATCCATCTCCCGTGTCATATTCAGTTTCGTCGACTTTCTTAAGCCAATTCACGTGTTTGATTTAATTATAGGATGAATCATTTTTCAACAAGTTGAATAGAAAATTAATGTTGGACTTTTATACAAATAAATGTGTATTGCACTAGCTGCATACCCGCGCATTGCAGCGGACATTTTTATTTAGATACATAAAAATAATAAATTATTTTAACGAATGAATACATTTATATTAAAAAAATTAGAAATTGTTCGTCTCTATCTTCTCATATATCTTGATGGAAGACATAATTAGTATTTCTAAGAGAAAAAAATTAAAATTTATTTTTGATCTTCTTCTCTGTTTTTATACAACTATGATAGTCAATTTATCATATTTTTTCTTTCCTATTTTTTCAATTATACAAATGATATACATCGTATCATTAATAAAAAAATACTTATCAATGAGTAAACTATTCTTACCGTCAAAACACATAACATGATTGTTATATTCATCTTTAATATTTATAGGTACTTTTAAATATGAAATTGTGAGATATATCATTAGAGAGAACTTCTATAAATGATAAAACAAAAAGAAAATAATTATTATAGAAGATCATCCAATAAAATAAGTCAATTTAGGAAATAATTACTATAAAAACTAAGATGATCAGAAAATCTTTATCAATTATTAGGAAAGATATAATATCATATTATTTCGGTTGATTGACATCAAATTATTAATAAAAAAATCTTTACCTTTCCAAAAATTATTATTTCCGAATAGAGAGGAAATTGAAAAATTGAAAAATAATATTTGCCACCGAAGTTAATCAAATTGAATCTCAACCGTTGCATGAAAGATAAAATGAGTATTATGAAAGTTCGAATATCATGATAAAAAATTGATGCCTCCATTGCTTAGATACTTTATATAATAATATAGATATTACTAATTTCACATGGTATTAGTATTCCTCTTTAATTATCATGATTATGAACGCATTTAGGATTATATATTTTAATCTTAAGAGTTCTATATTTTAATATATTTACCAAGTTTATTCATTTTTTTTTATGAATTTATATTAGATTGGTTGTCAAGGTGTCAAACTAAATAGTTATCAAGTGATCCTCATCTTTTGTTTTTATTATTTTGGATGGAATCTAATCATTTAACAAAATAATAATTTTAAATACAATTTCATTTAAAAATGCTTCTAAAATATTATAATTGGTTTAAAATACATTCTTGAACTTCATCCGCTCATCTTCTTTTAATTTTTCAATCAATTTTGTGTCATTTGACACTCTATCAAAGATCATCAAAATTATATGTTAATTTTAACGGTCTTTCATGGAGTATCAAATGATATTGAATTACAATGATTCAAATTATATGAAAATTTTAAGTATAATCAATCCATAAATTTAAAAATATGTTTGTGTTATTTTTAGTTTTAAGAATCTTTTATAAATTTATGTAAAATTAATTATTAAAATTGTCAAAATAAATGATTATCAATCATCCTTTTATTTTCTAATTTCAAAAGAATAAAACATGCATTTTTTTAATAAAATAGCAGAATTTCAGGGACGGAATCGGGGGATTAAAGATGAGTCAAAAGATTTTCTTTTTTTTTGCATTAATTAATCTAACCTCTGATGATTTACTTAGCCAACACTATTTTGTACGTTTAGGTAATGGGAAATTATGACAGAATCTACAGAAAAGAATGTGCAGCTATTCGTATGAGATATGAAAGATACGTAAGGTCGTAACCTATAAAATGTAAAATTTAAGTAAGATTGTAAGGGTAAAATTTGAACCAAATTTCTCTATTTCAATTAAGCATAGATCTTTAATTTTTTTTTATCTCGCATTGATTTACTCCATTATATATCTCCGTTTCAATTAATTAAGGAGTAACGCATAGCTTAATTTAAATTGCTTCAGAAAATTAAAGAATAAAGATTTTATTTAATATTTAGCTAAAAGTTGCAAAATATCATTAATTAAAAAAATTAATGACTTACATTGTAAATCAATGATAAAATAGGACTATTATTTCATAAAATATATTGTATACTTTATCAATCAATACTAATGAGAAAAGAAAATATTTAAAAACTACGAGTAACACATCTGTATTACGAGCAAAATAAGTATGTCTTGAAATCATAAAGGTAATACATCTGCTGCATAGAGGTGGCAATCGGACGGGTTGGATCGAATTCGGGTTCGAATTTGGGATGACGGGTTAGATCAGTTTGATTTTTTGAAAAAAAAATCGGTTCGGATCGATCGGGCTAATTTACATATTGTGTTTTTTAGGTTTTTGATAGATTTTGATTAAATTATAGGTTATTTGATTTCGGATCGGATCGGTTCAAGAAGGATTCAGATCGAGTCAGTTCAGTTTGATTTTTTTTTAAAACTAAATCAGATTGAATTCAAATTTAAATAAATCGGACAAATTTCTCATATCAATCGGATTCTACCTTCTCTTCATGTGCACATGGATGAATCTTGAAGTGCTAAAATTTTCTGCGTTCTTCCTATATTTCAAACTTCGTGTCACTTTTTCCTGCGTTCTTCCTATATTAAATAAAGAAATTCAGGCAGAGTACGACTATCATTATCAGTCTACGCACCTCACTCAGTCAAAGTCTTATGGGAGAAACAGTCAGAGGAGCCCTTTTCAGGGTCATACAAAAAGAAAAAAAGAAAAGAAAATACGAATAGACTAATATTTGAGTGAAAATTGTAAATTACAAATCTCGAGTGCGTAGAAGAATAACTTTTTAAGGGTCCGTTTGGCAAATTAAGAAATAATTTTGGAAGAGTGATAATTTTGAAAGAGTGATAGAATAATATTTTTTTTGGAAGAGTGGTATTCTTGACTATTCGGAAGAGCGAAAATATCGTTTGACAGTTGTTATACTCAGAATAGTTAGAATATGAATAATTATGGTACTAATAATGATGATGATAATAATAATAGTAAAATAATAATCATAATAGTAAGATAATAATAATAATAAAGTAATAAAAATAATCATAATAAATAATAATATTATAATAGTAATATAATAAAAATATAAACATAATCATAATATAGTAATATAATAATAAAAAATTATAATTACAATCATAATTATAATAATATAATAATAATAACTAATCATAATTTTAATAATATAATCATAATATAATAATCATAATCATAATCATGATAATAATAATTATAGTCATAATCATAATAATATAATCATAATCATAATCATAATAATATAATAATAAAAATATAATCATAATCATAAATATATTTATAAATAATCATAATTATAATAATATAATAATAAATTAATCATAAATATAATCAACATATAATAATATAATACAACATAATAAAATAATAATAAAGTAATAAAAAATAATCATAATAAATAATAATATTATAATAGTAATATAATAAAAATATAAACATAATCATAATATAGTAATATAATAATAAAAACTTATAATTACAATCATAATTATAATAATATAATAATAATAAGTAATCATAATTTTAATAATATAATCATAATATAATAATCATAATCATAATCATCACAATAATAATTATAGTCATAATCATAATAATATAACCATAACCATAATCATAATAATATAATAATAAAAATATAATCATAATCATAAAAATAATTATAAATAATTATAATTATAATAATATAATAATAAATTAATCATAACTATAATCAACATATAATATTATAATACAATATAATAAAATAATAAAAAAGTAATAAAAAATAATCATAATAAATAATAATATTATAATAGTAATATAATAAAAATAAAAATATAATCATAATATAGTAATATAATAATAATAAATTATAATTACAATCATAAATATAATAATATAATAATGATAAGTAATCATAATTTTAAAAATATAATCATAATATAATAATCATAATCATAATCATGATAATAATAATTATAGTCATAATCATAATAATATAACCATAAATATAATCATAATCATAATAATATAATAATAAAAATATAATCATAATCATAAAAATAATTATAAATAATTATAATTATAATAATAAATTAATAAATTAATCATCACTATAATCAACATATAATAATATAATACAACATAATAAAATAATAATAAATAATAATCATAATCATAATATCATAATATAAAATATATTTATAATAATAATAAATAATATAATAATACTATATTTATATTCATAATAATATAATAACAATAATTTATAATAATAATTTAATGATAATAATATAATGATAATAATAATAATAAATAATAATCATAATAATAATAATATAATAATAAATTATAATCATAAATATAATATAATAATATAATAATAAATTAAATCTTAATCATAATCATAATATAATAATATAATATAATATAATCAAATAATAATTGCTATTCCGACGAGCTAATCCGGTATTCCACCTATAAGTTGTTATACCGGATTAGCACTATTCCGCACTCTTCTACTTAGTCTAAAATTCATTTGACAAATTAATTCGTCGGAATAGCTATTTTATTCCAACTTTTTACTATTCCATTGAGTGTCAAACACTCCCTAAGTAAATACTGGTGTTTGATTAAAGGAGAGACGCATCAGAATCAATTGCAATTTATTCTGTCTCAGGATACTATCTCTTTAGTCATGCAAGTTCTAGAAAATAATTTAAATTAGGGCTGCAACTAAGCTGAGTTCGAACAAGTTGAGATCAACTTAGACTTAGCTCGCATGCTATATGAGCTGGAGAAGGCACTTCCGAGCTGAAAGTCCAACTCAAACTCAGCTCGTCTGAACTTGAGCTGGCTCGTGGCTCGTGAATTTAGCTCGTTCAGTTTCGAAACATATCTTACAGTTAACCTGAATCAAAATTTCAAAACCAAAGGCATACTGATTTGTAGGCCGGAATCGTAAATCAATTTGGACCATTTCCAACAATTATTATGTACAAGGCATCAAATACAAATAATATCAAAAATTCGAATGTGAGTCCACGAGACAGAACCAAAAATTAAGTCGAATTTCACGATGAAACATGCATTTTTTTAATATTTGCAGAATTTATATAATTTCGTCAAAAGAGTCAAAATGTATTTGTAAGAAAATATTATCATCATTATCATTGTCACCATCTGTACTAGAACCACTTGTTGTTTGTTTTTCTTTGAAGCTCTTTCATAAAGCCTTTTTTTTTTCTACACATGAGCTAACTGCCAAGTACTATATATCTATCAGCCCTCACTCCTCAAGCGAAGTCTTATGCATATGAGAGAATAAAACAAATAATATTGGACAATTACTTTGAAAAGCTTATAATCTTACATGTGGGCAGTAATTACTTGACCGAGAGTCTTATCAATAATTGATGACTTGTGAAAATTACTTTGTCTCTTTTATTCGTTCTAAAAATAGAATTTTCCTTTCTGAAGTGAAAGATCTTAGTTCTTATTTTTCAATTTTTTTTTATCTGGAGTTGATCGAAAGTCTTCTAAAAAACGGTGATTATGACAATTGTCTCTCTTTTATTCGTTCTAAATTTAGATTTTTCTTTCTGAAAGATTTTAGCTCTTAATTTACAATTTTTAATCTGGAGTTAAAGTCTTCTAAAAAAAATGAGTTAAAGTCTTTTAAACCTGCGTCTTCCACATAAAGAATTGTGAAATGATTTTTTAAGAAAAAGTACACAAAATTATAGTGATGAATAAAAGTTGGGTTAAGAGATCATTCCAATTATTAATTGCCTCGTGACAAGTTGACTATATCGGTTATTAATTATTTCTCATTTTCAAACATGCAGATTCATAAGTATAAGAAAGAACACTATATATTAATATTATTGGTATGAGCTGTTATGTGATTCGTGGTCGAGCTCATGATCTAGTTATAACTTTATTTCGATGAGTTCAATCTAATTACACCCTAATATGTCTATTAATCTCCAATTAAGCCGTATATATGAACATAAATTATTATTATTTTCAAATTAAAGTACAGCATATAATAAAATCTAAGCACGCAGATGATCAGGAGTGTAATTCGTAGTAGCAAGTAATAAGATGATATGAAAGGAACACGTATTCCTCATCCGGGCACTAAAATTAATGTTGCATTAATTGGTAAATATATAATTCTTACAAAAAAGAGCAATTCAAAATTTCAAAAAAAAAACGAGAAGAGAAAAGAAAATGGTGTTTAATATATATATGAGTAAATCTACGGTGAACTTAAACTCACGGAAGACCTATTTGAGATTAGCTCCAAAAATATATCAAATAATTTTCAAATTTTAATTTTTCACTCTCATTAAATTCTTCATATTGAAATCTTATGGGGTACAAAAATTTGGGATGGTTTGAGTTTTCTAAGTCACTCTTTTTAATTTTTAAAAATCAGCTCCAAAAATAATAATAAAATATTCAATGTTTGTATATTATTTTCAAAAATTAAAAAGAATGACTTAAGAAACTCGAAACATTTCAAAATTTTGTAGCCCATAAGATTTCAATATGAAAAATTTAATGAGTTTGAAAAATCAAAATTTAAAGATCATTTGATATATTTTTTGAGCTAAATTCATGAAGGTCTTCCGTGAACCGTAGATTTACTATCTCTCTATATATATATTGTTCCGAAAGCATGCACCTTCTCCTTAATTTGGAGGGCAGTGCCCTTCACGGCATTCCCTCGTGTATGGGTGTCCGAGGCTTCCTAATGACATGGTGCATTGCATGCCCAATTGAGAAAAGTATATTAGAAAAAGAAGGTGAAGATATGAGTAGCTAGCTGGCTGGCTGGATTGATTCAATTTTGGTTAATTTACATGCATATGCATGAACCGTTCGTTTCCAAACCTGAAATTGCCACTAGATAGTACTATTGAGCACAATCATGTTGCGAAAACAATACAGAAAATGAAAATGGCTCTTATCATACCTCCTCCACCGGCCCGGGGCAGACCTTTATAGGGTTCATCTTTGTTCACGTCGATCTGAGGTTCATTTATATTAATTTGAATCCGCAAATATACTCGTACATGCACCGCACCATTTGATTAAGGAAAAAAACAAAAAAATATGAACATAATAAATGTGTTCGGTACATAGGCTCTTTATAATACTGTATAGATAGAATTATTCTTTAAATCTGGTTTATGTCTTTTTGGAAGGAGAATATGAATTATTCAATAATTAGATATTATTTATTTATATTTTTTATTATATATTTATACTTTAAAGTATCACACAAAATTTTCACATCTAATCTAAATAACATTTCTAGTTCTATTTCCTTCATATGATCACGATTCCTAACTTGAGGTGCTAATGATTCGGGTTATCATTATTTTATTTTATTTTTTACCCGATCTAATCCGATTCATTTAAAATCGATTCAAAATTTCTTTGATCTGATCTGAACTGTATAAAATAATTAAGTATATATTAATTTTTTTAATTATTATCAAGCAATTAAATATTAATTAATTCATAATTAATCTTATTAATTTACTGTTTATATAATATGTAATTAGTATTAAATAAAAAATCCAAAAAATATAATTAGAAAGATCGGATCCTCACCCGTGACGTTACGTTCTCACAACGCAATTATGGCGAATCATAAGATAATAACTCAGACAATTAAGGTATCTATTTGAATGATTTCCTTGGACCTTGAGGCTGGATATTCAAATTCCATTTTAAAGAGTATTCCTCGCTGCGTTCTAGGCGTAACGTAACAGACATGCCAGTTCCTCAAAAAAAAAAATACATGTTAGTCAACTGTCAAGTACCCGATTTTTATAAATATAAAATTAACTATTTAAAAAATGTTATATAAATTTTGAAATATAAGAGGAACCAGAGACATTTTTGACACTTAAATTTTGTACTCTTTGTAAATTTTGAATACCTTCTAATTGCTTCCATTTCCATTTTAAGGTGTAAAATTGTACTGCTTTGAGAACATAGATAATTAGAAAATCTCAATTTTTAAAACTGTAACATTACTTTTAGATATCAGGTAATAATAATTAAACTCTTATAAATGTCATTGTAGTTTCACAATTCAACAAATATACAAAATCCAAAATAAATTGGAACATTTAAAAAATGAAAATTATGAAATTGCATTTTCAAAATCCATATTGCATTATGTTGATTTTAGAATTTAATAAATTTCATTTAATATTGAATGAATGAAATATGAATTCTGAAAAAAAAATTAGATATTGATTATTGTTAAAAGTGAAATTTCTAGTACTTAATGTAATACAAATAATATCAAAGACTAGTAATATAATTTCTCATATTTTCCCCTAAGGTTAGTGATGAGTTGAATTTTAGTAAAGCAGTATTTATATTTTGTATAATTATTATATTGAAAAAATTTGAGATGGAAAGGATTTATTACGAGCAGTTTGGTCAGGGAATATTATTGCAGGTAAAAATTTATACAATTAATTTACTGATAAAAAATTACATCATGGTGGTTCGGTTAGGGAATATTTATTATTAATAAAAATTTACATAATTAATTTATTGATAGAAATTATGTATGGTCAGTTCATTTAGAGAATAATGTTCCCGATAAAAATTTACACAATAAAATTACTGATAAAAATTTGCACACTCAGCTCTTTATTAAAACTTCAATCAACATATTTGTCTATCGTCAACACATCAATATATTAGAGGCAGAACTTGAAACATTTTATATTTATTCTAGATGCAATTTAATAGTCATATAATACCCAGAATTCGATTGGTATATCCAATGCAGCAACTGGTGATTCTCATGAAAAGAACAAAGTAAATATGATTTTTTCCGGAAAAATCAAAATATTTTTCGATATTTATTGTCAATGGGTTCTGGTGGCGTATTGTTCTCCCTTAGACAGACAAAGGCAGCAGTGTCTCAGCATAAGCTTCCAGAGCCTCATGAAAAATATCCTGACTAATGATCATAGCACCTTTAGTGAACCCCTTTTTCGTGGCAATGCATCAAAATATTTTTCTCAAAAATATATAAAAAAATTAATACAACTATACAGGAGCCAATCATTTTTAATTATTGATCTTGTTATTCAGTGTTTCACGCCGTTGTATGGAGGAGCGCACGTATAAGAAATACCACGTTATCAAGCTGAAAATTCGCCATTGGAGAAGTATCATGAAAAATCACATGATTTGATGTCACTAAACATGTCAGCATGATGTGCCAAGCAGTACTAATTGTTCCTGATAGTTGCATCTGTAATAAAATATGAATAAATATAATATATTTTATTATTAAAATTAAATCTCAAGAATATATAAATCATATAAAATGACAAAATATAAATTAGAACTCATAGTTCTGAAGAGCAGACATTTTGAAGCAGAAAATAGCAGAAGCGAAAGTATTGATCTTCAAAAAAAATTCTCAGACGTGATGATAGCATAATTAGACATTTTTCTTTCTGCTCTGCCTTTTTTTGCTTTTATTTAGTGGACGAAATATTTATAAGTAAGTCTTCAGAACTACAGAATATGAGTGTTTTATAAAGACTGGGGCAACCTCTAGGATCTAACATAACGAATTTGGTCATCTGAATTTTTCATCAAAAAACAGACACTATTCTGTTGCACTTGTTAGATGCATCCTTCAGATGTCCTTTTCAGATGCACCCTTCAGATATATCATTTAATTAATTATCTATAAACGAACATGACTCATAACTATTAGTAGTAGGTCATAAATTTAGTATTATAATATTTAAATATTCTAACAACATGATTCTCCGTTGACTATTTTCTATATTGGAGAAGAAATTCCAGGTGCTTTTAATATAACTGCTTATTTAGATAATAGTTTCACTCACTTCTCCTGGAGCTTTTGACATTTTTGTGACCTTTTGCGTAGTATTGTTTTCACTTTTCGGTATCTTGATTATTTCCTTAAAAATTTTCTTCATTTAGTCCAGATATATTGTATTTTTTGTAACTTATCACAATATCTCAGCATAGCATAATAACAAATAATTATGATGTAGGAACTTGCGATGTGATAAATGCTGTTTAATTCTATTGTTTAGTCAATCTTACAGAAAAAATGTATATTCAAAAGCAACTGGTCGAATCTAAGTGGAATCAGATATCTCACAGAAGTAGATTCTCGGGCCCAGTTGAGTGACAGGCTCTGTTTCATCTTCATCCCAATGAAACTGAGTCAGAAGTGCGGCACAAGACAACTGAGTCATGGGGTATTTGTTGTCAGGGGCGGAGCTACTCCTTAGAGTTGAGGTCCCACGACTCCACTGATAATATATTTTTAGTAAGGACTCCAACGAAAGAAAAGAAAAGGACCCCATTAAGAAAAGAGACGGACCCCAGATGCAGATGGCCAAATCTAATCTTCTCTTTTCTTACCACACAGCTCTGACTTGTCGCTGCGTCCGGCGTGGCTAACTGGTTTCGGCATTCAATACTTACCTGTGTTCCTCGATGATTTTGATTGAATTACAGTAACAAAAAATAAAATTATAAATTTTATAATTTTTATAATAGAATTTACAATACACTCAATGTATCAATCCTATGTGTATTTGCTTCTAACATTGGCATTGTTATTATCGGTGACAACGATAACTATCGAAAGAACATTCTCGATAATGAATATTATATAAATAAAATATAGAAATAGAATATGTTGATGAGGGTTTCTACTTGACACCGTCTCATGGGCTCGAATAGGCTCACAGGCCAAACTCAAGGGCGTCTCCAAGCCCATAACTTCCCTTAACCACCACAGGGGTTCGATCCCGAAATAGCGCACTATAACTGTCATACCCCGAGCCAAAAATAATAGTGCTCGAAGGAGACAGCTGCCACGTATACACTAAGACACGCGTATACACAAGTCTCAAAAATACACAAGCCATTCATTTATCTCAATAAAATAATAACAGTCCATTTATACATGCCACCATAAATAATAAGAAAGAAAATCAGAGTTTTGCGGAAGTAAAAATAATAAAGAATACAAAACAGGATGGTGCTGGGAGGGCAACCAATAATCAAATGCAAACTCCCTAATGCTCTAGGAAAATAAAATAAATGGCAACGAAATCATGGACATCTCCTAAAATCGATCCTCACAGTCTGTCATCTAACTCCAAACCTGAAACCCAAAACCACTGTAGAACCTGATTGACAAGTCACTCAGTGCGAATTTTGGTCTAAGCACCGAGATATCGAATATCTCTAGATTTAGACTTTAACCCGTTTAATTTCATTTATGATAGATATAATAAAAAATATATATAAATATATTTATAGTTAAACTTTTACGTTGATTAATTATTCATAAGTGCGGTGTACATTGAATGCAATAAAGTTTATAAACATGCGCTACATTAGTGTCATGATAATTTTACATCAAAGAAATAAAAATATCTGAAATATAATAATAATATAAATACGAGAGATAACCCTCATAGCACACATACATATGACTCAACGGATCTGAAATGTTAAAAGAAATGTCAACTAAGGCAGGACGAAGTCACATACACCATGTTGATTTATTTTTAACAACGGCAGGATAAAGTCACGTACATCGTATTTTGTAAAATAAATTTTTATTTGATCCCGTTCTATCTGTACCAAATACTAATATAATAAAAAAAAATAAAGCCTCGACTTGCCATATACCTAACAAACTAGAAAAAGGAAGATTATCCACGTGCAATGTATTAAATCCGAGACACCTCATGAACAGTGTCCGGCTCGCCGCCCGGTACCGAGTATTGACGATGATGTTAGAGGATTAGCTGGCATAGCTCCTTGGTCTCAAAAGAATGACACGCCTCACAATGCAGTCAAGCCAACTACCACTCGCAACAAATGAAATATAGATACAAAAGAAATAGAGGGAGATAGGAAGTATGAAAACACTAGACCCCGAAACCATCAAGTGATGTCTTCGGTGATCGATCGAACAGACGGTGTTTCTTAATGGTGACGGTTACGGGCTATAAACCAAAAAGCAACTTGATACCTATCATATACTCGAAAATACACCGGCTTAGACCAATCTGGCCCGACGTCACTCAACCCATACCATTGTTTAAGTAAACACTTTTAAATTATGCACTTAATTTACTATCACTTTTAAATCATATTGGGTTCTTAACTATTGTATTTAATAACTTATAAATTAAATTTGAATTTTTATAATATTTATTATTTTTAGATTTATTTCTAAATTCTCAGTGCTAATTTACATTAATCAAGTGTACTAATTAAGATGTTAATTCCGTTAAATATAACTTATATCACTTTAATTTATATTATATCTTTTCAAAACTAGTTATCTTAATAAATATTTGATAAATACTCTTAATATAATATAAATATATAATTAAAGGTTAATCAATGATATTATGTTCTAAAATATAATTAAACATATTACTTAAACTTTATAAATATTTTACTAATTTTTTATCAATTTTTTTCTACATAAGATACTCTATCATATTAAATTTTAGCATTCTAAAGTAATTTAATTAACAATTATATAAATGAAATGTTAAATGAATGCAAACAATTTCTATATTATGAAATACAATTAAAGTCTTATCGAATGAAATCATAAATCTCAGTACAATTCGTACATAAATATTTTGGCATGGCTGACAGCGTCCGACTGCTCGATCTCCGATGGGACCCACGAGTCCACGACCTTATCAGTCGTCTCATCCTGAGTGTACTTGATTTTCGATTCATCAAGATATTTTCGAGAACCTATAAAGTCAAAAATAAATTAAATTGGCGAGTATCCTATTCACGTTGGGTCTGGTTAGGTCAGGGTATACCTGACTCAGAAACATGAGCGTTATTGCTTAAAGTATATAATGAAATTATATTATTTCTATTTATAATTAGGATAATCAATTATTTAGAAATAGAGAAATTGATTAATATATTATATTTTATAATTAATATTATTAAAAAATAGAGAAATTGATTAATATGTGTTTTATAATGTAAATTATTATTACCTGAAAATAAAATAGAAGTGAAAAAAATTAATAAAACCCAATTAAATTAAACTTAATTTAATTAAACGTTTTTATTTTATTAACTGCGTTGGTATTTTAATGTTTGACATCATAGACTGTCTTAAATAACTCATGATATCAGTTCAATTTATAAATAAAGACATATCATATAATCATTTTCCGAATTTCTCTTTTAAGTGTTAGTCACATATTAGAAGTATCTATTTTATTTAATGGCATTTGCCTAATAAGTTTTTAATTACACTTTTAGCTTACATATGCCTTTCCGCCCATGAGTCTAAGATATTTAACAAATTTTCACCTCATAATATCATTGCATATTTCAACGGATTTTGTTCTTATTTTATTCTTAAGGCATATACAAGCAATTAGATACAAGGCTTAACACGACTAAATTAATCAATTAACAACTACAAGGCCGAGTAGAATCCGACCTGATTGGGTATAATTGCGCATATATCCTTTTTACCAAGATATTACCATAATTTATATTTTAGCCGTTAAATTATTACTCTTTTCAAATCAGCCATAATATTTCTCAATCCATGTACTTAGAACAATATATGGCCCAATTATATTACGCATCAATGTTCCAATCCACCAGCTCAGAGTCGATTCAGTCCCAACCCAAATAAAAAAACAAATGCTGACATACCCTCACCTCACTGGTACCATCAGGTACCAGTGTACCAAGGGACAAGGTTGGAACCTCACCTCCACAACAACAAGACCACCAGTCTAGTATCGCTCGGTATAACACAAACAAGCCAAGCTAAGTTACGGATGGAGCATCACATATGGAAAAAGATTGGTACTGAACTGGTACAACAATTTATGTTTCAATAATTGATGTTACTTTAACTAATTAATTCTCATTATAATTATTATTGTCATTTATCTCTTCATTAGATTTAAATTGACCATAAAGTTTGTATCGTCTATTTAGATTTAAAATCGGATTATTTATCCTTTTGTAGATTTTAATTTAATCTTTTAAATTTTGTTTTTAAGATTATATTTTTATTTTTCATAAATTCTGAAATTTTATTATATGTATTTCCTAGTAATTCTTTTAATTATCCATTTTTATTCATTTTTATATTTTATTATTTTTAAATTATGGGGTTTAACAATAACTGACTAGTCCTGAAAATAGCTAACTATAATCGTCCAGTCCCGAAATAGCGGGCTGTAACTGCCAACTACGAGCTATTGGAGACATGGCCTCGTAACTGCCTAGTTACGCGGTTCGGAGGCCTATATAATGTCCTCCCAATGTTGATCAGGGCATGCACACATGCTCATAAACACAATACTGACAGGCAATAGGGAAAAGTAAAAATCTGTCAACACTTCCACTCTCGGTGATCGGTAAGTCCCTGCCTTGCCGGTGATCAACCGTATCATATGTGATAGCTGGATGAATGATTGTCTTGTAATTTACATAGAGAAGGATATGTTTAATATAAATTTCAATGAAAAGATTATGTAAAATTATCAAAAGTTAAAAATTCATAGACAAGTATTGTAACTTGTAAATACATGCATGCATTTTATTTTATATTTTTGGAACTATTATTTTGAATATTATGGAGTTTAATTTGATTTTTTTTAAATTTTATGTTAAATTAAATTATTTATTTCTGAATCATTGTTAGTATATTAAATTTTATGATAATGAATTATCAATAAAAAAAATTTGGGACCCCACTAAGTTAAAATCCTAACTACGCAACTGTTTGCTATTAGATGGAAAGAGGAGAGAGGGAAGGGTGGACTATTTTAGAGATTAAGTATATTATTGTATTTTTAATGTTAAAATTATATTTTTATATAGCAACTATAATGACCAAAAATTAATTTATTTGAGTTTATAGTAAACTACTTTTAAAGTTTGAGCGATATTTTCTTAATTTCTAAAATTTGATGAACTAATTTTCTCAAGTAATGGTAGTGGTGGGACTCCCACCGTGGAAGAGGTTCCAAATCAGCTATTATTCTTGTTAATAATAGAGTTCTATTTTTAAATATAAAATTATATAAAAAATATTAAAATAAAGAAAAATTTATAAATATATTATTTTATTTGTAAATTTATGGCCTATCAAATTTTAGTTAATTATATTAATATTTGATATTTCATCACACACAACATCAATCTTTTTTAGTTTTTTTTCGTGTTGTGTGCGGTCATACCAGGTCAAGTATCTTGGGTGCATTAATATCCCATGTCAAACACAACATCAAAGTATTTTTCATTCTTGATATATTAATAATATCTTCTCTCTCACAACTCCTCATCCTTACTGATGCAACCTCACTGTTCATTCCTCTGAACCCTAAAATCGATTCGGTGGTGTATATTTTTCATTCTGATTGATTTTTTGATCTAAAACAGAAAGTATGTGTGTGTGTATATATATAGGTCTTGAGTGGCGGGGAAGAAAATAATTTTAGTGGTGTCAATAATATTATTTTTGAAAAAATTAATTAAAAATCATCTAATTTATTATATATATAAAAAGTAAATTTATAAATTTGAGTGAGATCATTTGCATCCAATATATCTGATGTAGCTCCGCCACTCTAGGTCTTTATATTCTTTATGGTTGTGTTTGGATGGTGCAGAATAGCATTATTCTCGGAATAGCAGTATTGTTCTCGGCTTATCAACCATTTAAATACAAAAATGAAATCGAGAATAGCAACAGAACAGTGCCAATCCGCTAACCCATAAAAAACATTGGGTTAGCGGATTAGTGGTCATGAAAGTAGTGAAAATAATAAAAAAATATTTTTTTCTTTTATATTAGTATGGAATAGTATTAAACAAATAATATTATGAAATAAAATACTAAAAAATAATTAATTATTTTAACTATTCTCATCACTATTCTTAAATTACTATTCAAATAACATTTTACTAACTTTAGAATAATAAAAATTAATACTTTTGTCATATTTTCCGAAATATCACTAACCTCACACTATTCTCAACTACTAACCCAAACAACCCAAACAACCCAAACAGTACTATTAATGGCCAGACAAACACACACTCTGTGAATAAACAAACGAGTTACGTGCAGTAAGAGGGGAGGGGAAGCAACACGGCAACCATGGTCAAAGCTTCCAAATTTGGGTCCTTGGATAATTAATGGGCAGGAGAGGGCTTTAACAAGAGACCGATTTTTGTGTTTCATCAAGGCGTCCTTCAGACAACGGAACGTGCTTGTTGTAGCTCGGAAAGCTTCTTCGTCCTGGCCTCATTTTCAGAGATCTTGGTGGGCCTCAATATCATGTAGAACAAAAAGACCGAGAACTGCATCAGTACAAATATCACCCAAAGCAAGCAGTGTTACTTGGTACTGGAAGTCCGAATCTGCTGTTATTCCGAGCCGCGAACAGGGTTTTGTTCGCACTATCGGATGGTCGAAAATTACCGAAAATCATCTGTGTGAATCTCGAGATGGATGAAACGAACTCGAACCGTTGGATCTTGATGAACAGGGTCCTGTTTGCGGATTCGGCGAACAGAGGATTTATTTCCACTGGACGGTACCACGAGAATTCCAAACCAGTAGGCAGCTAAGAGCCACGCTTACTGGTAAAGAATCAAGAACATACTAAGCAGCTACAATGCAACAAACTGATGATAATAATATATAGGATGCTATGCAATATTATTGGCTAGCTGTTGTCTATGACTATTATAAAAATGTCACCTGCTAAGAATTGGTTATAATATATTTAATGTTTAAAACCTTTGAATTTTAGCAATTATTGTTTAATTTTAATGTGCCTTGCATGTCTGCGCGCTACAGAGGTTCATCCTCCTCAATCACCTCAAATTATGAAAAAAAAATATTATTTCGTTCGTGAGCCCCATCAATTGCATGTTTTCTCCAGCCCAGTTCTGTTACGAATCCCTCCAACTGCAACTACCTCTCATGATCTCCTCTCTCTCTCTCTCCCAAAGAGTGCTGCCGGACTTGGCCTCACGTCTTGAATAGATATACACTACAGAAAGTGTTGGAGGAGAACGAACCTGATCAGAGAGGAGGAGGGAGATAAAGAGGAGCCTTTCACTTTGCACTTATCTTCACCAGCAACAACTTTGTCCTGTGGGGCAAAAAGGTATGGGGTCCAAGTCCCGTTTAGCCCGGTTTAATGTACCGGCATCTCGATACCGGGTTCCTCGTGGCCATCAGATCAAAAAATCTTTGAGCAACTTCTTGCTCACCTTCATTTGCGGATTTGTCACGATACTGGTGTTACGTGGTACCATGGGCATTGGTAATCTAACTGGTGCTGCACCTGTTTCAGCCGACCAACAAGTCATGGAGGACATCGACCGGATCCTTCACGAGATCCGCACTGACTCTGAACCTGAATCTGAAGACCCCTTCACATTCATGTACAATGCCAACTCGAATGGACACAACTGGACTTTTGCTGAAGCCGTTGAAGCCATGAATTTCTCTCTGGGGCCAAAGATCTCTGATTGGGATCATCAACGCCGGGTTTGGTTATCTCAAAACCCAAACTTTCCTAGCCATGTTGTGGGAAAGCCACACATCCTTCTCCTTACCGGGTCACCCCCAAACCCATGCGACAATCCACTTGGTGACCACACTCTACTAAAATCGATAAAAAACAAAATCGACTACTGCCGCCTCCATGGAATTGAGATTATTTACAACATGGCGCTTGTTGACAAGGATTTTACAGAATACTGGGCAAAGCTTCCGTTCATCCGACGGCTGATGTTGTCTCATCCCGAAGTCGAATGGATATGGTGGATGGACAGCGATGCAATCTTCACCGACATGGCATTTGAATTACCTTTTGATAAATACAAAGATCACAATTTAATTATCCATGGCTACCCTGATTTATTATTTGAGCAGCACTCATGGATTGCATTAAATGCTGGCGTCTTCGTCATCAGAAACTGTCAGTGGTCTCTTGACCTATTTGATGCATGGGCGCCCATGGGCCCGAAAGGAATCATCAGAGATTTAGCCGGCAAATTATTAACCGAGAACCTGAAAGGTCGACCGGCATTCGAGGCTGACGACCAATCAGCTCTTATCTATCTTCTAATATCTCAGCAAGATAAATGGTTGAGTAAGGTGTATGTCGAGAACTCATATTACCTTCACGGATTTTGGGCTGGATTGGTTGATAAGTATGAGGAGATGATGACGAAGCATCATCCGGGTCTTGGCGATGAGAGGTGGCCTTTCGTGACCCATTTTGTCGGGTGTAAGCCATGCGGATCATACGGTGATTACCCGGTAGAAAGATGCCTTAATAGCATGGAGAGGGCATTCAATTTTGCTGATAATCAGGTCTTAAGATTGTATGGATTTGCACATTACGGGCTATTGAACCCCAAAATTAAGCGGGTCCGGGAACAAACCGCCGACCCGCTTCAAGTGAAGGAGAATCTTGACATGGCGGCAAGAATAATTATTTAGTAGGACAGATTCTTTTTTTTTCCTCCTTTATCTTACTGTCATTATATATGTTATTGAGATAGGATCAGTGTGTTTGTTTTAATTTAATTAATGTTTGCGGCTATAAGGATAATATACCTGTTATTATTTTTTTTTTTGTAAGACGCTTGTGTAATATTAATTTATCGCAGTATCTT
Organism: Schoenoplectus tabernaemontani; assembly: GCA_037127355.1. Lineage (NCBI taxonomy): Eukaryota > Viridiplantae > Streptophyta > Magnoliopsida > Poales > Cyperaceae > Schoenoplectus > Schoenoplectus tabernaemontani. Next base: position 970,448 of record CM073744.1, on the reverse strand, counting down.
TCTCGCCCATCATTGTCCAAATATTTGGATTGCAAACCTTCTTGATTTTATTCGCATAAAAGAGTTATAATTGAGAAAAAGGAAAAGTCAACTACTAATTGTTATCTTTTCGTTTTGGTTACGACAACACATTGTCAGTTAGTGCTTGGAAATATTTGTTTATTTTTTATTTTAAATTTTCCAATTCCAACTGAGAAAATTAAAAAGAGGAGCATTTTACAAGAAAGAAAACTGATTGTTTTTTTCAGGAAAAAAGGACTTAATATATATTCAAGGGACGAAGAATAAATGTGAGCTGCACATATTTTAAAGTACTTAAAAAATGGTTTAATTAAAATCTTCGCTTCATGAACTATCCCTATTGATTAAGAAGAAAACAAGTAAAAATATTATCAGGAGAAAATTTTAATGAATATAACTATGATAAAATATTTCCTTTTTTAATATTTGAATTCTCATTTTCTAACTGTAGAACAGTCTACCTAATCAAATAACAATAAATGGTTGAAATAAATGCCAAATATTCTAGTAGTTATTTGATGATTAATTTTCTCTCATATTTTTTTTTGAAATCAAAGATAATTACTTGATATAAAAGAAAAGGTCGCTTCAACTATTTAAATGTACATGGGAAATAATGTCTAACTGGTTTAATCTGGAGAAATAAAAAAATTAAGTGAAACATGGCTATAGATTCATGGTAGAGGTGTCAGAATCCGACCCGATCTGAGAAACCCGTCTGACCTGTTCTGACCTGATATGACCCATAACCCGAAATAATCTGACACTGAACAACTCGATGCCCGACCCGACCCGACCTGATATGACCCGAAACCCGAAATGACCCAACACTAGATGACCCGATACCCGACCTGATACGACCCGAAATTTGAAATGACTCGATACTAGATGACCCGATACCCGACCCGAAATCAATTATGAAAATATTATCTCTAGACTCTAGCTCACGCTTTTAAAGACTCAGACATAACCTATGTGGGTCCTGTGCAAATGTCAAATAAGTTGAATAATTTAATTATTATTATGAATATTAACTTATTTAATTTAAATAATAAAGTAAATATTAATTATAATATTAACTGTGATAACTATCAAATATTTTTCTATCAATACTTCAACATATCTTTCAAATGAAACTTATATTGTATAGATGACGATGAATTGAGGATTGAGGAGATAAATACAAAATAGTTTAATTCAATTGAAATTAAGGTGAAACCTGCATGACTCAAATATGCATCACTTAGAAATTCAATCTGATATGATTTATTCGACATGACTAGATCAAACACATAGATGGTTAAATCTGATCCGATCTAATCCAATCTAGTCTGATATGATTCAAAATCTGAAATAATCCGACACTAGGTGATCCGATAACCAACTCGATCTGATCTGATACGATCTGATGACCCGATAACCGACTCGACCCGGACCTGATACGACCCGAAACCTGAAACGACCCGTCACTAAAAGACCCGATACTTGACCCGACCAGACTCGACTAGACCCGTGACTCGATAATCTTACTATTTACCTTTGAAAAACCTCAAAAATGAAGCAGCTAAACAATTAAAGATAAATATCAATTATCTATGATAAATCAAGAAAGTCAGAGAGCACTGCTCGGTTTTTGATACCACAACACACACCATCTTAAAAAAGTAAATGTGTCAGTTCTTGCACGATTTCCAAAGTGGGTCAGACGAAGAATTCCAAGAGTCATCCCAGATGTATATCACAGTAGCAATCATGCACAAGAAGCTATACTGAATTCCCTGAGATGCAGTCGGGGTCGACTTACCAATGGAGAAACTTTACTGAGAAGACATGGCATGGGTGATGATGTGAATTGGGCTTGTCAGCCTAATAGTAATAGAAGCACCACAGAGGACATCCTAGTTTGGCACATCGCCACAACCCTCTTGCACCACCAAGAATCTCAGCAAAGTAGTGACGAACGAGAGGTGGCATTGGAGATAGAACGAGAGCCTCGAGAGGTGGCATTGGAGACAGAACGAGAGGTGGCGCTGGAGACAGAACGAGAGGTGGCGTTGGAGACAGAACGAGAGGTGGCGTTGGAGTTGTCCAGCTATTGCCACCATCTAGTTGCCCATCTTCCAGAGCTCTTGCCAGTTGAGGTGGACCGCACAAAAAATATGTATGAACGAGTGATAAAAGAGATATTGGCCATGGATCAAAAGAATCGTTGCAATGTCGCACTGCAGACCACATGGGATGAAAGATCAGTTGTCGGAAGGGGTGCCCGACTAGCCAAAGCTTTGATGAATTACGCTGAAAATGGAAAACCGGTATATTGGACAATGTTGGCTGATTTTTGGGTGGAGATGATGTTGTACATCGCACCATCGGATAATGTAGAGGCTCACGAGGAGATTTTAGAACGAGAAGAGTTGTCACACAGTTATGGGCATTACTTACCCATGCTGGTATTCTTACCTGGCCCAAACCCACCGAGCATGGTGATCATGTGAGAGAGAACAATGAGATAACTGGAGATATGAATGTTTGATTAATGCCTCTCCATTTAAAAGAGAGAATGGTGATCATGTGAGAGAGAATAATAATGAGATAACTGGAGATATGATATGAATCAGTTGCTTGTGTCGTGTTTGTTGTGTTTTGTGTTTTCTTATGCACTGTTGTTTTTCGAGAATGAGTTGTTTTTGTTGTGAGTTCATCGATGTATTCTAATTTAATAATTTGTGTACTTATCTTGTTTTCAGCATATGAAGTAGAAAGACGGTATTCTTGTTTGAATTATCCGTCAATCAAATATATTTCTTAGAAATGATTCTCCTGCTGATAATTGTACCATTGTACTTGAGATGATTCTCCTGCTGATAGCTCTTCTTAAAAGTCAATCAAATATATTTCTTAGAAAAGTTGAATTCTGCACTAAATTGTTTAAGATTTAAAAAATATCTCCAATTTAAAATACTTATCCTTCTAAAATTGAATTTGAATATTTAACCCTCAAAACATCTCTAGTTGGATATTTATCTTTATAAACTTTAAATTTAAATATTTATCCATCAATATATTATAACTTGGATATTTATCCACAAGAGGTCATATCCTCATAAAATTTAAATTTAAAACTAATTAAAATTGTATTATAAAAAAATATCCTTCATGCCTATTTCGGGTCTTGGGTCAATTTAGATCAAGGGAGGAACAGCCGTAAAAATCGGATCGAGTCAGATTTGGCCAAAGAGGTTCATCAAATCGGGTCAATATTTTGTCGTCTGTTGAAAGGTATCAAGTAATAAAAAAATTGATATATCAGTTATTTAAAAGAATGAGAAAACTAATAAGCTACCATTAAATTTAAACTTTATAAGAATAAAAAAAAACCGGCATATTACAATCTTAATTAGTTTAAAATTTAAATTTATGAGAATATCACCTGTTATGGATAAATATTCAAGACTTTAATATATTAATGGATAAATATTCAAATTTAAAATTTATAAGAACAAATATCCAATTAGAAATGTTTTGAGGGTAATAATAAAAAAATAATAAATTAACAGGTAAATATCCAATTTTAATTTTAAGAGATAAATTATCAATTAGAGATGTTTTGAGGATATATATATATCTCAATTTTCTTTTTTTTTTTTTTTTTTGATTTTTGAAGCTAGTGCGAAATGGGCCGAACAAGCCCATCTATAGAGACTAAATGTGATTTCCATATCGAACCCAGCAAGCAGCAACTGCGCTGGTGAGTGGTGATGAAGGGAATGCATTCAGAACCTAATGCGAGCCGAGACATGTTTCATTGGGAAAAAAAAAAAAAAAAAAAAGAGGACATCAACTGCTGAGTAAATGGAAGCTTCTCTCGTGGGTATGGAAGAAGATGCACGTCACAAAGCATGCAGCAGTGCACCAGCCAGTGGAACGGTATTTGCGGAGTTGCGCAATTTTTTATTATGAATAGTTCAATTACCAATTAACGGTTCTAATTTAGCTTTAATAATTTTTTGTGCATTCATATTTAGACCTTCTCACAGCCGTTCAAATTAAAATGAGTCATTTAAATCTCCTCCGCATCAAAAATGATCTGCAAAGGCTGCCCAACCCAGCTGACCACTAAATTAAAAACCAACGGTTGACGCAGAAACATCTACATGAGTGGATCCTACAGTTGTGTATCAAATTTGAAATATTCTGAAAGACGTTTAGAGATCCATTCAATAAATACTTTGAAAATTTCCAACCGACGTTTTAATGTTCTTTATTGGTAATCAGTGGCGGAGCTTAGTGGTAGCAATTTGGGTTGTGGCCCCCTTTCAATTAAAAAATTACATGTAAATCACTGTATTAAAAGCATAAATTTCATTGGATCTAATCACTATTATATAGCCGCCCCCCTCTAATATTTCTATCAAGCTCTGTTACTGTTAGTAATGTAATGCTTCGGATCGAGATGGTACATAAATAATATTTTCTACATCACCAATATAAACAGGGTTGTTTTCTTATGTTAAACAATCCTGAAATATGCTATTTTCTTATATTAAACAGGACTGTTTTTAAAAATAATTTAAAAAATAGTTAGAAACCTCAAAAATTCATGAATTTAACATCCTATAAAATTTTGACATGAAGAAATTATTGAGCAACTTAGATTGACCATTTGAGACTTCGAGATATGAAATCTCACTCCGAAACAATAACGATTTTTTACTTTGCAAAGCATCGTAAGCTCTCTCTATATATATATAGAGAGAGAGAGAGAGAGAGTAAAGATACCGTGAGTTTAACTCTAAAAGTATAACAAATCATCTCCAAATTTTAATTTATCGTACTCATTAAATTCTTTATATGAAAATCTTGTGGGATGCAAAAATTTATAGTGTTTTGAGATTTTTAAGTTATCATTTTTAATTTTTAAAAATGATGTTCAAACATTAAATATTTTATTATTATTTTTAGAACTGATTTTCAAAAATTAAAAATGGTGACTTAAAAAAGTCAAAACACTTCAAATTTTTGTTTCCCACAAGATTTTCATATAAATAATTTAATGAGTATAATAAATTAAAATTTGGAGATGATTTGATATATTTTTTGAGTTAAGCTCACGGTATCTTTACTCTCTTTATATATATATATAACCTTTTATAACATTCTTTTAGCGTTCTAATATTTTCATCTCGACTCATTAATTGTAAATTATGATTATGCTTTACTTATTTATTTAAATTGCACGATTTTTTCTGTTGTATATATTTCTGAAGCGAAACTCAGATTACAGCCAATTGATATAATACGAACGGCCTGCAATTTTTTATTTTTAGAAAAGTTAATTTTTTTTTAGATTTAATATAATTGTTTTTTTATAGAAATAAAAGAGATCAGGATAAATTTTCGGTGTGCATTTAAAGGGGATGAATTATTGTCTCAATCTCTTTACAGTTTTTTTTTATTTTATATAAGTACAAAACAGTGCAAAAAAATTTAAAAAAAATATAAAAGATCGAAATTTTATGTCGGTCCTTCTAGTTCTTTAAAAAGTAAATCGGTCATGCTGAATCTGAGAAAAGATTTGTCCTTTTTTAAAAATAAAAAAAAAACAAATATTAGCTGGATGCATCTCATTTTGTCCTTTTAGCTTTTCAGATGCATACAGCATACTGAGCAATCGATGATCCACTTTATACTTCACATCTATATATCTTTTGGCTTGTGGCTCAATGATTAATGAATTTCTTTGTGGTTGCTCCCTGACAAATGATTCTTAATTTCGTAGGATACTGAGATGTTTGTTAGCCTTTGTTGATAAAATTTGCTGGGTCCAGACACCAGAATCGTTTCTTAATTCTCTAGCACATAAAAATTCCAAAATTAATTATGATGCTCCTCAGTCGTCTGATACACTTTTTGCGCCCAACATCCTTGGATTTATATTTAACACGGTTTGGTCCACTCTTCCTAGTCTATTTATTTTTATCTTACCCATTGTCAATCCATGCCCACAAACAAAAAAGTAATAAGCTAACACGCCACTAAAATATTATCCACACGGATATGCTTACGTCCCAAATAAATATATTCCGAAACGGATTTTGTATATTTATTTGTTTTTTTTATCACTATTACTACTAATATTATTATTATTATTATTATTATTATTATTATTATTACAATCATTGTTAATATTAAATTATAATGTCTATGATCATCTTCTCTATTGAGTTTTGCCTCTTGGAGTTCAATATTATGCAGAAAATAAACTGAATAAACCATCTTCATATTTGAAGTAACATTGTTCACAAAATAATCGCACTTTTTTTTTCAAAAATAATAAAACACACACACACACGGAGAAGAAGTCGTCCTGGAATGGTGGTCCCCCGTAGATGCGTGGAGGCAAATGGCAATGCAATCTCTCAATCAAGTATCTGAATTCAGAAGAGTAACTTTTCCATTGTTGACCTGGAAAAGTGTATCAATTGCATATATACCCCCAGTCCCGAGAATCATATCCGAAATATATGTTTGCATAATTTGTTTTTTTAGCCTTAAGGAATTAGCATCGATTGCTAACTACTACTTTTATTAATAACAACTGAATATTTTTACAAGTGTAAATTTAACATTGCTTTTGTTTCTTGTTTGAATAAAATTCATGTATTTAATAAATAAAATAACTAATTACAATCCCCTCGCCTTTGCTAATGCAATTATAATGACAGTGTCACCAGTTCGTGCTAACGAAGATGTCACACATATTATGAGTGGTGACTGATCCAAAAAAAATAAATTCCTCATGATGAAATTACTCAAATAATAAGTTTTTCTTGAAGATGTAGATTTCTAAAATAAATTTATAATTTGTTTACATTTGTTGCTCCATTGCTATCTATCATGTATTATTATTATTTAAAGAATATAAATTATCTATCTTTGATTTTTTTTTTCCTCTAAAGTGCATTTTCTTTAATTCTATTTTATTAAAGAAGATAAGTTAGCAACCCTCTTATTAAGTTTGGTCTATAAAAAACTAAACTTTGATTATGCCAAAAAAGAAATCATGTATGCAGTTCAAACTAGGACTGTTGGACATACGGGTGTCAATGGGTCGGGTTGGATCATATTATTTTATTATTTTCTTTGATCCGATTCGAACACGACCCGATTAAATTTGGGTCAAAAAATCTTGATTCATATCCGACCCGATGGGTCACGGTCGAATTCGACGACCCATGGGTCGTCGACCCGACCCGAAATAATAATTAATTATTATTAATTATTTTATATAATTTTAAGTAATAAAATATTAATTAATTTATAATTAATCTTAATTAGTATATAATTAGTGTATATTTAAGTTTTAATTAGTACTAAATCATAAAATTACTTGAAAAATCATATTTAATCGGGTCGTTCGTTCGGGTTGACCCGACCCTGATCAGATCGATTCAGGTCAAAAAAATAAATTCATATTCGACCCATTTATTTTTAGCTCATGTCGGATCGGGTTAACCCGTCGGGTCGGATCAATAATTCACACCCTAGTTTGACACATGATTGATCGACTTTTTTTTTGTTGGTTGGGGGGTTAAAAGAGTCAATTACGTATCATGAAAGAGCATGCTGATGTCATATATACGAATTTTAATACACCGAAAAGAATTAAACAATGTTAAAAAATTGTAATGTATTCGAACGTATGATCCAAGTTAACTGCAAATTTGATTTTTTGTGTCTAATTATTCAGAATATTCCAAAGATTCCTATCTTTGGACCATTGGAGATGGGGTTACTTCAATGATTTGTACAACTATTCTTTTTTCACTAATGACTACTATCCCAGAATATATTCAATACTTGAACATCATTTAAAAAAATTAAAAACGGTGACTTAAAAATCTCAAAACACTTCAAATTTTTGCATTCCATAAGATTTTCATATAAATAATTTAATGAGGATAATAAATTAAAATTTGGAGATGATTTGATATATACTTTTTGAGTTAAACTCACTGTATCTTTACTATATATATATATCTATTTTTACTCTATATATATATATACTCATATAGAGTGGAGATAGCGTGAGCTTAACTCAAAAAACATATTAAATGATCTTAAAATTTTAATTTATCATTCTCATTAAATTATTTATATGAAAATCTCATGGGATGCAAAAATTTAAGCGTTTTGAGCTTTTTAAGTCGCCGTTTTTAATTTTTAAAATCATGTTCAAGTATTGAATAATTATTATTATTTTTAGAGCTGATTTTCAAAAATTAAAAACGACGACTTAAAAATCTCAAAACACTTCAAATTTTTGCATCCCATGAATTTTCATATAAATAATTTAATGAGAATGATAAATTAAAATTTTAAGATCATTTAATATGTTTTTTTGAGTTAAACTCACGAAAGCCTCCGTGAGCTTAAGCTCACGCTATCTCCACTCTATATATATATATATATATTATATAGAGATGGGATTCAATGATCATGGTCATTGATGTTCATTGATTCTATTTATTTATATGAGAGATAACAAAATTTTGACTTCATTTCAATAGTCATTAAGTAAGGAGGGTAAATCATAAAATTTGATCTATTAATTTTATTAACACTTAATATATATATCAATAATATTAAAATGATATAATCTTATATATAAAAGATGATATGCCTTCAATTAGTTTTATTATTTAAGAATTTAAATAATAATTATTTGATATTTAATTTGTGAGCACTGATGTGACAATAATGACCATAATGGTTTGATCCCTCGTCTTTTTTATAAAGATGAAAGGCTAAACTACTTAATTTTTAAAAAAATTAATGTTCACAAGGGACCATTCGAATTTCAAAACAACAATATAAATTTGATTTTGCATACGATTCATCTTTTTTGGCGCATAATATCGATATTTACACCAGTGTGCTGGTATGTATTGAATAAGCATTATGAAGGCCACAGTTAGCAGTCTTAAATTAAAAGGTGGAAGTCCTTGATAACACATTATTGTGATAACTTGGGTAATGTTTTTCCCAAAACATGTTTAAGTTTAAGATATTAAAAATGGGCAGAGGGGCATGTAAGCTTTTTATCTGCATGTGAATTAATAGGGTACTATGTTGCATGTTACGTGCTGTCAGCCTTTTGTTGACAAAATATAAATTCCCTGGGTCCCTAGCCCCCACACAAGATTAATTGATTACTCTCTCTAGGCTATAGGCCTATAACACACATGACATAATAACACGTTTCAAAATTAATGGTCGTTTCCTCCCCTCCTCTGGGGCTCTGCTCAAACATTTGCAGCTTTGGGCCGATGACTTTGGAGTACATGTCACAGTCTTTGTCCTCTCTTTCTGGTCATATATAATTATTTATCTTCTATATTGCATGCTCTATTCACGTCCCCAATTCATGTAGGAGGATATTTTTCGTCCGACACAAAATAAATTCTCTATGGCGGAGCATGTACAAAGTCATAGTCTACAAGTAGAGTATTGAAATGGACCGGACCGGACCGTGGACCGGACCGTGCCTTATCACGGTCCGGTCCAACGGTGGGTCGGTCCTCCCTTCACCCGAAAATGGACCGTGCCGATCCGTGGACCGGACCGTCCCGGACCGGACCGTGTAAAAATGAAAATAACAATTAGTGTTTATGTGTAGTTTTAAATAAAATGAAAATAACAATAATTATTGGTGTAGTAAAAAAATGTTCTAGATAACATTAAAATATAATAACTATTATGTGTAGTTTTAAATAAAATAAAAATAATAATAATTATTGGTGTAGTAAAAAAATATGTTCTAGATAACATTAAAATATAATAACTCATCTCATTTTTAATTAAGCATGTTCATAAAAAAAATTCATTGTATTTTCAAAATTATAATTTTCTGAAATTTTATTTTTTTACAAATTTTTTAATTTTTTTTAGTACTATTAGATTTTTAAACAATTAAAAATAATAATTCGAATTAGTTAAAAATTATTATTAAAAATATGATAAATTATTATTTTTTCCAATTTATAAAAAAAATAATTGGTTCGGACCGACCGGACCGGGACCGTGGACCCGTCCGTGGGGTCCGGCCCGGGGCCAAACGGTGGGGACGGTTCGGGTTTTTCAAATTTGGACCGCCTTGGACCGACCGTGCGATGGATCGTATGGGGCCCGTGGACCGTGGACCGTGCGGGACCGTGGACCGTCCGGATTTGGACCGGACCGGACCGTGTTCAATACTCTATCTACAAGTGCTGATATTTTGGGTCGACCCGCCCAGAAATTTGATCTCTTTAATTCGGTCCGGCCTTTCTCTCTTATAAAAACAGAATCTAATTCTGAAAAAATGAATTATTTTCAACCGACCTTTATCAAATCCGGCTATTAACAAACCCGACTCAGCTTTTATCAAACCCATTCATTTTCAAATCCTTAAATTCTTTTCAAACTCATCCTTTCTAAACCCTTTGTGTTCTAATTATATTTAAAAATTTTAAAAATCATAATAAAAATATTTTTTTCTATATTTATAGTTATAAATTTTGATTTATTTTTATAATATTTTAGATTATATTTTAGTTATATTTAAGAAATTTAAAAATTAAAAAATAATTAAAAAATGATAAAATCTCTTTTAAATTCGGTATTTACTTGTCCCTTACCCGATCTTTTAAGATCCAAGAGTCTGATAATGGCCGAGCCTCTCAAAAGCTAAACTCACCCTTTAAAAATTAAGTTTTTTGAACTCGACACTTTAAAAATTATTTTCAAATTCGGTCTTTACCCGGTCTTCTTATAAGTCTGCTAGGTATGATTCTTAAGGACGATACCTACTTACACTTACCTCTTTTTCTTTTATTTCTATTTATTTTTCCGTGAGAAACACAAATCACAGTTGTTGCTTATTACCTATTTGAACTTTATAGTTATGTATAAACTAAGATGGTAAAATAAGATGTAGTAGACGTTAACCTTAGATATCTTGCATTTTGGTGATCAATTGTTAATAAATTTATGTTGATACTAAGTCATAATACTCCCAAATTATTTAATTTCGCAGATATCTCTCTTCGAAGTTATTAAAATATAAAATAAATAAACAGAAATTATTAAGCGCAAATAGGCCAAGTACAATGGTCCAAATTTTTTTAGTAAATAAATAAAAGAAAAGAGGGAAATAGTATGATTATTTTTTATTTATGCACATATAGCTTGATCTGAGTTTTAAATTCGGTCCTAGTATGAGTGAGAACAAACTGATTTTGGATACACAAAAAAAAATGTACGACCTGAGACTGAATTTTAAACTCACCAAGAAAACTGAGACCGAATTTCAAACTCAATTCAAGATATATATGCAACAACTCAAAACAATCAAGCTATTTACCTCGTTTTATTTTATTTAATTACTAAAAATAAAAAAAATGACAATGGTCTACCTAAGATGCGTAGAAGCAATGAAAAAACTTTTTGACCTTTTTTCCTGCAATTTTCGTGCACTAATAGTTAATAACCTAAATTGTTGGTTATTTTGGTAAGTGTGAATCTTCGTTTGAGTGCAATCTATGAAAACAAGTTGAATCACAAAATAATTTAAATTGTCGGTTCTTTTTTTTTAGACCAAGTGCAATTTCAATGTTGATGAACAACTGGGCATCATGTAATTGGTAAATTAACATATGGCGAATATATCTTAGACGATTATTAACAAACTCAATTAATATTATTTCCTCATTTTGAGAAGGTAGTGAATGTGTGCTACTAACATGCATAAAATTTTCACATGACGATTTTAATTAAAAAATAGTATTTTGAAATTTCTGGACGTAAGAATTAATGAAATATAGATGATATGTTTTGACAATCAATGAATTATATGTATATTCTTGATGCTTGGTGCCAGATAAGATAACAGTAGGAGAAACTAATTTCAAATTTTTGCGAGTACTGCCATGTAATTGTGTTTTCCATTTTAGTATCCCACTTCGGACTTCCATTCGATTTCCCTCATCATTTTCTCTTCAACCTTCGCTCTCTGTTTGCAAAAAATAATCCAATGATGAAACCTACTACCGAGCTGCTTCTCCTCTCTCTCCTGTTCTCTCTGCTCTTCCTCTCCTCTCTCTTTCTCTTCTCCCCTTCAATCATACAAAGTGGTGATCTTTCGTTTCTTCTCAAGCCCCCCTTCCGACCTATCGATTTGCTTCCTTTTCTTCCCCATGCCATCTCCTTCCCCATCCTTAAATCCCTCAACAGCGCAATTGATCTGCTGCCATCCTTTGTTGGGTCCGTTGCTTCCTCTGAAAACAGGATTCAGTGGAAAGGCGCTTGCTTTTATGAGAACGAAGCATGGCTCGAGTTTCACAACGAAAGTGAGAGCAAGTATGGAGGTGGGAGGCTGCATATCAAGGTAATTTTTTAAATTCCATCTATTATTTATGATTATGTGTGATTTTCTTCAGCTCATGTCAAATTGAGTTCTGGCTTTTGGATAATTTTGTAAGTTGGAGCTCTGTAATTAGATTATTTCTGAAAAGGAATTGAACCTATGTTGACTTAGGTGCAATTAATGTTGTTATTATCATTGAAATTCAATTTAATCCATCTCAAGTTCAATCATAAGAATGTCTTGTATGTTAATTTAAGTTTCGGGACTTTAGTCAGGAGAAAACAAATAGGACAAAAGAAAAAAAAAAATAATAAAACTGCTATTTGTCTCTCTACAAATAGTGAAGTAACCTTTTACTGCATAAAGTTCCTCTTGACAGAATTTACTTTGCTAAGATCATCATTGATTTTGCTGGAAGTTTTTCATGGTACTTCCACTTTTTGTCAATTAATATAAATAACATTTAATTGCTCTTTTGTGTAGGTGACCAGCGCACATAGCTGGACATGCATGGATTTATATGTGTTTGCTACTCCTTACCAATTTACTTGGGATTACTACTTCCTCTCGAGAGAGCACACAATCAATTTTAAAGAGTGGGTCAACAAGAAAGAGTATGAATTTGTAAGTAAAATTCCTGTAACTGTGCTGTAATCTAATCTAAGCTGACATGAGTTTGTAAATATTCATGTAACAAAGGAAAAGAGGAGAAATATTTAACACATATATTAACATATCATAAACTGTTTCCTTGGCTAGTTTGGATGATCGAATTATGGTGTGTATTCTGTAAATTTGGAAATTACATGTAATACAGTACTTGTTAAAAAATAAGGAAGAAAAGTCAGCACAACCCTATAAGACCCAGAAAGTATCTACCCTGCCCTTCACCATTTTCATATAAAACAAACCCTTTATTTTCATTATTATGTCTATGCAAATGGAGAAAAAAAGGAAGAAATTAGTAATAATTATGATTTCATGATAGCCTGCAGTTGGTATCAATTAGGTTTTTCTCATTTGTGCTCTTAAAGCAGTAAAGCTCACCTATGAACATCTTTAAATGACAGCATTTCTTTTATGTAGGTAAAACGCAGTGGCGTGTCAATATTCCTTATGCAATCAGGCATGCTCGGCACATTGAAAGCAATGTGGGATGTGTTTCCACTATTCAGCAATACAGGCTGGGGCGAGAGCTCAAACATTGCCTTCTTAAAAAAACACATGGGCGCCAATTTTGAGAAGAGGCCAGAACCGTGGGTGTCAGAGTTGAATCCTGACGACATCCACTCTGGTGACTTCTTGGTCATTTCAAAGATCAAAGGCCGGTGGGGTGGGTTTGAGACACTTGAGAAGTGGGTCACTGGTGCATACGCCGGCCATACTGCAGTTTGTCTGAAGGATTCTGTTGGGAAGCTCTGGGTTGGTGAATCAGGCCATGAGAATGAAGAGGTGAGATTGTTTCTTGTCAGTGGAGGTGGGGTTAATTTGTGCCTCTTGTATGGTTTATTTGAGGATCCAAATCCAAATAAGCATGCTGAAAAGCACATTGTACTGTATGTGGATAAAATCGATTAAATACCAGCACAAACTGCAGCCAAACAAAATACATGAACCACACAGAGAGCAACTCATATCAGGTTGTGGCACACTTTATGGAATAACAATTGAATGGGGTGAGGGGTTTGAGATTATGAGCAGAAATCAAGTAATTTTAATATTTAATGACAGCAATAGGTTTCTGCACATACTAAGAGTGCTGGACTGCTGCTAATGACCATCTTATACAATGTTTTCTGATTTTTTTTTTTTTAAACTTCAACTCAGGGTGAGGATGTAATTGTGGTGATGCCATGGGAAGAATGGTGGGAGTTTGAACAAACACAAGATGACTCCGACCCACATATTGCTCTACTACCTCTCCACCCTGACATCCGGAAGAAATTTAATGAGACTGCTGCATGGGAATATGCAAAAAATATGTCAGGGAGCCCATATGGCTATCATAACATGATTTTTAGCTGGATAGATACTTTGAGTGATAACTACCCCCCTCCGCTGGATGCTCATGTGGTGAGTTGGTTTATTCTCTTATGGGAATTTCATGTTTATCTTTTTAAATGTATAGAGTATGACAATTATGAATGCATTCCAATTGAAAAATAGAAAATATATCATAGTTTTCTGCGCAGAGTGAACATTATCATCATTAGCACTTCCATTTTTATTTCGAAAAATAGGAAAAAAAATGTCATGTTTGTCTTCAAAGCATGTAAATCATCTTTGTTAAAACTTGCATGCCAATTTGTCAAAAAAAATACACCAGATTAACCTTCCTTCTTATGTGAGGAGAGAGGGTACGTTTTGGGGGGGGGGGGGGGTAATCATATAACATTAGGTATTTTATGAGGGTTTATGAGGTTTCAGTGATGTGAATTATGAGACATTATTTGTTGTGTAGGACAAGCAAGACATTGATCTTTGTTTGGATTATTTATGGAATTATTATTGTCTATTCTGTTTGTTTTTAGAATTGGAGTGGTCCATGGATCTGTGATATCCTGATGTCATCTTTATTATGATGTAATGTAGGTTGCTTCAGTTATGACTATGTGGACTCACATTCAGCCAGCATATGCAGCCAATATGTGGAATGAGGCCCTTAACAAGAGGCTCAATAGCACGGTCTGATCTCCATCTTCTATACTTGCACAATTATGGGAATTAAGAAATGGAATTTATTAACTCCCTTACAAATTTTAATTGTTTGTTTCATCGCTATTCAAAGAAATCTTAAGCAGCCATTCAAGTTTTCCTCTTGTCCCTGTATGTATGGAAGAAGTATGGGTAGTTTGGAACTTGCATTGATTTGGAAAGGGATTCATTGCCTTTTCACTTCTATTGTAATACATTCATTAACCTTTTTCCTCATGGATAGGAAAGCACAAACTCACTATATTCTGTGGCTTCTAAATGAGCAGGATCTTGATTTGCCAGACATAATAGTTGAATCAGAGAAGAGGGGAATATCTTTTGACAATCTGCTCACTATTCCCGAAAAAGATGATTGGGTTTACAGTGACGGCAAGTCCACTTCATGTGTTGTGTTCATACTGGAGATGTACAAAGAGGCTGGACTTTTTGACCCAATCACCAGCTCCATACAAGCAACTGAGTTCACTGTAAGTACACTTCATGTTTTCAAAATATTCTCCATTAAACATACCAGTCTCTTCTATTGTCAAAGTAGAACCATCAGTTGAATTTGACAGTAACAATCAATGATTGTTGTTTTAAATTTTCGTAGGTTAAAGATGCATACTCTCTGAATTTCTTTGAGAACAACATGACCCGGCTACCCAACTGGTGCAACAAGGACGATACTGTAAAAATGCCATATTGTCAAATATTGGGGAAATACAGGATGGAATTGCCGGATTACAACACCTTGGAGCCGTACCCACACATGAATGAGAAATGTGCTTCTCTTCCCCCTGATTACCTTCGAGATGACTACTGCTAGTGTTGTTAAAAAGGTGAAGATAAGAATGAAGATAAGAAAAATATTTAGTTAGAACCTTCAGTTAAAACTAGTGCTCTCTCCTCCTGTAACCTGTTCCAAGCAATGAAGGACATGTCACTGGGCTTCTTTTTTTTATTCAATGTACAGGGGCATGTACATTTTTGGTTCAGGATGGAGATGGGAGTGAATTCATGAATTGGCTAGGTGTAGTTGTGTACATACATATTAGGGGTAGGAACAGTGGATATGTTGTATTGTTATGTATATTTAGCTGGCAATACCATGGTTATCAGCTGGAATTAGTAAATAATGTTTGGAGTAGACAATTATATTTTAGTGACGATTTCTTTAGCTTGATATTAGTAATAGAGATGGGTAATGCAGTGACCCGTTGTAGATCCTTAATTGGATCTTAGTTTGCTTGTTTAAGAGATTATTACGATTAACAGTTGAAACCTGAAACTGAAAGTCATTTATTAATATCTTCTTTAGTTTGTTGTAGCTCCATTGTTTTTGTTAGATAAGTCCAATGGATGTGACATGATTCTGATGGCATCCTCACAAGACAGCTATCCAAAATTTCCTCCTAGCTTTCTAAATCAGGCAGCCCGGGGTCCTTCCGTTCATGCGCAGAGCGCAGCAGAGCGCTCTATGTTTGGGCCTGATTCACTGTGTGTATTCACTTTTCAATTTTCAAGGATGGAAAATATAATCGATGCAACTCATTTCTGTATCTTACGGTTCACTTGCTCTTACACAACTATTTCTTACTATTTCCATTTTCAAGGATGGAATTGGATCTCCTTCCCATATCCATATGTGGGCGGTATTTCTCTGTCCACCAATGACATGGACCTATTATTATTTGACAAATGTCATCGACTCTTAAACAAAAGCCAAGGTGAAGTTATTGACCTTGTTGTCCTTTCCTCTTATCCTTTAACCCTACCACTGTTTTGTTATTAAGTATTAATATTCTCCCTTGTGGAAACTGAAAAAGAAATTTAAATATTTGTTGAAAGGAATATCATGAAAATCAGCACAATGCAATTATTATTGAGTTAATCATAAAATAATGGGGAAAGAAAATTGAAAAATGAGTTCTTGTGTTTATATAATAAATGGGAGCAGATGAACATATACCATCATTGATACGGCTATCAATATCAACATTATTATTCATATCAAGTAAGTTATTATTCATGCTGATGACTTTATTGTATTTTTATTATATTATATACTTTGGCAATGTTCACAATTTCTAAAAAAAATAGAAATACAACATAGATTATGTTTTCCATAATTTTACTGTACACAACTGACTTGAAACCTTAACAATCCTCAAGGAATACTTAAATTGCTTGAACTTTTTTTTTGGTTCTCTACATATCAAACGACATATCCATAAATTTAATTTTTATTTTTTAAAAATCCATTGTCTAGTAATTATAATTTTGTTCTTGACATAAATAGTCTTCAATAAAAAAAAGAAGAAACTTTATGTTTTTCCTTTTAAATTAGTGAGGCTAGATAGGTAGAAGATGCTACTAATCAAAATTTAACGAACATACTTCGTTCTTTAGAAAACACATACATGTGAATATGAGAACCCATATTAATTGACATGTCATCTGTACACAATTTTAAGTAATCATTTTGTTTTCATTAACGTGTGCGCCCGTTGGAATGCTTTTAAAAAAATACAAAAGACATGCATCTGCAATTGGGTATAAAACACTCATCCTAGTGGCTAGTGCAAGAAAGGATAAAAATCATTGTAGCGAAGGTTAGAAAAAGTGAACTCTTCAATTTAAGTCTACAACGGAAACTGTTGATCTTATACTCGGTGGTAAATCTTATGCGGACCTCCCATCCATCTTAGCCCCCACAAATTTACATCAAAATAATGTCAATCAGACAATAAAAGATAATGAAAACCACCGAAAAGTAAATTATGTCAAACAGGATATATAATACAATCAAGACCAAAAAATAGTTTGTTTACATCATAAACTAATGACTACTTTCTCTTTGCTCCTAAAATTATTGAAAATTATCAAATCATGATTAAATCTATCATTTCAATACATCTACAGAAACCAAGTTTTCATATTACAAGAAACAATAATACTACAACTTACATCTTATCCCACAGCCTTTCACTCAGACTTAGCTGGTATATGATTACCTCCTGTTGTGATCTTGTACAGATAGAAAAATGACATAACCGCACTGGATTATGAAAGGGAAATATATTATAAAGAGTAATTAGAAAACAAACAAGTACTGCACAATGATGAATTCTGAAAATAAACTTTGAGATCGTATAACACATAATTAAATACTTTAATCTGTATGAACCTAAACAAGAATAAAACATTTTATATGGATGGATGTATTAGCGTAGAACATTATCTGATTCATGTCGGTCATGATTTAGTGTCCTGGTAAGTTGAAGATTCAAAACCTATATTTCGTCAATATCACTGTGAAGAACCAAATCATGATCCAATAAAGTAACAGGCCAACTATCCTAATTGACTTGTGAATTTATTATCTGATCAACATTTGATTTATGTAGGTCATGGTTTTCGATCTGATTAAACCTGCAAACCTGTACTGGATCCGTTTGAGGTTTCAATTAAATATCCACTATAAGAAATGACAGCTCTGGGTCCTGTACTAGTTTACCAACATGTGCTATATAATAAATGATCTTGACAGCAGTGAAAAAGGCTTGATGATAGAAAAACAGAGAGAGAAGAAGAGCAAACCTGAGACCAGCAACAACTCCAGCTGGCATTATCTTGGAAGTTTCTAAATACCTTTGTCCCATTACATATGTTAATCCAATTGAACAAACTGCATTAAATATATCATTTTACAAATGAGTGTTTAATGACCTGGTTCAAATAAAGAAAAAAAAATGAACATGCAACTATCCAGAAATGTGATTTAACTAACAAGAAATAAATTCTTTTTCTTAAATAGATTGATCAGACATATCTAATATCAACTGAAAACAATGATAAATTACACAACAACACAGGTACTGAGTGCTGGTACAGGCAGTAACTTCTGTACAGGTTATGTTCTGTAAAAGTAGTTAAGCTAACTCAAATTTGAAGAGAGAAGCAAGTTCAGCACAAATTTACAAAATTGTTGACGAGTGGCAATCACATGGGGAACATTTAGTTGATAGCATGTCAATTTCAGGATTCAGAGACTTTGAGTTCAATTGAACATGCTGCCCTGCCTGATTCGTCCAAAACGGTGCAATTTGCGAATTTGAGCAATCAAAGGTACCAGCATGCAAACAATATCTCGCCCGTCTCAAGAGCGCAATAATTTTCTGAAGAAACGAGGTAACAGAGAGAAATACTGATACATACAGGTTTCCAGGGCTAAAGCGAGAAATGAGTTGCGGCGTTTATGAAAGGCCTGAAGGCTGAGGTAGCCAGCAAGGAGGAGCAGCAGGCCGGATCCGGCACCGCCGGCGAGTGAGGCGGTGCTCCCTCGTCGGAGATAGCCCAGCAGGCCGCCGGCAAGCAGGGCCAGTCCGTAGGGTATGGTAAAGCAGAAATCGTGCATTGTTCTCTCTTCTCCTTTCTTCTTCGCCTCCCAGTTCCCACACTAGCTAAGGATTTTAGATCTGAATGTTGAATGTTGAATGCTCGAGTGGTTTGACCAAGTGAACGAGTTGGGCACACTGATCGAAGATCTGAATATTTTATTTTTCTCTTTAAATTAAATGGAATGAATCGTAATAAATGAGGTGTTTTTTCTTTTTCGATGGTCTCGCATGGACCGAATATTTTCCACGGGCCATAGCTAACGCAATACCCACCCAGATCCGGTCTTTGTTGCGTTGTGTGTGGCTTACATGACCCGAATTAATATTCCGGGCCATGCTCAACTTCAACCTTAGCTCTGGGTATTTATTTCGGACCATCTATCCCCATCCCCCCTCTAATAAGTGACAAGCTAAATTATAAATGCAAATGATAAAGAAAATCATGTGCGTCGACTCCACAGACGTCATATAATCGAAGGGCTATAACGCACAGGTGGGTGAATGCTTCGGCAAGGAGGCAAAGTGGATGGGTCGAGATTCCTTAAGGTACCAGCGGATGTTGGGGGTTATGATTGTAGGAAGCCGAATTTATTTACATCTTGGTAAGCTACCTCTCTGAAAACTCGCAAAAGTTATAACATAGTAGCCATGGTTAGATATGAAAACTCTTTGATGCAAAACTATGATTATGTATTTATGTTAGTTTTTGCTATGTAGTTACATTAAATTTCCTCGGAAATGACAGCACAACCTAACAAAGGAAAAAAATATTATGTTATGAAATCTTTACCTTTTTATAAGGGCTGTGTTTTTATGTATATTTTTATAATATTTTATGAATTTTAATAAAACGGTACTACTTAATTATTTACGAAATGATTCTCAAAATGGCACTTTTCTAATAGATGGATTAACTTGTTCGTTTTAATTATTTAAGAATACTTGCTTCTTATTTAGAACAGGCTTTTACCTTTTATTTAAAAAATAGTATTTAGTAGTTAACTTTTTAGAACCATTTTTAATTAATGTTTTGGTTGTTTAGTTAGTTAATATTATTTTAATTGATCAATTTAGAATTATCTAAAATCAATTTCATGAACCATGACCGTATATAATAATAAAAAATGAAATGTAAGAATCCAAATGAAGGTGGGCCCATAAATCACGAATGGCTAAGCAAAACTATTGAATCGAACGGGGCCTCATAAATAATTATTAAAGAATGAATTTTATTTACATGTACCGCTAAATAAGTGAAGACATTATTACTGATGACCATGATGGGTGTGATTAAAAGTTACACCTCATAGATTTTTTTTTTCATTTTTCCTGAATAGGTGCGATTAATATTATTCACGTCCCGTGTTTTTTTTTTAATTTTTCTGGAATGAGTGTGATTAATTTTCCGTTTTTTGGACTATTCATAAAAAATTCCCTCCTGGTGTCTGGACTAGAAAGTAGAAAGTGCTGAACTGGACTTATTTTTTCCAGTCAAATGGATGATGAGTCATAAACCTCTTTCTTTTCAAGGAAATTGCGTCGACCAATTTCTTTAAACGGAGATGATACCAATTCCTAGTGACGATACGCATTAATCTAAAATTTTCTAAATGAAAATAAAAATAAAAATATATATAAAAATATCGATCGAAAACTTTGATTGGAACGTATAGATATACAAAATTATAAATAAAAAATTTTAACTTCAAATAAACATAATTTTTAATAAAAAAAACTCTAATTGGAACGTATAGATATAATCCGACAAAACTCGTAAAAAAATTTATATACATAACATAAAATTATATCTAGCTATGTTAAAACTGAAAGATGTTACCTAAACTTGCAACCTCTAATATTAAACTAACACAGTTAGTTATCGGACAAAAAAAATATTTTTAAGAGCATGAATTAAGTCATACCCTTAATTATACCATATGTATAAATAACTTGACCCTTAACTTTGTATTTGACAAGTGATGGATTAAACCCTTACTTCACTCTGCTCCTGCCAAACGGAGTAAAAAGTATAGTAAAGTGGACTAAACAAGTTTTTATTTCAAAAAACTTCAGCACAAGAGATGAAGTTCAGTTATTTCACCACAAAATCATATACTTTGATTATAATTCTACAATTTAATATCTAAATTTTTATTTTTTATTTAAAATCTCATCATCTTTTTTCACTGTATATGCCACTAAACACTAATACATTAAAATTGAGTTAAAGTGAGTTGTTCCACTTTAACTCTAATTCACTTATCAAACAGAAGATAAATCATTAACTTAATTTTTCTTTATAAGAAAGATGAAAATCAATATCTCAAATTTTATAAATATTTATAAAAATCTCATCGAGATTTCGAATCTACAATCTTTCACACGAAGATCATTGTTTTTTTCCACTAGACCTTAGGCTGATTCTTTCATTAACGTAAATTAGATTGTGTACTCGATCATTTAAGAAAATATCACATATATCATAGTGGAATCATGGTCGGCCTCATGAGTTTTGTCGAATTAGTATAGTGTTCATGTCATGCTTCGGTCTCTTTAAAATTATAAAATAATAATAATCAAATAAGAAATTAATATCTGATTTTTTTTAAATAGTTCATGATTTAAATTTTGAGCATCAATCAATAATATTTGGCAAAGAAAAACTTTAATTTAAATATTAACTACTATGAAGTGATCACTTAATATAATTTATTTTAGACCAAAAAGGTCCAAAGAGAGAAGCTGCAGAAGTAAAGGTACAGTTTGCATTTTCTAGTGATATTACCCATATTTGAGGACACACAAAATATCATTTTGTTGCTTCAACACTGAAATGTACAAGACATCTCTTAAAGCATTTCCATTGTGAGAAAAAAAATTCATTAAAATGAAACAATTATCTATATCACTGATCATTTATATCAATTTCAGAGTCAAATTCTCTCATCCCGGAAACATAAGAAAAACCCATTCAAATCACCTCCATTATTTCTTTTGGCCTTGAACATGACCATGCTAGCCTCAATCCCTTTTTTTTTTTACAAAAGACCGAGGAGATACTTCGGTAACATGTAGGAAATTTCCTAATGTGATATAGATGGTGGCAAAGTCAAGCTAGCAATAATAAAACAAGAGAAAGCAAACATATAAATTAACCAACCCATGTGGAGAAAATTAGAGAAATTAATCTCTTCAATTCTTGATCAATGCCAGAAATAGGTTCCAGCAAAGAGCAACTGACTGATATACTGGTCCGAGCCTAATTTCTTTCCTAATTCAATCTTCATTACAAATTTGATTTCTATTGAACTCAATCCATTTGCAATAGTGCCTATTTCACAGCCTATTCCCCCAACAACTTACGCAGCCAAAGAATGTGACATGATCTACATTTTAAGTATATTCTCAAAGATATTAATCTAGAAATTATGAATAAATATTAAAGAAAGTGAATCGGACTGTTGCAACGGTAATAAAGGTGAGAACTATTAGAAGGACGACACTTGGAATCACCTTTCCTGGAAGCACCAACCCAGCAATGGCTAGATAACCCAGGTACAAACCCAACACAACCACTTAGCTTAGAGAGGGCACCAACCAGTGAAGCAGAGATAGCATGTCACTACACTCATTGTTGCTGATATCAAATGGTTCAAATCATCAACTGAAACAAAAAGGATGAGATTTAGTTATATTGTAAAGACATTACAGGCAGAATTCATTTTCTGGTTCCAAAGCAAACTTCCGTGTATAAATGAACACATGCCACATGAGGGATTAATTAAATTTTCTTTGCAATCAATGCTTCATAGATATACAAATACCTAAATTAATGTCAATAGAATACTTAATTTTATTATTCGTTCACTTTGATCTTAGCATTATCCGCTAAGGTATTTTCGAGCCTTTCGACACGTGAATTTGGGTCCTGTTTTATTTTAATCTTAATTTTTAGCGAAAGCAACGTAATCAGAATAAAATCAACGGAGGATAGAAGAGTGGGGATTCTATTTCACTCGCAATTATTACTCTGTCCAAGGATAATGCTAAGATCTAAGTGAAGTGGACTAAACAAGTTTTTATTTCAAAAAACTTCACCACAAGAGATGAAGTTCAGTTATTTCACCACAAAATCCTATACTTTGATTATAATTCTACAATTTAATATCTAAATTTTTATTTTTTTTATTAAAATCTCATCATCTTTTTTCACTGTATATGCTACTAAACACTAATACATTAAAATTGAGTTAAAGTGAGTTGTTCCACTTTAACTCTAATTCACTTATCAAACAGAAGATAAATCATTAACTTAATTTTTTTAATAAGAAAGATGAAAGTCAAGACCTAAAATTTTATAAATATTTATAATTGGGATCTGATAAGAGCTAAAATGTAAGAAAGAAGTCAAAAATATGTTTGAACCTCTAGAACCTTCTAGAAGTTCATAGAATAATCTGATGACTAAGTGGTGATTGATGATAGTAAATTTATAAATTTTCAGCAAACAAAACTAACTTCACTTGTGTAGAACGTATTTCAAACTGACAGCGCGGGGCTGTACTAAATTTGGAATTTATAATCCCTGACAGTACTTTAGTTCAGCCACAAACGTACGACCTATGTTTAGTATAGCATGGGTGTGTGTATACACTAGTGTGTGTGTGTGTGTATATAAAGATAGACTAATGTGAAAATATTTGTATTTCAACTGTTATGCAAACAGATTAAACCACTCTTTTGAATTTTTGGAGTATTTCAACTGATAGCAAAAATTTGGAGTGTTTTGAGTTTTTTAAATCACTTTTTTGAATTTTTGAAAAAAAAATAGCTCTAAAAATAATAATAAATATTTAATATTTGTGTTGTTTTTTCAAAAATTCAAAAGAGTGACTTAAAAAACTCAAAATACTTTAAATTTTTGTATCCCATAAGGTTTTTGATATAAATAATTTAATGAAAATCATAAATTAAAATTTTTGAGATTTTAAAATATAGTTTTGGATCCGTTTAGATATCAACTAAAATATAAACGTTTTCACAATAGTCTATCTCTCTCTCTCTCTCTCTCTATATATATATATATATAGAGAGAGTGGAGATAGCGTGAGCTTAACCTCACGGAGGCCTTCCGTGAGCTTAACTCAAAAAACATATTAAATCATCTCGAAATTTTAATTTATCATTCTCATTAAATTCTTTATATGAAAATCTCATGGGATACAAAAATTTGGAGCGTTTTGAGCTTTTTAAGTCACCGTTTTTAATTTTTTAAAATGATGTTCAAGTATTGAATATATTATTATTATTTTTAGAGCTGATTTTCAAAAATTAAATATATATATATATATATATATATATATATATGAGTAAAGATACCGTGAGATTAACTCAAAAAATATATCAAATTATGTTTAAATTTTAATTTATCATTGCTCATTAAATTTTTTATATTAATATCTCATGGAATGCAAAAATTTGAAGCGTTTTGAGTTTTTAAGTCATGATTTTTAATTTTTGAAAATCAGCTCTAAAAATAATAATAATTATAATATATTCAATACTTGAACATCATTTTAAAAAATTAAAAACGGTGACTTAAAAATCTCAAAACACTTCAAATTTTTGCATCCCATAAGATTTTCATATTAAAAATTTAATGAGAATGATAAAAAAAATTTGTGATAATTTGATGTACTTTTTGAGTTAAGTTCACGGAGACCCTCCATGAGCGTAAGCTCACGGTATCTTTACTATATATATATATATGTTATACTTAATAATTTCTTTAATTTTATTATTTTATAAAATATTATCGAGTTTAACAAGTCTTTCTTAAGATTTGATTGCAGGATTCTACGAAGCTTCAACAGAATGAAGAAGAAATAATCAAGAACAATTCAAGAGCTTCTATGAAGATATATGATCATATTCAATGTATAGGTATAATTCAAAATCATATATTCTTCATAATTATGCAAGGAAGAGATCTCTGTCGCAGAGAACCGTTATAACGATTCTCCAATCGTTATAACGATTCAATATACATCTAAAAAATATTCTAAGTTCTCTGTGAGCAGAAATACGCAAAAATTAACAGAGTGTATCGTTACTTAACGCTTCATAAAGCGTTACAACGACTCAATACACCTACCCAATTTTTTTTTAAGTTCTTTGTGAGTAGAAATGAACCTAAATTAACAGAGTGTATCGTTATGCAACACTTTGTAAAGCATTGAACGATTCATGAAATGTATAACGATTCAGTGAATCGTTATAATATTTCTGAAGATCAATAGACCTGTCAGAAGGTTGGTCAAACAGTCAAAGCCTTGTAATATTTCTGTAAAGCGTTTAACGTTTCTTTATATCGTTATAACGATTCATCCTATTTATTTTTGAATCGTTATAATGTTATATACCATTCTGACAAGGGGTATTCTTGAAAACTCAAGATTCTCAATACAAAAATGTTATAGCGATTGATGAAACGTTATAACATTTCCCAGAGTAAGAATACCAGTTCTCTGTTAATGGTTTATAAAAAGTGATGTTCTGGGTGTAGACTAATCAATTAAAAATAATCAACATCTTTAGCAACCAGAGTACTCAATTGCAACAAAAAAAAACTAATTTATTTTCTTGCAAGTTACAAGAATAAGAGAGCTTGAATTAGCCAAATCAAAAAGAATTCTTGTGCAATCTTGAGTTAAACACTTTCTTGAGCTTTTTCTCAAATCTTTTCTCAACAGTTATACTATAGTTTCTTTGAGCCTTGAGTGCTCTTTTGTTGTTCTCTTTTTACAGTTTTTAGTATTCTTGCACTTATATTGTGAAGAAGTTAAAGCTTCTTGATTGTAACTGAATTTTAAGTAATAAAACGTCATCCCATTAGTGGGGTGAGATCCGGAGACGAAGACATTTTAAGCCGAACTCCGTTAACATTTTCAGTGTTCTTTATAATTTCTATACCTTGACCAAAATTATCATTGTTGATAATAACTATCAACCATTCTTTTTAAAATATCAATATATATATATATATATATATATCCACTCTATATATATATATATATTATGAGTTACGGTGCTTTGCAAAGAGAAAAAACTCATATTACTTTGGGGTGAGATTTCATATCTCGAGATCACAAATGACCAATCTAAGTTGCTCAATAATTTCTTAATGTCAAAATCTTATGAGATATTAAATTTCATGAGTTTTTGAGCTTTCTAGCTTTTAAATTATTTTTAAAATTAGCATTGTTTAACATAAAAAATAGTCTATTTTCAGGGTTGATTTTGAAAATAATTTAAAAAATAGCTAGAAAACTCAAAAAATATGAAATTTAATTTTCCACAAGATCTTGACATGAAAAAATTATTGAGCAACTTAGATTGATCATTTATGACCTCGGAATATTAAATCTCATCCCAAAGCAATGAAGATTTTTTACTTTGTAAAGCACCACAACACACACACACACACACACACACATATATATATATATATATATATATATATAGAGTTTGGGTAAGGTGCTACGCGTAGCACAGATGACCTGTGTGCTACAAATTGTTCTCCGTCTTTAAAGTTTAAATGGTCGATCTGATCGGTCAAAATATTTTTCATATGAAAATCTAGTTGGAGGCCAAATTTTATATTTTTTAGGATTTTTGACTATTTTTTAAGATAGCTAGAAAATGACTCTTTTTAAATGGCTTATAATAATTAAATCAAGTGATTTTTTAGATATCTTAAAAAATAGTTAAAATTTAAAAAAATATAAATTTTGGTTCCCAACTAGATTTTCATATAAAAATATTTTCACCGGTCGGATCGTCTATTTGAACTTTGAAGACAGAGAAATGGTCCGTAGCACACGGGTCATCTGTGCTACGCGTAGCACCATAGCCAAACTTTATATATATATATATATATATATATATATAGAGTAAAGATACCGTGAACTTAACCTCACGGAGGCGTTCCGTGAGTTTAACTCAAAAAATATATCAAATCATCTCAAAATTTTAATTTATCATCCTCATTAAATTCTTTATATGAAAATCTTGTGGGATGCAATAATTTGGAGTGTTTTGAGTTTTTTAAGTTATTGTTTGTAATTTTTAAAAATGATGTTTAAGTATTAAATATTTTATTATTTTTTAGAGCTGATTTTCAAAATTTTAAAATCATGACTTTAAAAAAATCAAAACGCTCTAAATTTTTGCATCACATAAGATTTTCATATAAAGAATTTAATGAGATGATAAATTAAAATTTTAAAATGATTTAATATATTTTTGAGTTAAATTCACATAAGATCTCCGTTTAAGTTCATAATATCTTTATTATATATATATATATATGAAATGGATGCTTTGTAAAAATAAAGCACAGTAATTTACTGTATATATCGGCATCAAAAGGCAGAATAGTCAAGTTAACAGAAGCGAATGGTCCAGGATTGATCCACACCGAATGGTCAAGTCAACAGAAGCGATTGGTCCACGAATGGCTACACTGAGTTTGAGAGTCAAGTTTGGCAGATTGATGAGTCGTCCTGCGGTCATTAATATGTGGATCAAATGGCGCACCGTCACATGGAAAGTATAAATTCCTATTAATTTAATTGCTTTCATCTTCCTGCTGCTCTCTCTACTTCGACAGTCGACAGTCGACACAACAGAAGCCCTTAGATTATGGCTTTCTTCTTCTTCTTGCACAAGCTGCTTGCAGCATACTTACTCTTCCAATTACGCCTGTTTCCAGCTATAGCTGAATTTTGGCAGTACGATGTCTGCCCACCGGCTGAGAACAATACATTAAAGGGCAATTCGGATAACCTCAACACCCTTCTAGCCAGCATTGGCGCCAAAGCACAAAGCAACAATGGCTACTTCAATGACACGGTTGGCACAGAACCAAATCAAGTGTACGGCCTCATCATGTGTTACGCTGATACCAACAGGACGTCTTGCAACAACAACTGCCTCAGTGCAGCTAGTGCCATCCAGATCACCCGCCGATGCCCCGACAGCCCAGATGCCGCTTTCTGGTAATTTTCAATTAGAACCCTACTATTTCTATCTTCACCATTGAATAAAAACAGACGCCACCAATTCTTGTAGCAATTAAATTTGAGAATCTGTACAATGATGTGAACAATAACACACAATATATTCATTGCACAATTAAAAGAAAATTGAAAGAAGCAGACGATATGAGTTCAATTACTTGAATAAAGAGTTCATTAACTCCAATAACAAGTCCATTTACTTCAATAATTTCATGAACTCGAATTTAAGATGAATAAGAAGTTCAATTACTTGAATAAGGAGCTCATTAAATTGAATAATCAGTCAATTTACTTGAATGACAACATCATTAAGTTGAAAAAAGCAGTTCAATTACTTAAGGAACTTATTAACTTAAATAATAAGTTCAGTTACTGGAATAACAACATCTTAAACAATCTCAGTTGGTAAATTGGTATTTCAGACAGCATTTGTAAATATGGCCACAAATATGAAAAAAAGGAATTCAGATTAATAACAGTCACCTCAAGGATTGTTGGAGAATTATTATTTTGACTTCTTTTCTAGTTGGAAATTTTTCCTCATTTCTGTGGGGCCCGCGCAACAGCCCCACCTTCCTTTACTTGTTCCCTCAGCTCTCCTTGACCTCTGCCTTCTTCTCCTCCATTCGCAATAACCCTACTCCCTGCTATTCTTGGAACTGAGCCAGTCAGCAATGCTGACACGTTGGAAAGCTAAGAATAAGACTCCAATTTTTCTACTTTGAGTTTTCTCAACTTCAGGGTACATTATTGTCTAATATTCAGTTGAACTCAGCTAGACAATTTTAAAACGTGTATTTTCATCTCATCTTACTCCGAATGATCGCGAATAAATTCGAGAAAATTCATACTGACTTTATGTTGAATCTGCAATATTTTTAACTGTATATTAGCTCAAACTTAATATTTGTATTAATTAAATTAATTATAATCGGTCCATCAACAATTATAATTAAATTAACTTTAGTTCTATATGTATTTGTATTCAAATCTGGATAAAATACTTATCATTCCATACCTTATTAATCGCATTTATTTGACATGTTCTGAACTTCTGATATTATTTAAAATAATATATAATGATAGTAATTAATATATTTAATTATATTACACGTTGTTCAAACTTTATATATTAAATTTTAGATGTCTCTAAAATCCAACACTTTTCTCCTGCAACACTTTTCTCTTGCACCTTTTTAGCTTTGGAGAATTGGATGTTTCACCCTTTGGCTGTTTTTTCTTTCCATTGACTTGTAGAATTTGAAAGCCCCTGATTCTAGTAGATCTGCGTAACTGACTTCTTGAAATTGACAAAATTGGATTTCTAACATTAGAAGGTGGACTACATACTGCATTAGCCTCTGAAGAAGTGTTTTGATGCCACAGAACCTAATGACAAACTAAAGCTGGACTAATTTGCAACATGAAAATGCATTATTAGCACCCAAAACAAGAATTCTCAATCCTAAACTACAGTTCTGCCATGTGCATACCAGTAACAAGCAACATTTTTTGCCTGTTCATTTTCTGAACATAATTGGGCGAAATTGCAAATAACACCATGAAGTTGTGAATACAAAAGAGAACACTGGTCTTCTGAAAGCCTATGGGCAACCCCTACATCAGTTTTTTCCAAATAAGAACAAATCTTTGCTTTACTCCATTTGTCAAAAGATATAGCAATTATCCACTGTCTGAACATTTTCTTGCTTCGAAACACAAACCATGTGTCTGCACAATAAACTAGATAACTCAAATAGCTGGCAAACATATGCTCCCTTCTCTTCTCTATTGAAAAAGCCCAAAAATTGCTATCACCTTCATACGACTCATCACTAACAGAATAAAGCACACAATTACCAAGTGTGAACTGCACCTCACAACTAAGATCTGTCAATGCCTTTACCTCTCTTTGAATAAAGAATACATTCATTCAGTGTATAAAAATCCAATAACTATTTCTCAATTTTCCGATTTGAGATTGGCTCAACTCAACAACCTTGTCAATACACTTGTATTGTTCTTTCTTTCTCCTTCTCCCTTAATTTGGTGAAAATATTTTCATATTGAATTGCAAAACACTTGAGACTGCCAGACTAGTCTTTGAGGTGAAATATTTACCAAAAAGCATTAATAGATTCGATGCATTGGGTTGTGGTCGTACCAGCCCAGAATTTGTGTTTTAGGTATATATGTCGGTACCAGCCCAAAATTTGTGTTCAACCATTCATTCTCCTGCACATCATAGGTTTCAATAATAGTCTTCCAATCTTCTTCAATAGAGGGATAGAACTGAAAAAGTAATGAATAAACAAAATTAAATATGAGATAAAAGTATGTGTAAGAAATTGAATAATTAGCAAAATTAAGAACATAATTGAAATAAGTACCTAAAGTTTTGGTGATCAATAAATAAGATTATAACTTGGACGATCCGACAGTGAGATTTGTTGAGAGATAATTTACTTGGATGATGATGATGAAAACAAATTTTGACGATAGCAACAAGGGCTGCAATTAACGTAATTGAGAGAGAGGAAACATTAAAAGATATTGAGAGAGGAGGGCTTTAATGCCATAAAATTTGTGTCACAAAATATCATAGACTCATATTTTAATTTAAATTTTTAAATTTGAAATTCAAATTTTAAATCTAAATCATTCATCTCATTAATTTTTATAGTAGATATATGCTCTTAAAATTTCATAAATTTTGGATTTAACTAGATTCATTTATTTTGTTCTCATTTGATCTAGTATCAAATGAACTCCAAAAATCATAAAATTCGAGGAGCATACATCTACTATAAAGATTAATAAGATGAATGATTTGAATTTGAAATTTCAGTTTTATATTTTAAGATATGAATTAAAAAATAAATTTGTAACATCTTGTAGCACATAAAATTATATGAATGGAATTTCTTGTCTTAATATAATTTCATGTAATCTCTCTTTTGTAACAAAAATCAAATGCTTTTTTTAAAAAAAAATCTGAGTTTTTTATTCGAGTTGCCAGATTCTTAGTCACCTGATCAGATTTTGGAGATAAGATATCAATTTCAGAGTAGTTTAGACTCTCATCTTTCCTCAAGAAAAAAAAATCCCAATTCCGAATTTCAAATCCATATTCAAATGACCTAAAATTATACTTTGTGTTAGATGGGTGATTATTAATTGAAGTAACTTCTACTTAATTATATAATTAACACGAATAAAGTGAAATCTACTAACTTCTACTTAAATTAATTATTATAATACGAATCAACTGAAATATTGGTGATCCCCAATAATTTATTCCATTTATCCTAACTTATTTTTAATTTAAACCTATTATCATTAATCATGTCATGAATTAATATTTTTCTATATAGTATGGGAGAGAATCATCTACACAATATATACGATATATTTTACATCGACTAGGCTAAATACTGCCCGAATCCTAAGTGCAGAGCAGTAATATAAAATCCAGGGTTTCCATATTTTAAAATTTTAATTAAGGACAACTCAATATTTAATGAAGTTGAATTTAGGCCTTTAGATTAATTAGTACACCTATACATTATTTATTTTAAAATTACTTGCATGAATTCACAAAAGCACAATTTTTTGAGATAGCATCTGAATGAAGATATGTCCAAACATGAACACGTGTTGATATATAATATATACAGGACTGTGGATCCAACCTCGTGCTTCATTCGCTACTCATACAATAATTTCTTCTCAGTAGCAGAAACTGAAGTCCTGTGGGCTGTAAACAATACTATGAACTACCCATATCTCAAACTATTTGTCCAAGCCCGGGAAACATTGTTCAGTCGGCTAATCGCTGAAGCCAATATAACACAAGATCTAGTGGCTTCAGGGGAAGAAAGAATCACTGCATCTGACAAATTATACGGGCTATTGCAGTGCACCAGAGACTTGAATCATACAGAGTGCAACCGATGCTTAAATGCATTTGTTAGATTCTCATTTGAAGATCTGGTCAGTAATAGCACTCTAGGAGCACGGCTGCACGGGTTATCTTGTTTCTTGAGATATGAGACCTACGCTTTCATGCCAACTGACATGCCCGGTATGTTCATTTTTTTTTCTTTTGAGATTATGATATACCCGGTCTGTTCATGATGAGTCATGTCAATGGTTGCAACCAGCTGCATGAGCCCTCCTTAGTCCTTAGGCATTCACTGTTTATCTAAAGTAAACATCAAATTAACTAGTTGAACTCGATCATTATATGTTAATTTCCTTTTCCTTTGAAATATGGAGGTACCAGTTTGATATCTCCATGTCTTATTTGGGCACCAATTGAAGAAACTTTATTAATTAGGGTAAGTGGAGGTACTTTGTGTTAGAAATTGTTTTATAAAACATAAAATTTAATTATAATTTAGTTAAAAAAATTCAAGTTATGATACAAGGAAAAGGACCGGAGCAAGAATGAGGTAGACATCTTAATTGATAAAGAGCCTAAAATGTAAAGTTATCAATGTTAGAATACAAAGGGATGGGGTCATTGTGATCTACATGACATGATTCAATATGTGTGCTAGCCGTGAGAAGCTTTTTCATAGGAGGAGAATTCAATACAACTAGTAAGAGATTTGAGAGAGTTTATAAGGATTTTGAATATGGCGATAAAAAGTGAAGAGAAGAAATTTTGAATTTTGATGTAACCTATGATCTCATGGTAGTTAACATTTTCTTCAGAAAGAGACAATCTCATTTCGTTATCTTCAGTAGTGATTAACGCTCTATTTAAATTAATTTTGTCCTTACTAAAAAAATAACAATTTTAAAGTTCTTTTGGACCAATTTGTAATTTTAAGTTCTAATGGAAACTTCACTTCAATTTATCCACATTTAATGCAAGAAAATGTAAATAGAGAGAGAAAAAAAGAGAAAGCAAAGGAAGGAAGGAAGCTAAGCGATGTAACAGAGTTTGGCACAAACGCCTACGTCTCTGAAACTCATAACCATCATCAAATGAATTGTGTCGATTCTTACTTAATTTGAATCTTGCTCTCTTACATCAAATAAAAGGAGAGACAATATCAGTAGAAAGGAGCTCTTAAGGCTCAAGAATTAAACAAAGAGAAATGATTATAAATCAAAGCTCTTAATAAGAATCTAGAATAGTTTGGATGAACAAATTTGAATTTTGCAAGGATTTAGCAAGGTTTTCAATTTCTCAATAATTGAGGCTTGTGGTGGCTACTGAGAGGGACTTAGGTCTTGCTAATTTTGAATATCTTTTCAAATGAAGTAGTTACTCCATTATATAGGGCTCAAGATCACCAAGTTAACATGAAATGAATCAATAATAAAGAAATTGAAGGAATAAAATATATTCAAAGAATTACTTTGACAGGTGCACGTGAAAGATATCGATCAATGCATCGAAACTATGATTTAAAAATTAGAGTTTTGGAGATAGCATGATAAGTTTTAAGTTTTAAGGTTTTCAATTCTACATAAAGGACATAGGGCTTAGGTTTTAGGCTCCTATAATTTATATTGCAAGTATACTATTAACTATTACTATCAGTACTATTATATGCCTTGGTTTTTGTGACTTTGTTTTGAATTTCATTTTTACCCAAACCTAATTTATTTGAAATAAAATAATTATTTGTTGCTGCTATTGTATGATATAATAAATAGAAATTTTAACAATGTACCTAATTAGATGACTTATGGGCATAATGAGATATGTTGATTTATCAATACATTTAATATATATATATATATATAGTGGATATACTGTGAGCTTGTCACACCCCGGCTGATAAGGCATGACAGGATTTCGCCACGAATACATAATCCTATGCATTCGTAAGGCTTTTTACTAGACATATCCAATAAAACTGACAATATAATACCATAATACCGTATCGCTTATAATATGTAACTTCACTGGACAAATTGTATATCATAGAAAATAAAAACTTTAAATAAATTTTTACAACAATCCGTATACGTAAAGGTAGTGAAATCCCGAATATTCACAAGCATTATAACAAAATTTGAGTTTAACCAACCGGGATACAAAATAACACCGATACAAAGACTATAATATATACAAATAAAAAGGTCTACACGTTGCCTGACCCGTCTTGCGAGTCGCTCCCAAAATCTGTAAAAATATTTAAAAACAACGTAGTGAGAAATAAAGTTTCTCAGTGCGATATTTAGTTTCAGTCTCGGATTTACAAGAAACCACGTATCTGAAATTAAATACCCACAAATGCATATGCAATTAATAATATAATCAAATGAATATCAACAATAGATAAACAATAGAAAATATATAGTCTCTCTTTTATCTAGTATATACTGGTACCATTTTTTTTTTCTGGTTTTTCAAATCGGAATCATATCACAACAGATAGCATAATTTCCAATTCATTTTGGTCAAACAACAGAATATCAGTCAATTGGCCTAGAGGCAAGCCCAGCAATGCATAAGCCAAGAATAAGTAATATAACCCTCTTGCCCAACCGGTTTTGGGCTACAATAAGAGGACGAATCCAGTATGCGCATAGTGAACCGTTTTTCGAGGTCAGGTTGCGACCCTTTACCACGTATATATTACTTTCCTTTTTCAATTCAGTAGATCAGATACACAAAATTCCATTCCAGAAAGTCAAAATCGAAGAACAGACAATATGGTTTACCAGTCAAAATGAGAATCATTTCATGCAAATTCAATAAATAATAACAATGCAAATGCTTCTTATACAAAAGATGCAATCAAAATGAAATTCAAAATGCAATAACAAAAGTATATAATTTCAGAAAAGAAATTCCCTGTAATGCCGAGAAAGAAACTACGCACCTAATATTTCGTCACTCACTGAGGACTTGCGCGTCTAGTGATCCCTCCTGATTTCCCGTGAGGTTATCTGGACTTAAATCTAGCATAACAAAGTAATTTAGTTTTTCTAACAATTTTTCTTTTATATAATTCTTTATTTTGTTAAAATAAAATTTGACTTTCTAATTTTTGTTTCACCACTTACAGATCATCATCGTAAGTTTTGTCTTCTATATAAATGAGATAAGTGTGTGTGATTATCATTATAGATCTTAGAGTTTTTAAAAAAAAATTATTGTAAAAATAATACTCAGTCCCTAATTGTCAACGGATTAGGAGACTAACCATATATTATTCATGACTGGTGTACAGGGTCAACTATGAATAAGAGATTTTCTTTAATTTAGAATTTATAATCCCAGCCAATCTAATTTGAGAAAGTATTTCAATTAAAAATTCAAACATTTAACTTGAAAGGGTCTGATCGGACTACTACTAATTCTTTATGAAAAGTAGCTAGCAAATTTTATATATATATATATATATATATATATATATATATATATATATATATATATATATATTCCAATGATTAAGTGAAATATAACTTACAGGATTTGAATCTTTAAATCAATGTTAATATGAAAATATTACCAGCTCTTATACACAATCACGTTAATTTTCAAATTAGCTATATTGTACTATGAAAATTTTGGACTCTCATCGTCAAAGTGATTCTATTTATTTATTTATTTATTTTTATTTTATTAGAGCAATAATTATCAATTAAGATGAAACCATGGAGTAGCTTATGTTATACTGATTTCAATCTATAATCCTAACAAGGATGATAAACCAAACCAATAACCGAAATTGTTCAAACAATTTGGACATGGCTCGGTGTTGGCCAAGTATCAATACCCACTGCCTAAGGGAGAACAGAAAATCGAATTCCAGTTCATACCAGAAAATAAGGACCGGGAGAGAGAAAGAATGAGTCGCGTGAAATCCAGCTCCTGTTCAGATCGTTGGTGAAGCCGCGCCTCTTCTGCTGGACCTTGCCCTTGTTCTGTTAGTACTTGTCCCTTGCTACTGGTACAGGGCTGATAATGAGTGGGATGGTGTGCGGTTTAGTGCTGGCGCAGATGTGAGCAGACCAAAGAGAGAGAATAGAACGAGTAGAGAGAAGGTATCGGTAGTAAAAGAGAGTTGGAATCGGTAGGGAGATGGAGAAAGAAATGACAAGAGGAGAAGAAGTATCGGGATGGAATTTGGATAAGGGAAGAGAAGGAAGTCGGCAGGGAAGAAAGAAAAAGGAAAAAGGAATCTAATTTGCTATGGGTCCCACTTGTAAGTCTCTCATATTGTTATTTAAATTTTCAATTTCATTTGTTAATTGATTCACGTTGGTCCATTTCTTCATTTGCCATATTTTTATATATATATATATTTTTAGTATCACATAGCTTAAGCTCACGGAGGCCTTCCGTGAGCTTAACTCAAAAAGTATATCAAATCATCTCCAAATTTAAAATTTTCACTCTCATTAAATTCTTCATATTGAAATCTTATGAGGTACAAAAATTTGAGATGTTTCGAATTTTCTAAGTCACTCTTTTTAATTTTTGAAAATCGGCTCTAAAAATAATAATAATATATTCAATGTTTGTACATTATTTTCAAAAATTGAAAAGAGATGATTTCAATATGATTTTGTATCCTAAAATTCGAAATATCCTAAAATTTTGTACCCCATAAGATTTCAATATGAAAAATTTAATGAGAGAAAAATTAAAATTTGGAGATGATTTGATATACTTTTTGAGTTAAGCTCACGGAAGGCATCCGTGTGCTTAAACTCACAGTATCTTTACTATATTTACTTATTTCTCATTAGACAGGATCGTAGATCTTAATTTGCACCTCTATTAGTAATAGCTGGACTTATAACTTTAGTCATATTTCTGCTATAGCAATGAATTAATATAATAAATATATTCAGTAAAAACGTATTATTTATGCTTATAAATAAGGATTCGAATCGACTATTATTCTTCAGGATAATATATAGATCATGTTATTCTGATCAGGACTGTTGGATCAAAATGAATATCTTAGATTGATCTTTATTGGAACTTATTTAAAGCCGAGAGTTTTTGTAGACAATCTGGTCTATTTATTTAGATCCAATGGTCCTGATTGGAACAATAGAGTCTGGATCAAGATTCACAAAATCAGAATTGGAATTGAAATCGGTAAGTTGACCGTAGACTCAGAATCGGACGAATCTGATCGGAAGCTCAAATTTTTTCAAAAAAATGCTTATTTTTCAAACATTCATAGTTATTAACTAAAAAAGTTAATTTGATGCATTTTCATGAAAAATACAAAATTGCATAAAAATAAATTATGACATACTTGATTGAAGAAATTAAAAATATAATATTTTTTCTTGAAAACTAGATCATAGAAATTACAATTGAAAAAGAATAAATCAGAAGCAAAGAAAAGAGACACAAATAATTATTTCTGACATGATAGAAGAGTAAAATGAAAATTAAAAATATCTAAAATGATCCGAACAAATTATGAGAT
Source organism: Schoenoplectus tabernaemontani (assembly GCA_037127355.1). NCBI lineage: Eukaryota > Viridiplantae > Streptophyta > Magnoliopsida > Poales > Cyperaceae > Schoenoplectus > Schoenoplectus tabernaemontani. The sequence continues at coordinate 932,422 of CM073744.1, read as the reverse complement.
TTTTGAAAAAAATTCATAAATTTTAAAAGAAAGAAATTATGTGAATTAATTTAGATTTTGGAGTTTTAAGAATTATTTGATTGGTTGGTGTAATTTTGAGATGGTAATGAACTCGGTTCACATGAACCACACGACTCTTTTAAGTTTTGGTCTTCATGCACTGAGTCCACTGAAATTCTGAAGAAAGAAGGGAGCCTTGTCTCTCATTAATACTCACAAGCATAGTCACCACATTCACTAATAATTCATTTTTTATCCATAGCTGGATGTTTCACGAATAATTCATCAGTTTAATATATAGTAATTTTTTTATCAAAAAACATTTTTTTTGAATTATTCGGCACAAAATATATTATATATTATTTTAAATAAAATTTTATATTTTTAATATATTTTTAATATTTTATCATTATAATATATTATTTATATTATATAAAATAAATTATTTTCAAATTATATTCATATTATATCTGAAAATCAAATTTTTAATCTCACCGAATATTTTTCGAAAAACTTATTACTATTACTAACGAACTTATTACTATTACTATGCTTACAAGAGGCGCCAGCACTCGTCTCCAATCTCCATGTCTTTCTTTCTCACAGAAGCCCACTCCTCTTCTCGGCATATATCTTCTGAAGAGTTAACTCTTCATGGACAGTTTTCAAAAGTTAATCATAAAGTTCGTTTTAAGTCTAAACATGAATTTTGATGTACGGAGATCTATTATTGTTAAATCAGAATCGTTGATATCTGATCAAACGGATCAAATAAAAAGCAGTTCACTCTCCAGGATGTCGTTTCCTCCTCTCCTTTCACACACGCACCCTCTTCTATATTTGACAACGACAAATCTCAAACCCCTCCCGTTCTTCCCTTTTCTTCGACAACAAAAGAAACGAGAAGGGAAAAATTAGATGTTTGATCAATGAAAACCTACAATTTTGCAAATTCCAATATTACAAACTCGGGATAGAAGGAATCCGAGCTTAATTTCAAGTAGAAAGGAGGAATTTGAGGAAAATCGACAACCCTAGCAATTGGGAGAAATTCAAAAATGTCGGAATTGAAGAAAGGATAGTGCAAGGCGACTTGGAAATAGGGCTGCAAACGAGTCGAGTCGAGCCGAGTGGGCTTAACTCAAGCTCGGCTCATGAAAATTCGAGTCGAGTCGAGCCGAGCTCGTGAAACGCTTCGAGCTGAAAAACTTAGCTCAAACTCGGCTCGTTACTATTCGAGCTAGCTCGCGAGCTGGCTCACGAGCCAATACATGTGCGTTGACCCAATTTGATATTTAAATTTAATACATCTACAAACTATAAGGTTGGTACATCTAGAAGATTGGTATGAGAATGGTACAAAATTGGTATATCAACAAACTATGTTTTCAATGATATCTTCGCTACATTAATTTGAATGGATGAACCAACAAAAAACTATCGAGTCAGATATACGAATCTAATTATGAGCGAGTAAGAGATGTTTTTAAGCCGCTGACATGGTGAGATGGTGAGAGAAGAGTTATCGGATTAAAATTTGGCAAAAAAATATATATAAACTATTTTTTATTCGAGCTGAGTCGAGCCACGAGCCGAGCCGACCCCAACTCAAACTCGGCTCATTTAACTACCGAGCCAGATTAGCTCGAGCCAAATTAGCTCAATTCATTTTAGCTCGAGCCAGATTAGCTCAAGCCCGAGCCGAGCCCGATCTGAGCCACGAGCCGAGCTTTTTTGTGCAGCCCTACTTGGAAATGAGAAGGAGGCGGTGCAGTAGTGCAGGGGTGATTCAAGATGCGCCGTCCATGCTGATTCCAGCTATTTTTGAAGAGAAAAAGGTTAGGCGCGTAACTCGGTATAAAATCGGCTCGCCTCCGGCCGATTCCGATCCGATTCGGCCGAGTTTGCAAACTGGTCTGGACTCTAGATAACATGTGATCCTAATCCTATAAATAATGCCTATGTTGCCCAGCGAATAGGGATCTGAAAACTTAAAAAAGGACTCTCCATTTTCATTTTGATTATTGCCTGTATTATTTAAATTTCTCCGCACATATTGAGCAATATATTTCATTATTCTGCAACCATTGTTGAAAAAGGCTCCATAAACCTCTACTATGGGTGCATCCGTAGGTGGAGAAATTCTTGCGTAACTTGGATCGGTGCTCAGCCGAGTATTTCTATGCGTAAGGATGAGGAGTTGTCTTCAGTCCGCTAATGCAACTTTGGATAATTTGATTCTAATTATTTTGATTTTACTAATTTATTTTATATTATCAAATTTCAGATTTGAAGACCAACTTTTCTGACAGTGTGTGGCATGGTGAGTTCTAGTGTATGTTATAGTTCGAGTAATGATCCATAGAATTCTGAGAATATTAGTGCTCTGATGTGTGATTATTGGATCTTTTTGCAGGTGATAAGAAATCACACAAAATTCTGATTGTAGCTTCTGCTGCTGGCTTTGCTGCTCTTTTAGTCCTAATAACAATTTGCATTTGGTTTCAAAGAAAGTGGTACATTTTGGGTAGAACAAAAAGTATGACAATTTACTAAATTAATTTAAATTTCAAAATTAATCAATTTCAAACTTCATGATCAATCCTCAGAGATCCCATTTGCGGTTGATCGATGCTAGATTAATTCGGGTCCTTAATAAAAAGCATGATTTATTTCAACTTATCCTATATCCATTTTGATTTGATTAGCAGGTACTTTGTTGTTAAGAGAGGAATTGAAACATGTTACAACTCAAGAGTTTCTTATTTATGACTTGATGACCATAAGCAATGCTACAGATAAGTTCTCTGATAAAAATAAGCTTGGAGGAGGTGGATTTGGCCCAGTTTATAAAGTATTATAATCAGAACCTTATCTATCTTTATAAAGAATTATAATCAGAACCTTATCTATCTTTACAAAGTATTATAATCAGAACCCTGGATATCTCTAATTTTTCTTTGTCAGCAATTAAAACAAAAATGATTTGGAAAGAACTTTTTTTGTCAGGGTGTTCTTCCCAATGCCCAAGAACTAGCAGTGAAAAGGCTCTCAACAAGTTCAACTCAGGGAGCAGCTGAATTCAAGAATGAGGTTAATTTACTTGTGAGAGCTAGGCACAATAATTTAGTACGACTAGTTGGGTGCTGCATATCCGATGAAGATGAGAGAATACTTTGTTATGAGTTTCTGCCTAATGGAAGTCTAGATAAGATACTTTTTGGTAAGGTCTCAGGCCACAACACTTTGCTTGAGTCTATTGTGTTCTTCTTATTTTTGTTTTTGTTTTATTTTGGACATGTATTATATGTAACTGTTTTTGCTCTTGTTTGTTATTTTCAAAATGCACAACTCTATAAAAATTTAACAACATGCACATAATTCTTAATTTGCCCACCTCAGTCGTGTGTAATTCAACAAACATCTATCATATATCGTTATTTAAGTCGTATCAATTGCATATATTTTACCAGAAGTAAAGGAAATGCTGCTCCATCTACTGTAGGTCCTGAAGACACAAAGTCCATGGAACTCAATTGGAATAGGCGTTTCAAGATCATAAAAGGCATCAGCCGCGGACTACTCTACCTCCACGTGGAATCTCCGTTAAAAATTGTGCACCGTGATTTGAAGGCAAGCAATATATTGCTTGATAAAGATATGAACCCAAAGATATCAGATTTTGGTCTTGCAAGACTCTTTGACAGAGACCAAACTCACAAGGACACTTTTAATATCGCAGGAACATTGTAAGTTCAATACCTTATTGAAGTTTGTACAATAGATGATTTGTAACTACTGTAATATGCGGCATTATTACTTTGATGCAGTGGATATATCGCACCAGAATATAGCATGAAAGGTACATTCTCAGACAAGTCAGATGTATATAGCTTCGGTATTCTTGTTCTAGAGATTGTAACAGGCAAAACGAATGGCTTGGTTCAAGGCAGAGGCCTCACAAATTATGTAAGTTTTAGATGATGAGCAAATATTTTCAGCACATATTATTTTGCACCTTCATACTGAGTTTCGGTGAGGCAATTCAACTTAAGGTAGTCCAAAAAATATACATGTTATGGCCAACAGATGCTTAATCGAAAAACTGAAATCTATGAAGGTGTGGAAACATTGGATCGAAGGCAAAGTGCTAGAATTGAAGGACCAAACATTGGATGACGAATGCATAGAAGATGTTTCAAAGTGCATCCACGTCGCACTTCTATGCTTACAAGCGAATCCATCAAATAGGCCAAACATGGAAGCCGTGGCTAATATGCTCAATAGTTTATCAGTTGCAAGTCTCCCGTCCTTGCCACCTCCAAGATTTATCTGGGGAGCAGATGATTCTATGTTTGAGGATGATGAAAATGATGTTGCCAATTTGAGCAGGGAGTACTCTATTGTTGGGGTTGAAACCGAAGTAGAGAGCTTTCTCTCTAGTTTTAGTCAAAAGGCTTGATTTGTAACTGTATGGGTGTACTTTTTAGAATAGAGCAATCATTTTATTATTACTAGCCAGCCATCGCACTCAGTGCGATGTACCTGTGTTTTTATTAGATATATGCATGTACATGTGCCTTTCTGTGTTATACCTGTGTTTTGATAATTGTTGCCGTACGTACCGGATGTGCAATGGCAGTGTGATATCAATTAGCAGATATTATTATTAAGGGTGAATGTGTGATTTCATATGATGGACATGCTGGTTTTTATTTGAGGGATATTAAATAATATCAAATGGAAGGGAGGGAAAAATAAAGGTTAAAAACGAATATTCGAATTTAACTATAATAGAAAGGAAACAAGAATAAGTAAATTGTTCTATGTGAATATGTAGAGGTGGTAAAATTTAATTCAATTTGAGAAATTTGTCTGGTTCGTTCGGATTTAAATTTGATCTGATCTGATTTAAAAAAAAATCAAATTGATCTAAGTTGAATTCGATTTGATCAATCTAATCAGAAATAAAATGACATGTCAGTGAACAAACAAACAAAATTCCTATTTCTTTGAATTGAATCTTCTCTAGAGATCAAATGATATGTAATCCAATTAAAAATAATTCTAACAAACAAAATTCTTATTTCTTTGAATTGAATCTTCTCTAGAGATCAAATGACATGTAATCCAATTAAAAATAATTCTAACAAATAAAATTCCTATTTCTTTGAATTGAATCTTCTCTCGGATGAAGGATAATCCATCTTTATATATTTTGTTTGTTCGTGAAGCACTGAATTTGAGGCTATGTATCTCATCATTTAATTATCACAAAATATTTTCATTATTGAATAATTTGTGATATTCATATCAGTGAACAATTGTTTAATCCAAATTAATTCATCGTGCTATGAGGTTCTGCTTCTTCATATGCTTAGACTTGCGTCTACGGTTATGCAAAAATGGGCTGTTGATTTTCAATCAAGCTCCATGCCCAATCACTCGTATTTTGATTTGAATACCACACAGTAAACTCTTTATATAATTGCCGGAAGAAATCGGTCAGGTTAGGGTTTAAACAAAGTAGTGTCAATTTATATATTATTTTTTTTAGAATTTAGATTGATTTTGATTATTTAATTTCAAATCAAATTGTGTTCTGAATTTGAATTGGGTTACTTTGTCTTTTTTAAAATTGAATCAGATCATATTCGAGTCCGAATAGATCAGACATGTTTTTGGAGATGGATTCAGATCCAACGGATCTGACATATAGGAGCTCCAAATTTTCTACGATCGATATAGGGCTGCACAGAAAAGTTTGAACTCATGGTTCAGCTCAAACTCGAATCAATTTGGCTCAAGCAAATCTGACTCGAGCTATTTCTCGAGCTATTTCAGCTCGATTGGTTTTGAGCTGAGTTCAAGTTGGTCCCGACTGGCTCGAAACTCGACTCGGTTATCAAGCTATAAAAACCTTTTTTTTCTCCGCCTCCGTTGCCCAGCAATAAACCTAACCCTAAAATCAAAATCACCCTCCCCGTCGCTTGAGCTCTTCTCCTGTTCTCCTCACTCCCCACATGATCTCAGTCACCCTAAATCGCTCTCTCCTCTCATGCTTTATGCCTTTCTCTACAATCTCTAGCGCCTCTCCAGTCTCCTCCCGCACTGATCTACTCGACTCTCTCAGCGAGAGCGTCCCCACATCTGCATCTCCACCTCTCTGATCTCGCCATCGTCGTCCCCATATCCGTTTGTATTTGTTGGTAATTTGTAGAACTGTTGGTAATTTTGTTGGTAATTTTGGTATTTCAATTTGAGTTATGTTTTGTATGTTATATATCAGTTTGGTAATTGGTATTTTAGCTTGTGATCTGAAGTCTATTGTTGTATTTGTTAGTAATTTTGCTAATTATGTTAGATTTGAGATATTCTACTAGTTTGTATACTCCCTTGTGGAAGACTGAAAGTACTGGCCGCTGAGAAATTTATGCAAAAATTTTATCATCAGTTTGAAACTAGGAAATGAGCTATAATCACGAATCACGAGTTGACTCGAGCTAACTCGAGCCAGTTTAAGTTGAGTTCGAGCTGGATTTTTAGCTCGGAAGTGATGCATACAACTCGCTCAACTCGACTCGTAAGGTCATGAGCTGAGTTCGAGTTGATCTTGACTCGCTCGAACTCGACTCATATGCAGCCCTAGACTGATATATATAGTATTCATTCACCCTTGTCATTACATGGGAAATGACACTTTTGAATCGGTAGACGAACCCTAGAGAAAAGGAAATAATTTTTATTGTCTAAATTCAATTTCATATAGAAACAATATTTTTCTCTTGAGAAACTGATAAATTATATGCATGATTTACATGATAAATTATTTAAATGATCTGCATATGACTTTTAATTCTGTATTTAACGAAATATGAGAAAAAAATAATCTTATCAACACTAACCTCATTATGGTTTTACAAAATTGTTACATCCCTCGTATTTAAATAATTTTTATTTGAAACAGTTTAATTAGACTTAGAATAAAAATTTCAAATTGTTGAATAAAGATTTGAAACAGTTTAATTCCACGATTTCATATATTTCAGTGGAATTGCTCTTCTTCTTTGTGTGCAATTTCTTGACCCAAAACCCGTTATTGATCAGGGATTTACCAGTTGGGGGGTTTTTGGTATCCAATTCAAATCGGGCTTAGCAGTGCGCTCTAATGCATATAACCTTGTATTTCATCTCTCTTACTATGCAATTGACATTATCACCTCCATTGCAGGAGCTAACAGCAGCAGCGGATGAATCACTGGAGAGTTCCAGTCCTGCATTTGAATTTTGAGGAACTTTTACTGGGTTTCGGGTTTTCTCTACTTGTATCAATCACTGAACTTTCTTTCTCACCACCCGAAGTGGTCAATCAAATTGGTGCAAGATCCGAACATCCGCTTTTGGATGAAGAACTTTCAGGTTTCCCATTGAGATTCTCGCAACTGGGGCCTCCAATTTGAAAACTGATATCTATCACAATTAAAATCTGAAAATTTTGATTCAACAATTTAATGATCTAGTTGACAAAGTAAGAAATTGAAATTCTGTGCTGAATAATATTATAATATGATTCAACAATTTTGAAAGTTTGCCACCCAGAATTATAGTATTCATGTTCTTTCAGTTCTATGCTGAATAATATTATGTTTGCTTCTCTCAATGTTGCGAAGCATTAATTTTAGGTTCCCACCAAGAACTCACAGTAATTCAAACATCAACATCATAGCATTTATTAGCAATATTAAGAGCTTGACTTGTATTAACAACGAACGATGAGATCACATCTACTAAGTCAAGCATGATGGTATAACTGGTACTGACAAGAAGGTTCATTGTACCAAATATTCATATCAGCCTACGTGAGAGCTTTTCTTTCTATTATACAATGAAAGGCGGCAACATTATACAGCATTACATAAATGGTCATATGAAAACTTTTTTTAACAGCACATACTATGACTAATATTTTCCATTGTTAACTCTTAATTTGACATAGTGATATCGATTTTATGGAGACATGAGAATTTTCCTAAGATCATAGGATGGTTTGGTGATACAACCCGATCCGATTAGTGATGTGATCCATACATCATCTGATGTCACCAATTGATCATCATCATTTCTATGCCAGCTCCAAAATGCATGAGTTGAGTTCACAATTTGCAATTCACCATGGCCAAAGCTTGCCTCACGAAAAACAGACCAACTGGGCTTCGGATTATGGTATCTGTTTTCACGAAACGATAGGAATTTATGAAGAATCAATCATACATTATCTAAATTGAAGAAGTTTGGAGGTCTCAGGAAAAAAAAGGATCTTTTGCTAACCCCCCCAATTATGTTCTCCATGATGAAAGCTATATAGGTACAATTTTGCAGAAGACCGTAAGAGAGAGCAAAAAAATGTGTGTATTGAAAGAAATACTAATTACTGATTATAAACCTTTTGGCCAATCCTTCCCTGTTACCTCCATCACCAATGGTTATGTGCATGACACCACACGAGTCAACTTTACCCTTGTATACGCGTTTCTGCAATTGAAATAATTAAATAAATGAAATACAATGTTGTATTTACATTTTGTATTTCTGTGTTTTCTTTTAATATTTACTAGTTCGATTTTCAATTTCCTTTTAATTTTGTAAGCAGGGAGCAAGTACAAAAAAGAACTTTTTTGCCATATCTTGGGACAAACGCTATGACAATTCATGATTGCTGGTACAGGAAAAAAGGAACAAAGAAAAGACAAAATCAAACAATCAAAGAAAAGCAGGGAGCATACTGATCGCTCATATGCGTGGACATGGCCTGCAAGCACAAGATCTACACCAGCTTCATAGAGAAGAGGCTCCATGGACGCCATCATGCCATCCCCATCCCCATAGTGGGCCCAGTTGCTGTTGTACCATGGTGCATGCAATACAGATATCAGCCACGGTGTCTTCTCCCGATCTACCTTTGCGAGATCCCTCTAATCAATTTCAAAAATTAATCATAGTTGTCGATCCGCATGAATTTTCATTCTGATGATATGTAAGTAATAAAATGCATTTCAGTGCCAGTAGATGTATGAAAGCATAGTTGGTGAATTGTTTTCTGCTACTGGAGCTCTCAATAAAAGTATGATGCCATCATTAGAATTTTTTGCAGTGTTTTTATCAAATTGGCTCATTTTTCTTGACAGCTTCACCTTTAGCCAACCTTATCTGCCTCATTCATTTACCAAGTGTGAGCAGTATTCAAACAATAAGATATGTGAAATATCTCTAATGTAAGATTTCAACTCCAATGCATTTGTTTGGAGAAACAATTTAGTAATAATTTATAAAACTTGAAACTTTGATATAACTGAGTAAAGGACTTGACCACTTTTCTTCGGAAAAATAAAATAATAACCCTTGAACCAAAATAGAAAGGGATAATCTTCTGACGGGTTACTAAACTTCGATATTTATTCATATTTGGTAACTCCCATTAGTTTTTCCATTCAAAAATAATTGAAATGAAATTGTATTTGTTGCCAAAACTAATTGAAATGAAAAATGAATAAATGAAATGAAATTATATTTGTTTTTCGATTAGTTTTTCAATCATTTTTTAATGGAAAAATTAATGGGAGTGATCAAATATGGATAAACATCAAAGTTCAGTGACTAAAAATGGATAAATGAAAGTTTAGTGACCAAATATGAATAGACATCGAAATTCAATGACCTGCCAAAAGATTAACCCAAAAAGAACCCTACAAAGGTAATAAAGCAATAATCATTTACTGTTACACAGTGGCACAATCCTGCACTGAGTCAAGGCAGCAGTACTGTATGACTAACCTTGAGCCAGGCATACTGATCAGACTTCTCATCATAATTGGTGTATGATCCAAGCATGATAACATGCACACCTGCCACATCAAATGTGTAATACAAATTTGAACCTGACCCACTTTCCTCAAAGGGCATTTTCCATCTAGAGTTATAAGCCAGAAATCCTGATTCCAGCAACCAAATCTTCTCTTTCTCATGATTTCCTTCAGTAACCATCCATGGCCTCTCACTTGCAAGGGGCTGAACCAGGTCTCCAAAAGAGTCCCACAAACGTTGCTGATAATCAGCATAAGACAAATCACCAGGCAGCAAAAGCACATCATAGTCACATTTCTTGATGTGGGCCAGGGTTGAGACAGTCCAGTCCGTCTGACCCAAATCACCAGCAACAGCAAAAGTAAGTGGGAATTGGTTGGGAGGTGTTTTGAATTTGAACTCAGGTCCTTGATTGCTGAGGCGGTAGTAATAGGAGGTGTTTGGAACAAGAGGACCAATAGTTGCATGGTGAATTGTACCAGAGGTGTACATGAGGTAGCTGTAGGAGGTGGTGTCGCCAGTGGAGATGAAGGGGTATGTGCTAGGTGAGGTGCCATATTCGACAGTGGAAGGGTAACTGGAGGATTCAGTAATCCAAGTTATACGCATATGGTTTTCACCAGCTAGTGATATATGAACCTGTTGATGTAGTTGTGTACAATGATATAGTTATGTATGTTACAAATAAACTAAAGCAGAACAATATGAAGCATAATGTCCTCATCTTTTCAGTGTTATTTCTTTTTCTTTTGCTGTTTGTTTTGCATAATGGATTGAAACTTTGAATACAATAGAAAGTATTAATTGAAAGAACTAAGTGCTCTAGGTTTCCACTTAAGATTAACCAAAATTGCTTGATTAATAAATGAGCATACCCACAGAAGCGTTGGCACTAAATTCCTTATCTTTCGTCAAAAATAAATAGGATATAATAACTTACTGGTAATTAATTAAGCGTCAAAATATAAAATCTCCTTTTACCACATTAATGAGTCATTTTAGTTTGCAATTTCGCATTAAAGTTCCAAATTGCCTGTATCGGAAATGTAACTACCTACCAGAAGGCAGATGGTCTAGAAAAGAACATACCCAATTGAAGCCAGCGTCGAATCGGCCTTACAAAATAAAAGGGCATTAATTGAATTCCGATAAAACCGATTTTAGAACCCAATTTTAGAGGAAAAGTACTAACTTGCTGGGGACCAGTGGAACCCTCCTTGTTGGATAGCCATGGAAAGGCGAGAGCATTGCGAGGGCTTGGCCGGACATAATCTTCGCCAAATAGAAGCTCACGATTTGTCGCAGTAATCGTTGAGAAGGAGAGAAAGAGGAGAAGAATTATCGGACGAAGCTCCATTTTGCTGTCTAATCGACACAGTACACTATTCTAGACTTTCCGACCGAGCGTTGTGATTTTTTTCCGATTTTGCATTCTCTTTTCCGATTTTCGTCCGATTTTGCACGTCTACTAAAGCAATGGTTTTGCGATCTCACAGATCTTCTAATGCCAATTTTACTCGGTTTCAGTGGTGAGATGTTGAAAACAGCTGCAGAAGATCCATAAAAGGATTTTTTGTATCACTGTATCGATAACATTAATGTTGAAGAGTTCATTTCTAAAGGGGAGGGATGCTTTCGTTCGCGAATGAAAGAATAGTTTTAAATCAGTGATAATTTTAGAAGTGCAGTAGCAGGGCGGAGCCAGAAACGATCGATAGGGATACCCGGTTCAAATAAATAAAATATTTGGGTTAAAAGAAATTTTATTTTTTATCATACGACATTTATTTTTCAGTGAACCAAGGGGGTGGCTGGCGCGGCGTAGCGCCTTACCTTGATCCGCCATAACGAGCGTAGAATAATGTTTTTTTTCGGAAGAGTGATAGAAGAGTGATATTTTTAATTATTCGGAAGAGCGAAAGTATTATCTGATAATTATTAATTAGAATAGTTTAAATATAGATAATTATAATATTAAGAATGATGATAATAATAATAATAATAGTAATTATAATAATAATAAAATAATTATAATTATATAAATAATATTATTTATAATTATAATAATAATAAATAATAAATAATTTTAATTTTAATAATATAACAATATAAAATATAATTATAATTATAATATAATATAATATAATATAATAATAATTATTATTATTATAGTTATAATCATAATGATATAATAATAATATAACCATAATCATAATATAATAATAATAATAATATAATTATATTTATAATCATAATACAATAACATAATACTAAAATTATACTTATTATAATATAATAATAATCATAATCATAATTTAATAATATCACTCCTCTACCACTATTCTACAAAAAAAACTATTTTATCATTCTTCCAAAATTCTCTCCCCCCCCAAATTATTCCTTGCCAAAAAACACGGTTAAAAAAAACAGATGTTAATACATTCGTCCACCACCCTCTGTCCTCTGAGCTCTTTCTCACCAACCCACACCCACACCCACACCGCTTTTTTCCACCGGCATTTCTCTCATCTTAGCACTCTGTTTTTCCGATTGTGCTCAGGCGATATTCAGAAAAATGGAAGAAACAACTAGGATTTATATTTTTTGCTCGATCTTTTGACACCAGTTTTGAACATCTTGTGCGCATTGTCACTTGCTAGCACCTCCGCCTCAGTTCCCTCTCTTTGCCACGCCAGCCTCGCTGCAAACCTTGACAGAGGCTGTCAATTATTATAGTAATATTGTTCTTCTTTGAATAACAACAAAAACAGGTGGAACACTTGTAAAAGGTTAACCAATTCATAATAATAATAATAATAAATTATCTAAATAAACATTCATGATGTTGGACCTAATATTATATCTGGAAATAATTTCATTATAGTATTTGAGGAGATGAAAGAAAGCAAGAAGATGAAGAGGCTAGTGACAAAAATAAATAATATCTTCTCACTGTTACCAGACAAAAATAAATAATATCTTCTAATGACCAGCAAAGGTGGGTTGGATGGGGTACATGTTTTTGTGCTCGGTAGGTGTTACTTTCAATATGGTTTGATGGAAGAAACACCGGATGATTAATTATAATTGGCTACAGTTCTGTTGGTGGAATGTTAATATCTCTTGACAAATCACTTTTCAGAGAAATGGAATAGGAGATTGTGGTTTATAATTAATCATTGCTTTGTTTTCTCTGTCTTGCTGAGCAGGCTGGTTCCTGAAGCGAGGAGTTATATCGAGAATGAGAAGAAGAAGGTTTATGACTGTTGGTGCATTGAGTATAGCGAAAGGACTAAATTTTGCATTTTTACATCTGGACGTTTGAGTTTGTGGCAACACCAAATACATCCTAGCTGCTTATCCAATAGCTAATTGGGTAGTTTCATGTCAGATGTTACCTGTAAGTGCTCTGATTTAAGCAGAATGTTATGGCATTTTTGGTTTTAGGACATCCGAGAAACATATATTCCATCACTTAAAACTTTTTGTATACATACCTCACATTGAAAGGAACAATATTTGATGTTTTGACCTCTTTGCATTTGGTTTTAGGTTGTGGATTAGTTGCAATCAAGTAACTTGGCAAGGCGAATGCTCTGGTACAGTGTATGTATCCCGCAAGTAGCACTATTGAAGTATCAAGCTCTATAGTAGGTATTATTAGCATGGTACCATTGTTAATAACTGTTCTGGGGTTTCTGGATGAATTTAAGCTAAGGAACCTTAAATAGTAGTATTATATCCATCAGGAATATTACATTATAATCATATTTTTCTAGTACACACTGTCTTCTGGTGCCATTTTGTTGTAGGTACATTGGTGGAAACGAGTTTGAAGGTCATTTTGATCTAATAAACAAAGCCCATTCAATGTGAGACATACTTTCTGAATCCATTGAAAACCAATTTTTAATCTCTATGCAAGGAGGAATGTAAGTTACTAGTTTGCATTACTATATTTAGGGCCTGTTTGCCGTGTGGGATTCAATGGGCATTTTGTCCCATCAGAAACCTTTTCCCATATTGTTTTTTTGTTTTGTTCAGTTGGGTATGGTTCATTTTTCCAAATTAACGCACACAAGGTGTTATTTATTTTCCCAAATTAACGCTATTTTCTAATGACTAGCAAAGGCTTATCGGATAATAATATTGTCTAATATAAATAATTAGGTATGTGGTGATTAATAACGTCGGTTTTGGTGTATTCTTCCTTGTTCTTAAAGTATGGGTGAATTATTTGTCTACAAAGACACTGGGACAAACTCCAGTGCTCTTTTTCTTTTTAGAAGAATCAACTTTGCAGTGCTAATCACTGGGAGAAAATAATTTCTTCGTTTACTGTCAGTCTATTATAATATTTTCTCTTCTTTTTGCCTTTGATGACTTGATCCCCTAATCTTTCATGATTTTATTTAATAAATGCATATAAGTCCCGATGTATAACTTAAGCGCTGACATTGTAGATTATGTATTTGGGGAGAAATGATAATATGTAATAACTCGAAATCTCAATATATAAACACAACTGGATATTTTTAAAAAGGACTCATAAAATTAGTCTATTTTATGTAAACCATTTATGCCTACTTGGTTCACAAAAAGAAAAAAAAATCATAAGCTAGGTGCTATTTAGAAAAACTAAACTATCGCTTGAAACAAAGTTAACATAAATCCTAATTCTTTTTACTGATATCATTTTATTACAAAATACAAAAAAGGGGAGTACAAATGAATCAGTATAGGAAAGTATTTTTATTAATAAAAGAAGAAGCAGAAATAAAGTAATTTCTTAAAAGAATGGTTAAAATGACAACATTCAGAATATTTTTAAGATAAAAACAAAAAGGTTCCAAAATTAAATCATAGTCATCATTATTAATTGTTCATTTGTGAAACTGTATAAATTTAAGTGTCAATTGAAATTCAATCGAGAAGCATATAAATCTTGGTAAATTCAAATTATTTAAAGAATGGTGAAATTTAGACCAAAATTAATCAAACTTTTATATATCTGATATATGCAGGCTGCATAAAAAAGATCGGCTTCGAGTTAATATGACTTGCTAGTTAAATAAGTTGTGTTTGAGTTAGAGTTGGCTCGGCTCAATAATAATAATTTTTATGCTCTTTTTTCCGTCAAACCCCAGTTCGATAATCACTTTCTCATTCTCTCTTTCTCATTCATCTGTTCAAATTAGTACAGTAAAGATGTCATTAAAAATATATTTTGTTGATATATCAAATTTGTACTAAATCTTGTATCAGTCTTAGATGGATCAACTTTGTAGTTTAAATGTATTAAACTTAAATATCAAACAGAGTCAACGTATATGTATTGGCTCGTGAGTTAATTCGAATAGTAATGAACTGAATTTTACAGCTCAAAACGTTTTACGAATTTGGATCAGCTCGACTCGTATTTTCATGAGCCGATCTTAAACTAAACTCAGGTCGCTCAAAGTCGATTCATTTACAGGTCTAACAAATGTATCACAATCTAAAATTTTGAGAATAAAACAACATGAATAACAGCGAGATTGTTTCATCTCTCAAATTTCCTCATTCCAATTGACTGGGGAAATCTGATCACTCTCTGAATGTACATGTAATGTACTCCAGAGATGCATTGTGTTCCCCTGAGGCAAGAAATAAAAGCTCTACTCTCTAGGCTCCAGCATTGTGGAGTCTCCGGAGACGAAACACCTCTCTGCACTTATCAAAGACACGAGTTGAAACAAATAACTCGATTCAGATTTTTCATTCTACCTTAAACCTTAAACCTTAAACCTTAGGGTGTGATGTGAGACTAAAATCTAAAATTTGGTCGAGCACAAATTCACCGCTCAGTAGGCGTCTCCAGAGACAATTTTCCAATCTACAAAGCAAAGAAATATATCAATTAGTGCTAATGTTGGAAATATTCTAGGCGGATTTCTCAATGTAATACCACCACCATTAGTCTCAATGGTCTCCAACATATTGCATAATGAATCTAATCTAACTCCCTTGAAAAGTCTCTTAAATATCCTTCTTAGATGACACCAGCATATACTCCTATCTGCAAAATACAAAGCATAATCTACAGTAACCGATATACAAACATATCCTGTTGCAAAATCCCATTTATATCTACTGTTATTGGAAACTCAGGACTAGTCAAAGCCTTCCATCACATCTGCAAAAAGGTCGAAATAGTACCATCAATTTCACATAAATAATATTTAGTTAAAACGTTTATACCACTCAAAATTACACAAGAACTGACAAAGTACCTCAAATTCTTTATGATGTCTTCAGTTACATACCTCTGCAGGTAAATCTGTAACAGGAAATTATAAGATTTTTTTTATTATCATTTATCAACAAGATGGAAACTTAACCCAAGTTTTCTCAAAAATAATAATAACAACAATAATATAGAATCTGAAGGAAAAGGTTAGAAAAAAGTACTGCTCACAAGGGGAAAAAATAATAATACACACCTTTAGTTGTGTGCTCAGACTATCATTTTGTTCTTTTATGAAATTGCAGATGTTCTCATTGGTTTGAGGGGCAGCAGTTCCAAGGGATTGACAGACATTATTCAAAAACTTATCAAGTATCTCTCGGTAACCAGCAGGGGTCAAATGCCCAGTTAACCAAAATGGCTTCAGCTTTGGCTTTGCAAAACCTATCAATGCCCTGCTGAAGCTGAGCTTATCACCTACGCCTGTTTTTCTTCCTGCAGCCATCCCATTTTTCATGATAGGATTTTGATTTGGATGCGACTTACCCAGCTTGGAAACCTTGGGAGTTGGGTCCACTTCACAGACGGCAGATGACTCAGACTTGGTATCTGATCCTCTAGACTGCCAAGAGGACCCCACATTGGTTTCTGGGCATGATATAGGTTGCGCAACTGCTATAGCATTTGGCTCAGAAAATCTTGCAACAACCATATTTTGATTGGTTTGCGGCAGCCAAACCTTGGGAACCACAGACATATGACCCACAGAATTGATAGCAGATAACTCAGGTTCAGTATCAGTTTCTCTAGAACAAGAGGTCCTAACCTTGGTATCTGCCAACAGTGCAAGTTTCGTTGCTGCATCAGTATTTGAGAATCTTGCCTCCAGAAGAGAACTTAGTGTTGAACTGACGGTACCATCAGTCCTTGGCAATGGAGGGAGATTTTCATTTGCTAGTCTTGCAGAATGTGTTGTGACACTGTCAACTCCATTAGACATTTTTGGTGCATTTAACATGGGCATATGAGGGGGCCATCTCCAGTAGGCACCAAATTTGACTTCATTCTGCCACAAATTGAGAAACTGGAGACAGTATCAATATTTGTTTTTGGTTCAAGTGTTGGGTACTTGAATGGAGCTGTTGTTGGGACCCATGCGAAACTAGAATTTTCTTGCTGCATATTGTGTGCACCGCTCCATGGAGCTGATGGGAAAATATTTCTTGCCAAACCGGGCAACAGGTTTGGGTTTTGATGATTTGAGAGAGATTGAGATGCTGTTGAATTCACCGAAAGGGTACTGGTAGCATTTGAAATTGCAATACATGCATCATTATCCCATGGATCATATGACAAGGGGAGATAAGCAGTACCGTTCATTGAATGTTCAAATCCTGGTGAGTTCTTCACCACTTTTTCTTTCACATCCACATGATTTTGAGATGAGATCTGCCAGTCCTGTGAATAGGGTTCTTCCATTATAACACCAATCTGTTTTTTTCTCCAGTATGCATCTGGTACAGCCATACTATTTCCTGCTACTCCGGGCACTGTCCACTCAGTGCTACTTCGCATCACTTCTGGGTGCGGAGTTGGATCTTCAACAGAAGTTCTGAGAGCATTTACTGACCAGTCATGCCATTTTGGGCCTTCGCATGATGTCCATTCAGTAGCATTATTTCCATCATTTGTTTTCTTGTCGTACCTACTCTCTGAGGCATCCTTTTTCTCACCATCCTGATCCATTCTGAGAACATGACCGAGCTCCTTTGCAAATTAGGTGATCTTCTAGACCTGCTAATCGGACTGTAGGAAGGGTGTTTCCTCTCTCTCCTAAATTGTGATCAAGGGTGAAATTTAGTTAGTATTCAACCACTGAAAGCAGAGAAAACCCTGATTAGGGAAAGGAACCAAAAAGGTTCATACCTATCTTGGCATTTGTCAGGTGAACTGGCATGACCTCCTCTGTACCTGGACCCACTCCGGTTCCAGCCAGATCTTACCCGTTTATTTTCAGGTGAGTAGTTACTATCTCTGCCTCTTGAACTGTCCACATCCTGTCCTGTTCTTCTCCATTTGGGTGCTGGTGAATGACTTTGATCCCTTGGTTCTGAACCACCTCTTCTGCAAAATAGTTGTTATAAATGGCTTCAAATTAGTACATACTAATTAGGTCAACATACAGTGATAGGGATTATAGAAGTAAACAAAAGGAAGAAAATTTGAAGCTTTAAAAAAAAATTTTAGCAAAGACCATCAATTTAGAGTTCTTCAGTGATGAAACTCTCTCAAATTGCTTGTTCAGTCCACCAATGAGGAATCATAATATACACACCTCTTGAAACCACGATCAAGTGAAAGGTTAGGCCTAGGCTGATTCCATGCATCAGAGCCATTTTGCTCAAGAGCCGTGCCCCACCCATCAGACCCCTTGTTGTTATAGTTCCTGTTGATGTCAACTGCAGCTTGAGACCAAGGGGAACCAGATCTTGACCTTGATTTTTTGACAGGTGAACATCTCCAATACCAACAATCAGACTCGTTGTAGTTAGCATTCTTCATTGATTCCTGTGCTGCCTGAGACCATCCAGACATAGCCCTAGATCTGGAATCATCCACATTTGGAGAGACTGAACCCCACTTGTCAGATCCAGCCTTTTCATCTTGATCAGAGCAGTTCCTTTTGGTAGATGAAAAGCCTGATTTTTTCTCACTTCCATTATTTGTTTTATTGTTATTAGTAGGACTCCTTCCTTGACTCCTGTTGAATCTTTTAGAAAAAAAACCGAGAGAGAAATGGATGTCAAACCAGAGAGAAAACTTGCCAACAAAAAAAACTATTATATTTGTGTAAATGATATAACAAAAATATTTAAGCTAAATGGGTTCACACAGTGACTCCTAACCAGAAAGGAACCCAAATAGCTTTTAAGGTACTTTCTGCACAATATCAAGTACCTGCTAAGAGTTCTTGAGCCAATACTGCTTCGCCCTTTGGACCTACCTTGGCTGCATCCAGTTCTTCTTGGTCTATTTTCTGGGGAAACACGGCGCTCTCTGAAACTTGACCTGTCCAGATGCTGTCTAGCTTTTCTCCATTTGTGTTCTGGTGACTGCCTACTGTCCCATCCAGTTTTTTTCCAGTTTTCTTCAGCTGAAATGCTTATATCCCTTGATGTGCATGCGTTACGCCCACCCCTCCCTCTGTATATTGATTAGCATTCAAGTAACAAGGTTTAACTTGAGTAAATTTGCCTTAACGTCTCATTATCTCATAATTTGCTTAGAGTTAGTATTTAAATTTTACGGTGATCTACTATATGGCAGGGTCACCATCTCATCATACAACCATAGACACATTTCTTGTTTTTATTTCAATGAGTTATGAGTCCACCCTCTTATATTTGAAATATTATTCACCAATGCTAACTCAAAAAACTTCAATCACATTAAAATGAATACATATGTCACAAGTTTTATCTAAGGAGAAATGATGAATCTGTTGGGGCCATGATTAGGTAAGAGGTCATTAGACTTAGTTTGATTCCATGCATCAGGGCCAGTTTGATCAATTAATATAATCTAGTGACCATGACTACATTATTTAAGTCTTCAAAAATTAATATAATTGCCTATAGTTTTGGATGCTTCATAGAAACACTACTCGTGTTTGTGAGACAAAGACATGAGAGTAGAGGCAGATGCAAGATTTTATTTAAAGGAGGTCGTAGTTGGATTGCAATAACTTATCGAGTCCAAACTCATTAACTAGTTGGGTAATAACTTAACCGAAAGCATTATTTTTTAAAATCTAAGGGGTCAACTGACCCCCCTTGGGCCTTACTATATCTATCCCTACATGATGGAATAAAATAAATGAAATAAATAAGAGTTACCCACTTGCATTGACTCGTGCTTGGAGTTTTTGACTCTTCTCTCTCAATCGCTAGTATATTTTTCCTTTTCTTTGTCGTTATTTGTCTTTTTTTTTTGCCTTTTTTTCTCACACTAGGGTTTTCTGATCGCCTAATACGATGCGTGAAGTCAACAAAAGAGGTAAAGTCGAAAAAAATATACGTATCTTAAAATTATTGTATTGTTGGGATACATATCGTATTGAGATACAAAAAGATACAAACACGATTCTTAAGATTCTTAAGATTTTCTCTCTAGAGATACAAAGTATAGATTCGTATCCTTATCCATTTGTATCGTATTGAATCGTAAGATACTAACTTCTATGATCAGTACCCATAAAAAAACCAACCTAGTTGCATTCCCGCCACAGTGAAGAGGAGAAAAGACACTTTTCTCCTCTTTGCCCCTTTGTCAATAAGTTGTCTCAAATCACCTCCAGGACTTCTAGAAATTCTAAAATTTCTACCAAATAATAAGCAATTTACACCTCAGTTATTGCTTAATATAAGTAAAGTAATTAAGTTATAGCATACTACATTAACACAAAACCATAAATAAAATAATGAACCTGTTTCTATTACGACATGGAGACCTCCTAGACCGTGTCCATGAGGCATGATTAAGTTCTTTCTGACCAGAAGACATGCCCCACCCATCAGATTTCCACTTGGCATCATTGTTCAGAGACTGGCCCCAATTGTCAGACTGGTTCCACCCATTGTCCTGAGATTTAGATCCTTCAGTTGAAGCTAGGGTCTCCCATACGTCAGGCTTAGACTGCTCTCTTCCTTCTCCTTTTTCAGACATGGGTCTCCCTCCAGTTTATGTCTCTGTTAGCAAAATATACAATTATACATCATGAAGTGCCATCAAGAATTATTTTAGTATGTTAAACAAATGGAATGTTAATGAGCAATAAAAATGAAAAGAATAAGGTAGAAGTTTCCCCTATATATTTTCCAAAAATACCCATAAACCATTTTCTACAATAACCCTAATAAACAATGCACTTACATCATTTAATGTGGTAAACTCAAACTACAAATGTTTACATAAACCCTAATGCTATTTCTGTAAGCTGGCATCATTTTGGGTAAATAATGAAAGAACTGAAAAGGAACTCCAATACATTAGAGAAATAGAATTGCTCAAACCCTAAAACTGTAGTTCGAAAACAGAGTAGGATTAGGTAAACGCTCTGTTATTACTATTTAAAATAACCTTAAAGAAAGGATTGCTTGAAATAATAAGATCTTTGCCAATCGGAAAAAGGGGGAAAATTAGTTCGAATTTTCACTTGGCTTACGAAATCTTCTCATTTGGCGGCAGAAAAGCTATATCTACAAACGATATTTCATTTCGGGAACAATTCATGCGAAATGAGCTCCTCAAAACTTACTTGTCAGTGCGACAGTGCCGCAAATTTTCGTTAAAGAAAACAAACTTTATTTGAAAATTCGACAAAGCACCACGGCATTTGTTGAAATTTTCAGGAGCCGGTCGCTTTGATGCTCGCGCAGATTATTAGACGATATTACGAGAAAGGAACATTGATCGGGGATAGGATAGAAAGAAAAAAAGATAACTTACCTAAACTTAAACCTAAACCCTTAAGAGAAAATGAGAGGCGAAAGCATAATTCCCAATCGGAGAAGTGAGAGGGAGACGAAACAGCACAGCGGCACTCGTGAGTCCTACTAAAGGAGGAATGCGTACCTTCAATTTTTATTAATTTAATAATAATAATAATAATAATAATAATAATAATAATAATAATAATAATAATAAAAAGAAGTAAATGCCTGCTTTTTTACGCAGAAAACCCTGTAAAAGTTACTTACTACTGCTGCTTTGGGTAATCCCTTTTGCCTGGGACCTGGGTAAGAAAAAATCACCCAATATCCATTCCATTTCGGACAGCCAATCCACCCTTTTCTTTCAGAATCCCCAAAAATGAAGATACCTTTTTTTCGCAGTATGATTGTATGAACAAAAGAAAAGGAACTGAAGACCGTAAATTTTAATTTAGTGCTGATGTCAAATTATCAAAATTCCTGAGGCGCGTTCGATTTTATCTTTTTGAATAGCAAGTTGTAGAATGCCCTGGTTCATAGTTTTCACATGTCCTATCAAAATTTTGGGTGGTTTCTCTTATCCCATAAAAAGCCTGCAATAAGATTCTATTACTTAGAAATTTATGAAATTTCTATTTCTATTAGTTAGGAATTTATAAAAATTTTATTATCAAACTGGTCTTTATGGTGCATGTTGAGTTATGTTTTTTCTGTCTCCGCCATTTTTTATTGATTACCTTCAAATTTTATATATTGTTGTTCAATTAAGATCATCATTTAATATACGTATGTCTTTTAGTTTTGTTTTAAATTTTCATTTTATTATTTTAAACCAATTATTTTTATTGAATTACCCTCATACTTGTTTTATGTTATTATATCTTTATCTATCAATTATCTGTAGTGTATCTATACTCGTTTAAGTCACATTTGATACATATCTAATATATATTTATGAGTTGTGTATATGATGCTTCGTAAAACATCATATCGGTGTTTCAAACTCAAATTTGTATTAGCAAATTAAATTTTATATTTTTTTAGAATTATTTGCTATTTTTTCTCAGGAAAAAATAAAAATGATTTAATTTGAGAATTATAGTTCATTCAAAAATAATAATTTCTTCCCACAGAAAAAAAACAAAAATAATATAATTTTTTTGCTAACACATTTTAATATAAAGATTATATTGAAAGGTTTTTATTATTCATTTATGATTTAAAATTATAAAGCATTGATGCTCTCATAGTTTATGAAGCAGTATAACTAGGGCAGTCAATGGGTTCTGGACGGGTCGGGTTCGGATCGGGTCAAGTTAACCTGACAGGTCGGGTCAATAATTGTCACCCCTGATTTATAACACAACTCATATATTTATTTATTGGGAATGGATCACTTGACAATGGTTATTTTGACAATTTTAACAAGGAATCTTCAAATAAATACGAACAAAAATCTTATAGATATATTTTTTTACTTATAAAATTGATGTTGATTAAATTTCATACAATCTCATTATTATTTGATAGTTCATCAAATACAGTTAAATTAGAATTATTACAAAGTGCAGAATATTTTGATGATTTTTTATGAACTAACAAACAATAATGAAATTTTAATGACCGTAAATTTATAAATAAAAAATATCTATAATTTTTTTCTATTTTTAAATTTTTTTCATATTTATTTGAAGTTCCATTATCAAAATTATCAAGATAACCTTGATAAAGGATCCCTTCCCTTACTTATTTGCGGTTAATAAAAATGAATACATGTACTACTTTCACGAATTCGCACTCACTGGCACATGCCACAATTTTATTCTCATGAAAACTGCACACGTCTGATCTGAATCAAACGATCATGTGTCGTAAAATTAATATCACAAATCACAACTATTCATTATTACAAGTTCATCCGGTTTACACCAACAATACCAAGTATCAAGTATAGTAATAAATTTGGAATTCGGGAATTATTCGGCGAGATCAATAATTCACGATTTAAGTATAATACAGATATAATTCGGGAATAGTTCATTTTAATATAAATAAAATATATATTATAATGTTAAAATTTTAAAAATATACTAAATATTATTAAAATTCAATTAAAATAATATATAATGTATTTTTTGGCCGAATAAAATATTTTTTGACCAAAAAACACATTATTTATTAAACTGATGAATTATTCGTGAAACATCCGGTTATAGATAAAAAATGAATTATTCATAAATAATAATTTACTTACTTTGTGACTGTGGTACCAACGAGGAACCATTGATCAGTACTTCGTGTGCTAGTTAACCTTCTCCTTGAAATCTCGAACATTAAAACACTATAAAATTTTCAGTTTTATGATCTATCCACTTTGAATATTGTCATGCTCTCATCTACTACTCTTTACGAGATCAAATCTTCAATTGTGATTATGTCATGCTCCAGCAGCAATGGAACTGGAAATCAGTTCCTGCCAAACTACAGCGATGTACATTTTTATTCAACCCTTTTTAACTAATAACGACAGCACTCTCTTCCTGATTTTTTTTTTGCCAAAAATATAACTTCTATTTTTTTAGTATAAATATAATGTAGGAGTCAAATTATTAGATATATAGAAAATAATATGCTATTGAGTCAAATTATTTGAAAATGATAATCTTAATTAATTTTTTCAACAAATTTAACAAAAAAAAAAAAAGAGAAGTGTTTGGTCTGCTGCCACATTTTTTGGTCATACTTTCTTTTAACCGATATATGACAAAGGTAAAGATTCATCCTCCATGTGATGTCTCAACTGTGTTAGCTCTTGCTGCCTTCATGCGTCTCTCTCAACATAAGAACATTCCTCTCATTCATGGCCAATAAAGTAATAATAAATGTGTCTGATATATATATACGTGTATGTGTAAATACGGACACAAATAAGTGTTCGTGTCTGAACGTGTTTACATGTGATGTGTTGACATGTCTCATGTACTGTGTCATTAAACGTGCGTGATCAACATATAAATAATTTTGACACATCTAAACACGCACGTCAGATATGCTGAACACGAACACGCACATCTAATACATGTACATGCACGTCTAATACGTATACATGCACGTCTAACACATGTACACGCAAATGTGGCACGTATAAAATAGTTCAGCATATCAGATTTTTAAAATATTTTGTATGCTTAAAAAATTGGTTTGATATTAAAGTTAGAGATCCGGATCACTCTAACCTATATGATATTTCTGAATATGACACGTCAATTTTATTTTTTTGTGACTAGGACCACTCTGATTTTTCTTATATATTTCTTTAATTTTGTTCGAAATTTGTTGAATTTATACGTCACTACAACATAAATGATCTTAGACAACACTCATTTAACAACGGTTATATATCAAATATGTTTCTAAATGACTTAGTGGCATCATTGTAATATTGAGAACTTCTTTAATAACGGTTTATAATAAAAAAATATTGTTAAAATAGACTCGCAAAACCCAAAAAAGCAGCAGAACCATTTAGCAATAGTTCCTTGAAGGAACCATTATTAAATACTACCTTTAACAATGATTATGTGCTTAGAAAAATTATTAAATGGTGCGTTTAGCAACAGTTCTGCTATTTTTTTGGTTTGATATTTGCTCTGATATTTGATTTTTTGCTCCAATCAATAACATTTGCTCCCGCGGATTGCCCATCTCACCGTTCGTTAATTCCAATCCAATGTTCCAAAAATAAAAATTTAAAAATTGAAATCTCACGGATTATCAATCCCTTTTCATCTATTTTCATATATAAAAAGAGAGATGAGAAAGAGCAAAGAGAGAAAGAAGGAAGAAAGAAGAGAGAAGAGAGATAAAAGAAATAAAAATTGAAATCTGACCATCTCAATTTCAAACGGCCATAACTTTTGATAAGAAAATCCGATTAAGATGTTCTACGTGGCCACAGAAAGCTAACGATGAGATCTACAGGGTTAACTGTTTATGCTGTTACTGTCATTTTCATGGCCAAAAAACCTCATCTTCAAACTAAAAAACGCATTTGAATTTTTTTTTGTTTTTTTTTTTGTTTTTTCTTAGAAATTGTATAGATTTTTATATTATTATATGAGCAAGATGTATGTATTTTTTGAGTAAATATTTTTTATTTGATGAATAATTATATTTATTTTATATTAATTATTGAATGAATAATATATAACAATATTTATTCTTATCTAATCAATATGATTCTATATTCACTGTTTACTATTAATCAATACGACTCAATATCAATCTAACTCGCACTTTTTAAAGAAAGTTAAATTAAAAAAAAAAAAAAAACTTTAGTAATGATTTTTAACTAATAACTGTTGCTTAAGGGTCATTTAGGAATGGTTATTAGTTAAAAATAGTTGCTAAGGTACCCTTTAACAATGGTTTTAAAAATAGAATCCTGCGGGACCCTTTAACAATGGTTATTAGTTAAAAATAGTTGCTAAGGTACCCTTTAATGGTTATTAGTTAATAATTTTTATTTAAAAATCGTTATTAAAGGACCCTTTAACAATGGTTTTTATTTAAGAACCGTTATTAAATGACCCTTTAACAATGACTTTTATTTAATAATCATTATTATAGGACCCTTTAACAATGATTAAAAACCATTATTAAATGTCTTCTAAAAACAGTTTAACAATGTGTTTTTAACAACGGTTGTTTATATTTTTTCTAACACCCCCTTTAATAACGGTTGGAGAACCATTGTTAAAGGGCTTTAAAAATCGTTATAAAATCCAGAATCTATTGTAGTGCGTGCTATAAGTGTTGACATGTGTTAAACACACATACGTTTAACACGGTTTGCTAAACGTGTCACGTGTTTTAGATATATGTGTTTGGGTTTTTTAATTTTTGATATGTTAAAATACGCATGTCCAAACACGTAAACACGTACTGACACGACATAAACTGTCACACCCCAGAAATAATAAATCGGATTAGGGACGCTAAATCCCGCCACGTACGCACGACGAGACGTGCGTACGAAAGGCTAAATGAATAAAATAAGAGAAAACACGAAATAAACAAAACAACAATAATAATAAAATATACATGACCCTACAGTCCAGAATGAACAAAGAGAATACAACGCCTACATAGGCGGGGGCTAGCTCCATCGGAATGGGCAGCAATCTCTCAAATAAAATCCCAAAAGAAGGAAGTAAGACTCAAAAACCCGATGGATCCTATCCAACTACCCGACTCACTTGCAAATGTGGCGAAGCATCCCTGTCATCGCACAGGACTGCACCTAGCACTCTCATCCACACTCAATCCCGCACCTGTGATACCTGGATCCCACAACCACCGTGGAAACGTGAGTAATTTAAAAATTACTCAGTACGGATTTAGATCCAGCCTTAAGATTTTATCTTCTTTGCTAGACTGGACCCAAATACCGATACTGTATTTTAAATGCATTATATTAATTATATATATAGTATAACAATACCTTATGCACGTTTGAGAAAAACTCCTATATGAATGAGATGAAATGGTAAATAACCCGAAATGAAAAGTCTGTGGAGATACAGATATAATATATGATAAATATGTAATAGGTACGAGATTTAAAACACCCGTATAAATATAACCCGTTGCAGATCATCAGTCCATCCACAAGCGGGCACGTGATCGGGCCCTGGACTTGTGACTTACCTAAGCGGGCACATATTCGGGCCCTACTTACAAACTTAGGATTTTCGAGTAAGCGGGCGCCAATGCCCTGAATACCCTGGGAAAATTCGGCCTCCTGGGCGATAACGCCCTAGGAGAGTGACGGCTAAAAGCACGTACTCGGTATTCTGAATCTGATGATCCACCTCACATAATAATAATAACAATAATATAAGCAAAGGGGATTTAAATATTTATGCTTTCAGTTGCCATATCGTCAAGGGATATAACTACCCGTGAATTGACAAATCGGGAACAAATGGGAGCCTACACTGTACCAACCAAGGGTCAGAGGACCGCATCCCGTAAAGTAACAAAACGGAATATATGCAAATGGGAGCCTACACCGTACCGACTAGGGCCAGAGGACCGCATCCCGACTTTCTCTGTACCAACTAAGGGCCAAAGGAGAAAGCCCTTCGGACAATACTAGGATCCTAAATAAGCCGGATAAATAAAATAATATAATATCTCGAGTAGATTCCAATCTTGAATATGGCCGCCCACACTAAATACTGAAAGACACGGTATCCTGATCGCTCAAATTTGGATAAACATTCTTATTTATATTAAGGATAATGATAATATAATATTGATCAAAAATTAAACACTCTGACACAGCCGAACCCGCCAAATGACGGGGTCGGTGGATAACCCGACAGGCGAAGATGCGCAGTGCATATACTGAGGCCAGGTGGGTCCCACGGCCTATGGGTCACCGTACGTAACCGCAACGATGCAGTTATGCAAGCAACCCTCGGACCGAGAATTACCCGGTCCGCCTCTCAACACTCCCATGCATTTAATGCATGATTAACTACCTGACTTAATTAATAATTAATGATAATAATAATATTTTCCTAATAATTATAATCTATAACTTGGATTATTTAATTCTATCTAATCCTATCTCGGGACTATTTTCCGGATCCTACTCCTACCCTATCTACATGAAATATGATATGATATGACATGCGAATGCGGGTATGTCTCGAATATGCTGGTCAATTTACCGGATGCAGATGACAGATCAGATTTTGGTCTCTAATCAAAGTTTGGTCAAAGTACCGCATATCAGATTTATTTTTAAAAAAAACATTTTTATTTTCGGTTTGGGTTCCTAATTCTGAAGAAAGAAGATTAAATCCCAGAAAACCGTACCTGGGAGTGCTAGTGAGGATCGTGGAGTCGCTTTACTCCGGAGGTAGAACACCGGCCTCGGGGTCGGTGTCCGCGTACGTCGGGTCGGGAATGACCTCGTACTCCGCGAGGGGATCCGAGTCGACTGTATCACCTAATTTAATTTAGATTAGATGTTTATTAGTTTTAACTTGATTTACTTCACAATTAATAATTAACTTAGTTTGATAATTAAATTAAGCGTTTGTTCGGGTTTGTAGTATTTTCTTGAAATTTCCGGCAGCATTTCTGCTGCATTTACGCAGTGTCGGAAATTCTAGTTGTTCGCATATGGATTTTGTTAACTTATGATTATCGTTCCGGATCGTTTTTATACGTTCATTCTTTATCTTAGTTTCGAGTCTATGGATTTAATTTCTAAACCCATTTAATTTAAAATAGAGAAATTGATTAATATATATAATTTAAAAATCTAAATCATTATTATAATTTAAGTTATTATTTTATAACTCTTAATTATTTATAATCTATTATTTAATTATGTGTTATTTTAGTTATACTAGTATTATTCTTATAATTTAGAGATTATATTTATTTGAGTAACGTAATTTATTTAATTTACTTAAATTAAATAAGTTAACTTAATGTTATCCCTTAATTTACTTAATTATAATTAGGATAATTAATTTGTTAAAAATAGAGAAATTGATTAATAGGTTTTATAAGTTAGAAAAATAATTTCAAAAGTAAAAGTAAACTAAAAAGGATTAAAAAGAAATAAATAAAATAAATTAAAGAAAAATGAATAAAACAAAAACAAAATAAAGAAAAGTATTTATATTAATATGTGTTGGTGTTTTAATGTTCGGGATCATACGCTGACTAGCAAATCATTGGTGCCAATGCACCGATATCCCGAATCGGGGGCAGTCAGGGAATATAATCATTTCCCGATCTTTAAGTTTACGTATTAGTCCATGGATACCGCCTAACCTTTCGGGGCGGCTTCCAATTATTTAATCACCTTTTTAATTTATTCACTTTTTTTTCTTGATATTTTTAATCTACTGGGTCTAAATTTTATTTTGCTAGTCCTAAGTTGTGGATTTATCGGACTCGTTGGCCCAACAGTGAATTTATTTATTTAGAGTCCTTAATAGTGGATTTGGGCCTAGTTTCCGTTTGAAATTTTGCATTCTCTCTTTGTTAAGCATGTTTGTCTTAATTCTCTATTAACCCAACCATAACCCAACAGCCACGGGTTAAGCCCACCCAGCAAGTCCAGAAATGAAAATTGTAGCTAAGGCCCAACATTAGCAATGGCCAGCATACAAAAGGGCCTAAGACAACAACAAGACAAACCACAATTTAGATAACAGATACCATAACAGAAAACAACCATCCAATTACCAGCAAAATAGGTAAGAAATCAATCAGCAAAGTAACCCGATCACAAATCAGATACCAGAGTGTCCTCACATCACTGGTACCCGTAGGTACCAGTGTAGCAAGGTGCACAACAGGCCAGCAGACCAGTAATAAGAAACTAAACCCTAATCTAGGGTTTACAAGTAACATCAAGCAAACAACAAGGCAACAGAGGCAAGTAGTCCTCACTTCACTGGTACCTTTCGGTACCAGTGTACCAAGGAACAGAATTCACCAACATGGCATACCAGACAGATAAACAAACAGGATAACATAACCTCAGCGAGAATCAACCAAGCAACCACAATATCCCTTTTCCAGAACCAAACATCATGCCAACAACAACCCAACTCAACCCACAAAACCATCACTTTACCAAAATCCGAAAAGGTACCGATAAGATCGGTAATCCGAAACTACAAAACCAAAGATAGCTTGTCGAGAGGAGAGAGAGGGGACAGTCACAACTGTCATAAGTTCAAGCCTCGCCTCACCGGTACTAAGACAGTACTAGTGTACCGAGGTGCATCCAATATCAAAATCGACCATAAAATAAGCCATGACAATAAATTTCAAACACCCATATGCAATTAAAGCCCATCAAACAGAACACACAACAGACAGGGTGAAGATAACAAAAGAAGAACGTAGGGTTCTAGGATTTACCAGAACAAGAGCCAAAAAAGGCAGCGGGAGCAATAGGGCACAAGGCAGCAAATGAGAAAGGTGTGTCAGGGTTTGTCAAAATCGAGCCTCCCCTCCTCAAGAGATCCGACTTCTCCCTCTTCCTCAAAAACGACACAGATTCACAAGGAAAGGAAAGAAAAAGAGGATATGTTCTTACCAGTAAGACAAAAGAAAAATGGAACTACTTCTCAACACATGAGACAACAAGCAACAACAGTAGAGAAAGATGAGAGCCAGGGTCTTATAAGGGGAGCGGCAGCGCACAGTCACAAGAAGTGACGGAAGAGAGGGCTGAGTCAGGGCTGGTGACTCGATCTAGGGTTTGTGGGGGTGAGATAGTAACAGGCGGCGAATACAGCAGGGGCGACAAGACACTAGAGAACAAGTGGGAGCGATTGGCGGCGAGGGGAAACGAGAACGGACCTCTCGTCCGAGAGAGAGAGAGAGAGACAAGAGGATCGGCGAAAAGAAAGGGCAAGAGAGAAAAGAATGGGGCGGAGACAGAATAGGTAGATGTAGGGCAATAAATGCCAGAGCGGAGGGCAATAAATTTGGGAGAGAGAGAAGTTAGAGGGAGAAAAGATAGTGGGTTTTAAATGGTAATGAGAAAAACAGAAAATCGATTCTTTGTGGCCAATGCTTTGTGGTCTTTGGGGTGGTGAATCGATCCCCACTTATTTTCTGATGAGTGCATTTGAGAATTTGAATATTTTGTTAATGTAAACCATTTCTTTCTCTGTTAGATCAAAACCGGTTAAATCCATAACTCGTCAATAATATTTCGATTTTATTTATTTAACAAATTAAACTCTTTGATTTAATTTATTTTAAGTGTTTAGTCATAACGATGTTTTATCTCGATCTCTTATAAGTCTTAAATTAGTTAATTTAACTGGGCAGTGTCATCTCTTAATTGTGATTAAGATTTATGAGTACTATTTAAATTATTATTATTCTTTAACAAAAAAAGAATTTCGTGGTTTAACATTTCATCCCCCCTTAAAATTTTCGTTTCGTCCCGAAACGAACTCATGTCGTGAAAAGCTCGGGATGACTCTCCCGCATCTCGCTCTCAAGCTCCCACGTAGCCTCTCGTGGCGAATGATGCTCCCACTGCACAAGAACTCGAGGAATAGATCGTCTCCGGAGCTGGGTCACCTGTGTGTCTAGTATGCGTACCGGTCGCTCTCTGTAGGATAAGTCTGGCTCCACATGAAGAGGCTCGACCTCCAAGACGTGGGAAGGGTCGGATACATAACGTCTCAACTGTGATACATGGAAGACGTTGTGCACGCCAGCAAGCGAAGGTGGCAGAGCAAGTCGATATGTCGAAGGTCCAACTCGCTCGAGAATCAGGAACGGTCCAATGTATCGTGGTGCGAGCTTCCCCTTGACTCTAAACCTCATGACGCCCTTGGTAGGCGAGACTCTCAATAACGCGTGCTCGCCCACAGTCAGCTGGAAGTCGCGTCTCTTGGGGTCCGCATAATGTCTCTGTCGGTCCTGAGCTGCACGTAGACGCTCGTGGATCAGCTTGACGGTGGCATGACTCTCGTTGATCATCTCAGATGTCGTAGGCTCGTATGTGCCGGCGGGTCCCCAGCATACGGGTGTACGTACTGGCTGTCCGTAGAGCGCCTCGAAAGGGGACATGCCGATAGAAGCGTGATAGCTGCTGTTATATGCGAACTCTGACAAACTGAGGTGCAGCTCCCAATCTCCACTCATCGTGAGGGCGCAGGCGCGTAGCATATCCTCGAGAGTCTGGATCGTACGCTCGGACTGTCCGTCGGTCTGTGGGTGGAAAGCGGTGCTGAAGCTGAGTGTCGTCCCGAGGGCCTCCTGGAATCTCCCCCAAAATCGAGACGTAAAGCGCGGGTCACGGTCAGAGATGATCCGGGTCGGTACTCCGTGATGTCGGTACTGCCAGGCTAGGTATAATCTCCCCATGTCCTCGGCCGATGTCCCTAATCGAAAAGGAATGAAGTGTGCGACCTTGGTAAGTGTGTCGACTATAACCCAAACTGCGTTGTGCCCCAGTCGCGTCCTGGGCAGCCCCGTCATAAAATCCATCGTGATTATGTCAAACTTGCGCTGTGACTTCGGTAGGGGCTGTATCAGTCCAGCCGGCCTCTTACGGTCGGCCTTGACCTTCTGACATACGAGACACCTAGCCACGTACTGGGCTATCTCTCGGTGCATCTTCTTCCACCAGAAGTGTCTCTTGAGGGTCTGATACATCTTGGTCTCGCCTGGATGGATAGCGTATCCTGAATCGTGGGCCTCTGTCAAGATCTTGCCCTTGAGATCCGGGTCTTTAGGTACGCACAAACGATCGTCAAATAGAGAGCTCCATCGTCGGCGATGTGGAAACGCGGCGCGGCGCCCGAGGTACACTAGCGATGTACTTGCCAAAAGTGGATCGAAAGGCCGTGCGAGTCGTATCTCGTCTCGTAACGTGGGCCGATGGACAATGGCGCCGCCGTGGCGACATCGATCGAGGTGAGAGGTGGATGGCGCGTCCGCGACGGTCATGACGAGATCCGGTCGTCGCATGTCCTCAATCAACCGGGTTTCTCGATGATCGAGTCGCAAGGTTCGCGCTACTCTTGCGACTCAAAGCGTCGCCACTACATTGGCCTTGCTTGCCGGGTGATAAAGGATCTCAAGCTCATAATCCTTCATCAACTCCAGCCCACCGCCTCCTCAAATTGAGCTCCTTCGCGTGAAAACATACTTGAGGCTCTTATGATCTCGTGAAGATCTTGCACTTCGCTCCATAGAGGTAATGACGCCAGATCTTCAATGCGAAGATCACGGCGGCCAACTCCAAATCGTGAGTCGGATAGTTCCTCTCATGGGTCTTAAGCTGTCGTGATGCGTAGGCAATGACGTGCCCCTCCTGCATCAAGACGCACCCAGTCCAAGCCGGATGCATCGGTATAAACCGAATACTCCGTGTCGGGCACCGACATGGCTAGAATGGGCGCAGAGACGAGACGTCTCTTGAGCTCCTCGAAGCTCTCGTTGCGTCGCTCGAGTCCATTCAAACTTGACTCCCTTCTCGCAACACTGGGTCAATGGTGCGGCGAGTACGGAGAATCCCTCTACGAAACGCCGGTAGTACCCGCCGAGTCCTAAGAAACTACGCACCTCGCCCGAGTCGTAGGGGTCTCCACTCGTGATCGCCGAAATCTTCTCGCGGGTCCACCGCAAGTCCATCCCCGGATATGATGTGTCCAAGGAATCGACTGCTCGAGCCAAAACTCGCACTTCGAGAGCTTGGCATATAGCTTATGCTCTCTCAACCGCCGCAGTCGGGGCCTCGGATGGCGCGCGTGCTCGTCCCGACTACGCGAATAGACGAGTATATCGTCGATAAAGACTACTACGAACTGGTCTAGATAGTCTGAGAACACCCTATGCATAAGGCTCATGAAATACGCGGGGGCGTTCGTCAAACCAAATGACATAACTAAAAACTCGTAGTGACCGTATCGCGTACGGAAAGCAGTCTTCGGGACGTCACTGGCCCTAATGGTCAGCTGATGGTATCCAGATCGTAGATCGATCTTGGAAAATACCTGTGAACCCTGTAGCTGATCAAACAGGTCATCGATACGAGGTATCGGATACCTGTTGGGCACTGTGACCTTGTTGAGCTCCCTATAGTCTATGCACAGACGTAGGGTGCCGTCCTTCTTGCGGACGAACAAGACCGGAGCACCCCAAGGGGAGGTGCTCGGGCGTATAAATCCCTTCTCCAATAACTCCTCCAACTGAATCTTCAACTCCCGTAGCTCGCGGGTGCCATCCGACGGGCGCGTGCGACGGGCGTCGTGCCCGGCCGAAGCTCGATGCGCGAACTCCACGTCACGTGGCGGCGGTAAGCGGGTAGCTCGTCCGGAAGACGTCGGGATACTCTCTCGCAACGGGAAACAGTCGATATATCCACCTCCTTGGCGTCCGTAACTGCAACAGACGCCAGGTAATACTCGCATCCCGCTGACATGAGATGCTTTGCCTGAAGGGCGGATATAATCGGCACTCTCGTACCTGGCTTCTTCCCTCGGAAATAAAAAGGCTCTGACGTCTCGTCACCGAACCTCACACTGCGTCGCTCGCAGTCGACTACGGCGCGATGTCGCGTCAACCAATCGAGTCCTAGAAGTACGTCGAAGTCTCGCATGTCGAGGACGGTAAGGTCTACTACTAGGTCCCTACCCGCAATCCTAACCAAACGTCCGCGACAGATCCGGTCGACGATGGTAGTCCTCCCGAGTGGCGTCTGTACCTCCATGGCTCGCGTCCTAATCTCGGTGGGCCACTCGCGTGACGCGATAAATAGTGATGAAACGAATGAATGACTAGCCCCCGTATCTATAAGTACAAAAGCAGGGCTGTCAGAGATGTACACCATACCTGCAATAAGCTCGACATCGACGGGATCCTCATAGCATGGCGGCTCCACATCCACCTCTGGTGCGGCCTCGTCAGCAACGACGGCATGAACCCGAGCAACAGGGCGAGCCGTCTGTCCCCGTCCTCCGCCTCGAGGCGGGGTAGATGCTCCACGTCCTCCTGCTGGTCGAGGAGGCGCCGATGTGGCTCCCGGGGTCGGTCGGGAACCTCTGAATGGGCAGTCGGGTGCCCAGTGTCCCGGCTGCTAGCACGAATGACATACTTCGGGGCGAGGTCTCGGCGGAGCATGCTGGGGTCTCGGTGGGTACTGCGGGGACCTCTGAGGGTACGGCTGGTATCTCTGTGGGTGCAACGGGGGCTCGCGGGGTGGTACGGGTGCGGGGGTCGCGGCGGAGGGAGCGAGGTGGAGGCTCTCCTCGAAACGGGGTCGGATGTTGCGGGCGGCCCCCGCGCTCCAATAAGGCTCTCCTGGTACTCGGCCTTATCCATCAGAAACTCCACCGAAGTACCAGGGTAGATGTCGAGGACACTAGCCAGAGCCGGCTGAAGTCCTCGAATAAATCGGGCTCGGCGTCGCGCTGGATCCGCGACTAGCTCGGGTGCGTAACGAGAGAGTCGAATGAATAACTCTCCATACTGACGAGCTGTCCGAGAACCCTGTGTCAGCGTCTCGAACCTGTATCGGAGCACAGATAACTGGTGCTCTCCCATGAAGCGAGCCCTAAATATGTCGGAGAAACGCTCCCACGACATGGCTCGAACTCCACCCTCAAACTGAGGCTCCTGGGAGGTCCACCAGTGGCGAGCGTCGCGATCCAATAGGGTGGTCGCTAGCTCGGCCATGTAGGCCTCGGGAGTACGCGAGAGTCGAAAAGTGACCTGCATTGCTGCAAGCCACTCCTCAGCAGCGTCGTAACCGCCGCTACCATCATACCGGGGTGTATGATGGCGCTCAAACTCCCGTAACGCAGAGACAAACGGATCCTGTGCCGTCTGTCCCGCAGCGCTCGCCTGAGAGGTAAACTGCGCCAGCCCAGAGAAGAAGGCCTGCATAAGCTGGGCCGGGTCAGTCCCGGGGGTGAATAAGATAGGCTGCGGCGGGGCCGCAGGCTGTGGCGGATCCACAGGTGACGGGGTACGGGGAGCCGCTCGCGCGTATGGGTCCCGGGAGAAGTGACCGGGGGAGACAGTGGAGACGGGGTACCACGCTCATCAGAGGCGTGCGGACGGTGCGTGGAACTGACGGTATCGTGGGCCACATGACCCTCACTCGTACGTGGTCGTGAGGGCTGTGGGTCTGGTGAGGGTAGGCCCAAAGGGGCCTGAGAACGGGTATGGGGTCTCCGCGACTGATGACCTCCTCCCGAAGATCGAACCATGGTGATTAGAAATCTGAGAGAAAAAGAAAAGGAAACATACTCGTAAGTTCAAAGTGATAACAAGCTAGAAAACTTACGGCTATCTCACTCTATTATTTAAAACATTTCTTTACTCAGTCACGTGCAATGGGATCCAGCGGGAGCAGCGAAACTACGCAATCGTGCGTGTAACGTCTGCCCCGT
The DNA here is from genome assembly GCA_037127355.1 of Schoenoplectus tabernaemontani. Lineage (NCBI taxonomy): Eukaryota > Viridiplantae > Streptophyta > Magnoliopsida > Poales > Cyperaceae > Schoenoplectus > Schoenoplectus tabernaemontani. Next base: position 895,877 of record CM073744.1, on the reverse strand, counting down.
CCTTTCTAGACCTACCCCTCACAAACCTAAGTCAAGTATATATATATCATTGTTTTGTTTATTTTATTCACATCTCGGGATTTCTTAGATGTTATTCTAGCATGGTTTATATGAAATCAGATTTATAAAAACCATGCTCTGATACCACCGAAGGATGTCACACCCCAGAAATAATAAATCGGATTAGGGGCGCTAAATCCGCCACGTACGCACGACGAGACGTGCGTACGAAAGGCTAAATGAATAAAATAAGAGAAAACACGAAATAAACAAAACAACAATAATAATAAAATATACATGACCATACAGTCCAGAATGAACAAAGAGAATACAACGCCTACATAGGCGGGGCTAGCTCCATCGGAATGGGCAAAATCTCTCAAATAAAATCCCAAAAGAAGGAAGTAAGACTCAAAAACCCGATGGATCCTATCCAACTACCCGACTCACTTGCAAATGTGGCGAAGCATCCCTGTCATCGCGCAGGACTGCACCTAGCACTCTCATCCACACTCGATCCCGCACTTTGTGATACCTGATCCCACAACCACCGTGGAAACGTGAGTAATTTAAAAATTACTCGGACGGATTTAGATCCACCTTAAGATTTTATCTTCTTTCTAGATCGGACCCAAATACCGATACTTCGTATTTTAAATGCATTATATTAATTATATATATAGTATAACAATACCTTATGCACGTTTGAGAAAAACTCCTATATGAATGAGATGAAATGGTAAATAAACCCGAAATGAAAAATCTGTGGAAATACAGATATAATATATGATAAATATGTAATAGGTACGAGATTTAAAACACCCGTATAAATATAACCCGTTGCAGATCATCAGTCCATCCACAAGCGGGCACGTGATCGGGCCCTGGACTTGTGACTTACCTAAGCGGGCACGTATTCGGGCCCAACTTACAAACTTAGGATTTTCGAGTAAGCGGGCGCCAATGCCCCGAATACCCCGGGAAAATTCGGCCTCCCGAGCGATAACGCCCTAGGAGAGTGACGGCTAAAAGCACGTACTCGGTATTCGAATCGATGATCCACCTCACATAATAATAATAATAATAATATAATAAAATATGAGGGGGATTTAAATATTTATGCTTTCGGTTGCCATATCGTCAAAGGATATAACTACCCGTGAATTGACAAATCGGAACAAATGGGAGCCTACACCGTACCAACCAAGGGTCGAGGACCGCATCCCGTAAAGTAACAAAACGGAATATATGCAAATGGGAGCCTACACTGTACCCACTAGGGCCGGAGGACCGCATCCCGACTTTCTCTCGTACCAACCAAGGGCCAAAGGAGAAAGCCCTTCGGACAATACTAGGATCCTAAATAAGCCTGGATAAATAAAATAATATAATATCTCGAGTAGATTCCAATCTTGAATATGGCCGCCCACACTAAATACTGAAAGACACGGTATCCTGATCGCTCAAATTTGGATAAACATTCTTATTTATATTAAGGATAATGATAATATAATATTGATCAAAAATTAAACACTCTGACACAGCCGAACCCGCCAACTGACGGGGTCGGTGGATAACCCGACAGTAAAGATGCGCAGTGCATATACGGACGGTGGGTCCCACGGCCTATGGGTCACCGTACGTAACCGCGGCCTCAGTTATGCAAGGCAACCTCGGGCCGAGAATTACCCGGTCCCGCCTCTCAACACTCCCATGCATTTAATGCATGATTAACTACCTAACTTAATTAATAATTAGTGATAATAATAATATTTTCCTAATAATTATAATCTATAACTTGAATTATTTAATTCTATCTAATCCTATCTCGGACTATTTCCGATCCTACTCCTACCCTATCTACATGAAATATGATATGATATGACATGCGAATGCGGGTATGTCTCGAATATGCTGGTCAATTTACCGGATGCAGATGACAGATCAGATTTTGGTCTCTAATCAAAGTTTGGTCAAAGTACCGCATATCAGATTTATTTTAAAAAAAAACATTTTTATTTTCGGTTTGGGTTCCTAATTCTGAAGAAAGAAGATTAAATCCCAGGAAACCGTACCTGGAGAGTGCTAGTGAGGATCGTGGAGTCGCTCTACTCCGGGGGTAGAACACCGGCCTCGGGGTCGGTGTCCGCGTACGTCGGGTCGGGAATGACCTCGTACTCCGCGAGGGGATCCGAGTCGACTGTATCACCTAATTTAATTTAGATTAGATGTTTATTAGTTTTAACTTGATTTACTTCACAATTAATAATTAACTTAGTTTGATAATTAAATTAAGCGTTTGTTCGGGTTTGTAGTATTTTCTTGAAATTTCCGGCAGCATTTCTGCTGCATTTACGCAGTGTCGGAAATTCTAGTTGTTCGCATATGGATTTTGTTAACTTATGATTATCGTTCCGGATCGTTTTTATACGTTCATTCTTTATTTTAGTTTCGAGTCTATGGATTTAATTTCTAAACCCATTTAATTTAAAATAGAGAAATTGATTAATATATATAATTTAAAAATCTAAATCATTATTATAATTTAAGTTATTATTTTATAACTCTTAATTATTTATAATCTATTATTTAATTATGTGTTATTTTAGTTATACTAGTATTATTCTTATAATTTAGAGATTATATTTATTTGAGTAACGTAATTTATTTAATTTACTTAAATTAAATAAGTTAACTTAATGTTATCCCTTAATTGACTTAATTATAATTAGGATAATTAATTTGTTAAAAATAGAGAAATTGATTAATATAATTATATAGTTAATATTGTTTTATTTATAATCGTTGATTAATAGATAAGTTAGAAAAATAATTTCAAAAGTAAAAGTAAAATAAAAAGGATTAAAAAGAAATAAATAAAATAAATTAAAGAAAAATGAATAAAACAAAAACAAAATAAAGAAAAGTATTTATATTAATATGTGTTGGTGTTTTAATGTTCGGGATCATACGCTGACTACCAAATCATTGGTGCCAATGCACCGATATCCCGAATCGGGGGCAGTCAGGGAATATAATCATTTCCCGATCTTTAAGTTTACGTATTAGTCCATGGATACCGCCTAACCTTTCGGGGCGGCTTCCAATTATTTAATCACCTTTTTAATTTATTCACTTTTTTTTTCTTGATATTTTAAAGGGCCGGCACCAACAACAGTACAAACCACAATTTAGACAACAGATACCATAACAGAAAACAACCATCCAATTACCAACAAAATAGGTAAGAAATCAATCAGCAAAGTAACCCGATCACAAATTAGATACCAGAGTGTCCTCACATCACTGGTACCCGTAGGTACCGATTAGCAAGAAGGTGCACAACAAAGCCGACAGACCAGTAATAAGAAACCAAACCCTAATCTAGGGTTTACAAGTAACATCAAGCAAACAACAAGGCAACAGAGTCAAGTAGTCCTCACTTCACTGGTACCTTTCGGTACCAGTGTACCAAGGAACAGAATTCACCAACATGGCATACCAGACAGATAAACAAACAGGATAGCATAACCTCAGCGAGAATCAACCAAGCAACCACAATATCCCTTTTCCAGAACCAAACATCATGCCAACAACAACCCAACTCAACCCACAAAACCATCACTTTACCAAAATCCGAAAAGGTACCAGTAACAGTACTGGTAATCCAGAAACTACAAAACCAGTATAGCTTGTCAGAGGGAGAGAGAGGGACAGTCACAACTGTCATAAGTTCAAGCCTCGCCTCACCGGTACTAAGACAGTACTAGTGTACCGAGGTGCATCCAATATCAAAATCGACCATAAAATAAGCCATAACAATAAATTTCAAACACCCATATGCAATTAAAGCCCATCAAACAGAACACACAACAGACAGGGTGAAGATAGCAAAAGAAGAACGTAGGGTTCTAGGATTTACCAGAACAAGAGCCAAAAAAGGCAGCGGGAGCAATAGGGCACAAGGCAGCAAATGAGAAAGGTGTGTCAGGGTTTGTCAAAATCGAGCCTCCCCTCCTCAAGAGATCCGACTTCTCCCTCTTCCTCAAAAACGACACAGATTCACAAGGAAAGGAAAGAAAAAGAGGATATGTTCTTACCAGTAAGACAAAAGAAAAATGGAACTACTTCTCAACACATGAGACAACAAGCAACAAAAGTAGAGAAAGAGGAGAGCCAGGGTCTTATAAGGGGAGCAGCAGCGCACAGTCACAAGAAGTGACGGAAGAGAGGGCTGAGTCAGGGCTGGTGACTCGATCTAGGGTTTGTGGGGGTGAGATAGTGACAGGCGGCGAATACAGCAGGGGCGACAAGACACTAGAGAACAAGTGGGAGCGATTGGCGGCGAGGGGAAACGAGAACGGACCTCTCGTCCGAGAGAGAGAGAGAGAGAGACAAGAGGATCGGCGAAAAGAAAGGGCAAGAGAGAAAAAGAACGGGCGGGAGACAGAATAGGTAGATGTAGGGCAATAAATGCCGAGCGGAGGGCAATAAATTTGGGAGAGAGAGAAGTTAGAGGGAGAAAAGATAGTGGGTTTTAAATGGTAATGAGAAAAACAGAAAATCGGATTCTTTGTGGCCAATGCTTTGTGGTCTTTGGGGTGGTGAATCTGATCCCCACTTATTTTCTGATGAGTGCATTTGAGAATTTGAATATTTTGTTAATGTAAACCATTTCTTTCTCTGTTAGATCAAAACCGGTTAAATCCATAACTCGTCAATAATATTTCGATTTTATTTATTTAACAAATTAAACTCTTTGATTTAATTTATTTTAAGTGTTTAGTCATAACGATGTTTTATCTGTATTTATCTCTTATAAGTCTTAAATTAGTTAATTTAACTGGGCTGTGTCATCTCTTAATTGTGATTAAGATTTATGAGTACTATTTAAATTATTATTATTCTTTAACAAAAAAAGAATTTCGTGGTTTAACATAAACGTTTATCAATACCCTAATAGCCAACCACTGCGCTTCAGATATATATATATATATATAGAGAGAGAGAGAGAGAGAGAGTAAATATACGGTGAGTTTAAGCTCACGGAAGATCTCCGTGAGTTTAGCTCAAAAAATATATCAAATGATCTCCAAATTTTAATTTTTCAATCTCATTATATTATTCATATTGAAATCTTGTGGGGTACAAAAATTTAGGATGTTTCGAATTTTCTAAGTCACTCTTTTTAATTTTTGAAAATCAGCTCCAAAAATAATACTAAAATATTTAATGTTTGTACATTATTTTCAAAAATTGAAAAGAGTGACTTAAAAAACTCGAAACATCCCAAATTTTTGTACCCCATAATATTTCAATATGAATAATTTAATGAGATTGAAAAATTAAAATTTGAAGATCATTTATTATATTTTTTGAGCTTAGTTCACGGAGGTCTTCCGTGAGCTTAAGCTCACCGTAGATTTACTATATATATATATATATATATTACCTGAAGAAAAGTAGTAGTGAACTGACTGCTAAGCTGTCCTTCAAGCAAATCATCATACCACAATTTGTATTTGCTCCCCTGATCCAAGTTCATATTTATCTGAGATGCTGAAAATAGCTCCAGAGTTATGAAGTCAGCCCAGAATCTTGATGCATTTGCCATCTTAATTAAGTTTTTAGTTGGCAACATATCAGTTATGATCTTTCAGCAGTTTAGGCTGTTTACAAAGAGCACTAAGTATACTGTTTCAGATGAAACATAATTAATAGCATTGTTTAACGCTATGTATGTTCCAAAGCAAAAAAAAAACATCATGAAAGGACAGAAAAGATTAACAGATCAGATAGTAGTGGTGGCTGTTTTGCTACCCGACATGTTTTCTATCACATCTTTTCTCTTTGCTGCCGCCTAGTGTGATTTTTCTGGTATGAACTGTTGAAACAGTTTCTGGTATAAGAGCAGATATTGCTCTTCCTTTTTTGTTGTCGTTCATAGAGATTTCTGATATTTTCTTCTCTCTTGGAGTTGGTTTTGAACAGATGAGAATTGTGAATGGTTTGATAACCCACCTTGCTCTCTGTCACACTTCTCCTTTCTCTCTTTTGTTGTTGCAGAATTTTCTGAGATAGGTTCTATAACCCGCTCTGATATCATGTTGAATTTCTATGTTTAGTGGAAGTATTTGAGTAAGTAGAGAAGAAGGAAGATACTGATGAACTGTTTCAGGAGGATAAAAATATTTCCACTAGACATTATATCTGAGGAGGATTGTACGATAGAAGCAAAAGAAATTAGGTGAGATTTCTTGCAATATATATGCGGCATTCAGCTCATTCAGCCGTGGAGTGCGGGGTGCTTATGCTGATGGTTTTACTTCCTCAACCTCCACAAGTTCTCTGTTGGGATTCTTTCCAAGCTTGGCAGCAGCTTCTCTCTTGTTCCTTTTGTGATCGTCGTGGTCAGTCAGTTATCTCCTGTGGCATTTGTCTGTCTTTTTTTTTTGTTTTGTTGTTTGAATTTTGTCTGAACTTGGCTGTTGGAAAGTGCCTAAGTTGCGAAAAATAATAATTTATCATTTTTTTAATAATAATCTTTAACTAATTCAAATTATTATTTTTAATTATTTAAAAATTTAATAGTACTAAAAAAATTAAAAATTTTGCAACATAACTAATAAATTTCTACTTAAAAAATAAATTTTACATTCTAAAATAAATTCTAACAAAAAAAATGAATTTAACATTAAATATAATATTCTAAAATCTATTAATCTAACAACATAAAACTATAATGTAATATTCTAAGAAAAAAATTCTACAAATAAAAAATTATAAATAAAAAATTACGAATAAAATCTAACAACATATCTAATTTCTACAAATAAAAATTATAACTAATTAAAATTAAAAACTAGTCTTGAAGGGAAAATATTATCGCAACGATGGAATTGAGAAATGACGAATACCGAATATTATCCTTCTAGTCTTCTACCTACTTCGATTAGTTAATTTTTTCAATGGACTAACAACAAATTAATAATTCTAAACTTTTTTTTTGTTTTTTATAATAAAAAAAATAAATTTGAGAATTTGAGAATTTGATAGATTGAGAAGAGAGGGAGAATGAGATTTTGATGTGTTTTGAGATGTAAATGGGGTGGTATTTGTAGATATTTTTTAGAGGGAAAATTTCAGATTTTTTGAAAATTTTTATTTTTTTTTCAAAATTTTCTGCAAAGATAAAAAAGTGGTTTTTTTTTTTATTATTTTTGTACACTTGGGGGTATCTTTGGGGGGGCCTAGCACCTTTTATTTAAATAAAAAAATTTGGATGGGATGGGGCAGCAAGGGGGCCGGGTCGGGTGGGGTGGGGTGGGGGGAGGGGGGGCGGGCGGTCCGTGGGTCCTGTCCAAGACAGTCCGGTCCACGGTCCCACACGATCCACGGTCCGGTCCGGTTTGATTCATGGGTTCGCACGGGACGGGTCGGCACAGTTCATTTTCGGGTGTAATGAGAACCGGCCCACCGTTGGACCAGACCAAGGCAAGGCACGAGACGGTCTACGGTCCGGAATGGGTTGGACCGGATGGATTTTTTCAATACTCTACTTGTACCTTGCTTTCCATGGTTGCAGCTTTACCGCTTTATTATTGTTGTTGTTGTTGTTATTATATGGTGCATTGGTTGGCAAAAAGAACCAAGGCCAGAAAATAACCATACAGGATGGTTTGTGCTAGGGCTGATTCAAATTTTAAATATTACATTTTTTCTGTAAATCTTTTGCTATAAACTGTAGTTTTAATTGATTCAATATTAAAATGTTCATGTTTGTTTCCGAGGTTATTTCATAATGATAGATTTTAGTATTAGCGGGACATGCTTGTATATATTTACATTATGAAATTATTATATATATATATAATATATGATTTTGGATTAATAAAAATGACCGCCGCATGTTGCGGGTATCTAACTAGTAATATTCAGTGAAGAATGATTGTAATTTGTGACATATGCGGTACTACTCTAATTGTCCCTTTTCTTTCTATCCATACAATTTCTTTCCTTTTATCATTTATGCAATAATTACATTCTTTTTACAGATGAAATTGATATATCAAATCATAATTTCTAAAAATGTCATTCGTTCCAGTACAAAATAACAGAAAAATGATAACTGTTATAAATTGCTTTTAAAAAATGATCATAGCCTTGCTAAAAACGTATTTCAAATTCAAATCTAGTTAAATATTAGACAGGAAAAAAGTAATATTATTTAATATTTTCATCATTTCATAAATAAAAATACTATGAAACATTAGGTAAACAGTTCGACAAAACTTACAACTCAAACGTAGATTAAACATAAATCTTATCTATTATATTAATTTACAAAAATTAGGCAAAATCTTATCTTATGAGAGGGGAAAATATCTGTGTAGCTCTCTATATACAGATTCATCTTCTAGAGGAAAAACAAATCTTTGCAATTAATAATAATTAGAAAAATAAAGTTAGGAAAAACCTAGAACTAACAACCGGGCAACTCTAATTTTCTAATATGCAAATATAAATTCAGAAATTATACCAGAAGAAAGGAAACATACAAAAAAAATAATGCTATTTTATAAGCACAATCGACAAGATGACTACAAAACCGTTGAACCCAATTTCATGTAAAACCATAAATCTTTACACAGAGACTGAATTTTTATGAAAAAAAATTCAAACAAAATAAAAGCTTTACAGAAAAGAAACCGTCTTCTTGATTGGGGAAGCTGATTGGAGGGAGGGGAAGTAGGCTCCATGCTGGGGCTCGAGGATCATCTGATGCAAAAACAGTCTCAAAATCCTTACTTATTAACCCTCCATTGTTTAGCCACAGATAAAATGAATTTACTGTAAAAAGACCATCCTTATTCCATCTCCACTTAATCATGTCTACTTGATCAATTTCCAAAGTGACTTGAGATGTGAGGTTTAATAATTGATCCATTTCAACTAAACATTGACTTGTAAGAGTTTTAGTAAACTACAAATTAGATATACCTATATGAAATGCTTATGCAATTGTTATATTGGCATGCAAAAAAAAGAGAAAATAAATGAGGAAAGTCATAAGAGAGATGTATCTTGTATCCATCTATTTAACTAAAATCTAGTATTAATATCATTCCCAATTTTTTTCTTCAAGCAGAAATCTATTGCATCCAAATCTAAGGTCACATCTTTCCAAAAGGAAGATAATCTAGCTCTATTATCCATAGTACTTTGCTTCTATTGTAACTAGTTATGTACCCGCGTGTTGCAGTGAATCATTTTATTTAGATGTAAAAAATATCACATAATTATATGTACAACAATTATAAAATCAATTACAGATGCTATATCAGATATAATCTCACATGATTTCTCTCAACATTTAATTTCCTTCCTCCTATGTGACAAAAAAATAGAGAGGAATATAAAATATTGGACGCTATCATATTCATCTGATTAGTCAAAATTAATGTAAATTATTAGATGAGAGATATTTTGGGATATAAAAATTTTGAAAGAAATGACAAAAAATAAATTCATCTAATTTTTAGTTGTTTTATATAATAGTATAGATGTACTCTTTCAATAGCCTATTACTAAAGGATTTTTATATCTAACAAGCCATTTATCTAACAATGTTCTATTCATAATGTCTAAATTTAACACACATAAGTCTCCTTGTTTTTTTATCTTTACAAATATTTTATATGCCACTAAAACATATTTTTTCTTAATATTATTACCTTAATATCAAAGGAAGTGTTTTCTTAATTGAACAATTCTAGTTCTAATCTTAAATGGAATTCTACATAAGGACATTCGATATAATGGTACATCTATCAAAACTGAATTAAGTACAATTACTCTTCCTCCAAGGGACAATAATTTATTTTTCCACCTTTGGAGCTTATTTTTTATTTTTTCAATTAAGAAATTTCAATGGTCAATGAACAATTTATTCTAATATAATGACATGCCTAAATACATTAAAGATAATGTAAAAACTATACAACCTAACTGATTAGCTAAATTCAAATCTTCTACATTTGTTAAATTTTATGAAACTAATTCTATTAAAATTGATTTTTATCTCTGATAAATCTTAATAACCTAAAAGTAGTCATTTTAAAGCTTGAATGTTATCAGGAGATGCCTCTAAAGAAAACAACAAAGTATCATCTGCAAAATACAGATTTAATATACGTCATAAATCACCAAAATGTCCTATGTCCTTAAGAAACCCTTGAGATTGTGTTTTATTAAGTACGACATCAGCCACAAATCAAAGAGGAAGGGAGACAATGGATCACCATGTATATATTGCAAGCAAAGTATTCACCTAACTGTCCATAGAAAGTAACACAAGTCCTACCATTTAATATGACTCTAATCTAGGGGTGTCAATTATTGATCCGACCCGAACCCGATCCGACCCGACATGACCCGAAGATAAATGGATCGGGTATGAGTTTAATATTTTGATCCGAATCAGGTCGGGTCGTGTTCAGGTCAATCTAATCCGACCCAATTAATTATGTTTTTTTGAAGTAATTTTTTTATTTAGTACTAATTAAAGCTTAAATATACACTAATTAAGATTAATTATATATTAATTAATATTTTATTACTTAAAATTATATAAAAATAATTAATAAATATTTAATTATTTTAGATAGATCCGGTCGGGTCGACCCGTGACCCATCGGGTTGGATATGAGTCAAAAAAATTTGACCCGAATTTAATCAGATTGGATCAAAAAAAATAATAAAATAATGTGACCCGACCCAACCCATTGACACCCCTACTCTAATCCAATCTGTCCCTAAAAAACTAACGCATCTTCCTACCAGAACTTCAATTAAATGCATAAAAATATTTCAACTATTTGTTAAGAAAACTTAAATATGAATCCATAAAAATATAAATTATTTTAATTTTGACTTCATAATTGTAATTTTTTATTTATTTGCATTATATAAATATAAAAACTTTATATAATAATTGACCCCATTTTAAATTTTTACTCCGTCACTGATTTTAAGAGAAATATTTCTATCATTAACAAAGACAAAACAAATTAAAATAGGAAAATGAAGTTTTCTAAGTTTGAGATAGAGAATTGAAATGGACCGGACGGTCCAACCCGTTCCGGACTGGACCGTGACCGTGGACCGGTGTCAAACCGTGAAAATTTAGTTAAGAATTACGTTAATCAAGATAATTAATAAAAGGATTTAACATTTATGAGTAAATATAATAAACTCAAAATGTAAAAAGAGTGCATATAAATATATATGTAATAATAATAATACCAATAAACTCGAAATTCAAATTAATTAAATCTTTTAACAAAATAAATTAATAAAGCTAGTAAAATAATAATAATAAGGATATATGTATAATTAAATGATGGTTTACATAAATTTAAGAAATGAAAATTTCAAATTAGATAATAAAAACAAATTTGAGTTTGAAACAAATAATAAATCAAACAAACTAAAATTTTAAATAAAATAAAATAATGAGTTCAATAAGTTCACATGACTACATCGAAATTTGCCACAGACAATCGACATGATTTCACTCAATCCTCTCTCTCCCCTTTTCCATCTGTCTTCTCTCTCCCGTTGATTATCTCCCACCAATTCCTCTCTCTTCATTAAACCCTGCAATTAATGCAGGCGACGCTCTCTCTTTCTGTCGCGTCTCAGACGCGCTCCCCTCCCCTCTTGCATTTTCCGCCCATGGTTTTTTCTCTTTCCCCGACTTCTCCGCTGTTGTCCTTTGACTCCCCTACGACAACTCTCATCTCTCTCTCTCTCCATCACTTCGCCGCTCATCCTCTTTGCCTCTCCTGACGGTGAGACCTACCCTACTCACTTGGCCCTCTCTGTCCCCCCTCTCAGTCGCTATCGCGGTCACTAGACCTCACCCCTACCCGTTACTTGTCAACTCGGTTGACCGTTGGCTCATCCCCTCACCCGATCTCGGGTTAGTGCGCCCTGACACACCCATTCGTTCAAAATCACCCCCCGCTATAAGAGCTCTTGGCCCCCTTCTCTGCTTTGCTTCGTTGTTCGATTTCTTTTCTCATGTTTGAGAATTTACCCTCTTTCAAATGCGATAAGTGCGATACACTACTTGATCTAGTGATAGAGAAGGGAATAGGCTTGAGCTTTTGTGGAAGGGGAGCCGGTACTGCTTTCGAGTTTTGGCCTCTCCGAGAGCTCTTGCCTTGCACCTTGATTTTTTTCTTTGGTAAACCCCTAGCTTTGATATTGTTCCTTTTAAATTTGTGTGTGACTTGCTTGAGGGGTTGTGCCTATTTTGTATTGTGGCTATTTTATTTGGGTTGCGGTTGTGCTGATACTGTCCCCTTGCCTTTTTCTTGTGCCACTGACCTCTCTGACCCCTATATTATGTCTTGGTACACTGGTACCAATTGGTACCATGATGTGAGGCTACCCCCTCTCTTTTTCTCGCACTTCTTTATATCTTTGGCTAGCTAACTAGTTTGCTGTGATTTTTGTGTGCTGTTGGTTCCTTGTGGTATGGTATGTTGTTTTTAACTGATGCCTTTGGTTTCTCGGAACCGCTATACGCTGTTCTGTTGGTTTGTTCGTGATGTGTTTTTGTTACGAAGTGCGATCTTTGGTATGTCCCGAGTGATTGTGCAGTCCCTTGCTTATGGCTTGTTTTGCATTGTTCTGTTGTTTGTGCTAATTGGTTTTGATTTGATCTGTTGAATACTGGTTAATTGTGGGGCTGGGGTGAGGTTCTGTTATGGTTTGATTTCTAATCCTTATTGCTTGTTCTGGCCTTCTTGCTGTTTGTGCTCTGGATCTATTATTTGGATTGGTGGTGGGGGTTGAATTTTTGTTGTGGGCTGTTGTACCTTGGCTTTGTGCTGGTTCACTATCTGTGATTGCTAAATTTTCCCCCTGTCCTTGTGGCTAAGTTAGGTTGTTGCCTCAATAAAAGTGTGGTCTGTGCTGGTTAGTATGTGATGTTCTGTTACCTTTCTTGTTGCATCTGTCGATTTTGTGCTATGAATTTTAGTTGTTGGACTGTGGATAAATGGGCCCAAGAGTTAGCATTTAGAAAATTGAAATTAGGGATTTGGGCCCGAAACTAGATAACATGAACTTGTAAGACATTTAAAAATCATATTGGGCCGACTAATGAATTGTACTTAATTGAAACATAACCGTGGATTAGGATCAGATTAAAATGGCCCAATATGTAAAAGTCTCAAGAAAATAAAAAAAGGGACTTAATAAAAACGTGCTTAATAAATTGGAGGCCGCCCCGAAAGGTTTGGCGGTATCCATGGACTAATATGTAAACTTAAATACACGGGAAATGATTATATTCCCGACGCTTTAGCCCAGATTTCGGGATATGCGGTGCATTGGCACAACGATTTGGTAGTCGGCGTATGATCCCGAACATTAAAACACCAACACATAATAATATAATAACTTTTTCTTTACTTTTATTTTATTTATTTTTCGTTTATTTTATTTTATTTTTATTTCTTTTTATTTTACTTTTATTTTACTTTTGTTGTTAAAAACTATTTTCCCTAACTTATAAAAACCTAATAATAATAATTATATATATATAAAGTAAACTACATAAATTTAAAAACATAGTAAAATAATAATTAGAATGTAATTAATATATATTAGAATATATATTAATCAATTTCTCTATTTTTAAAATAAATAAAAAAATAATAAAATAAAATATTATATATATAATATATATATTAATCAATTTCTCTATTTAATAATAGAATAATATTAATAAATATATAAATATATAAATATATGTTAATCAATCTCTCTAATTTAAAAATAAATAAATAAGAGAATATTAGAATATAATATTAGATATATTATATATTATATATTAATCAATTTCTCTATTTTAAATTAATTGATTTAATAATTAAATCCATAAACTCGAATTTTGAAATAAAGGATGAACGTATAAAAATGATCAAGAACAATAAACATAACTTAACGGATCGATATGCGAGCAACTAAAATTTCCGGCACCGCATATATACAGCAGAAATGCTGTCAAAATTTTCAAGAAAAGACGATAAAACCCGAACAAACGTGAAATTAAATTATCGATCTAATTTAATTATTAATTAAGTAAATCAAGTTAAACTAATAAACATCTAATTTAAATTAAAATAGGTGATATAGTCAACTCGGATCCACTCACGGAGTACGAGGTCATTCCCGACCAGACGTACGCGGATACCGACCCCGAGGTCGGTGTTCTACCTCCGAAGTAGAGCGACTTCGCGATCCTCGCCAGCACTCTCGGGTACGGTTTCCTGGGATTTAATTTTCTTTCTTCAGAATTAGAAACCCAAACCGAAAATAAAAATATTTTTCAAATGAATCTGAACTGCGGTACTTTTGACCAAAATTGATTAGGGACCCATTTGACTGTCATATTGCATCCGGTAAATTGACCAAAGATATTTGAGACATACCCGCATTCGCATGTCATATCATGTCATGCACGTAGACAGGGATAGGAGTAGGATTCGGGAAATAGTCCCGAGATAGGATCTAGATAAAATTAAACAATTCAAGTTGTAGATTATATTTATTAGGAAAATATTATTACTATTACTAATTATTAATTAAGTTAGGTAGTTAATCATGCATTAAATGCATGGGAGTCTTGAGAGGCGGACCGGGAATTCTCGGTCGGAGTTGCCTTGCATAACCGGGCCGTTGTGGTTACGTACGGTGACCCATAGGCCGTGGGACCCACCACCGCAGTATATATGCCTGCTGCGCATCTTTGCCTGTCGGGTTATCCACTGACCCCGTCATTTGGCGGGTTCGGCTGTGTCAGAGTGTTTAATTTTTTATCAATATTATATTATTACTATTCTTAATATGATTAAGATTATTTATTCAAATTTGAGCGAACAGGATACCGTGTCTTTCAGTATTTAGTGTGGACGGCCATATTCAAGATTGGAATCTACTCGAGATATTATATTATATTATTTATCCGGCTTATTTAGGATCCTAGTATTGTCCGAAGGGCTTTCTCCTTTGGCCCTCGGTTGGTACGAGAGAAAGTCGGGATGCGGTCCTCCGCCCTAGTGGGTACAGTGTAGGCTCCCATTTGTATATACTTGTTTTGATATTTTACGGGATGCGGTCCTCTGACCCTTGGTTGGTACAGTGTAGGCTCCCATTTATTTCCGATTTGTCAATTTATAGGTAGTTATATCCTTTGGCGATATGGCAACTGAAAGCATAAATTTTTAAATCCCCTTGCTCATATTATTATTATTATTATTTTGTGAGGTGGATCATCAGATTCAGAATACCGAGTACGTGCTTTTAGCCGTCACTCTCCTAGGGCGTTATCGCTCCGGGAGGCTGAATTTTCCCAGGGTATTCAGGGCATTGGCGCCCGCTTACTCGAAAATCCTAAGTTTGTAAGTTGGGCCCGAATACGTGCCCACTTAGGTAAGTCACAAGTCCAGAGCCCGATCACGTGCCTGCTTGTGGATTGACTGATGATCTGCAACTGGGTTATATAAAATTGGGTGTTTGAATTTGTTGTACTTTATATTTTATATTATATTAGTATTTCCACAGAATTTCTATTTCGGGTTTATTTGTCATTTCATGTCATGCATATATAGGAGTTTTCTTAAATGTGCATAAAATATTATTATATTTATATATATCTAATATAATGCATTTAAAATACAGTATCGGTATTTGGGTCCAGTCTAGGAAAGAAAATAAAATCTTAAGGCTGGATCTAAATCCGTACTGAGTAATTTTTAAATTACTCACGTTTCCACGGTGGTTGTGGGATCCGGGTATTACAGTGCGGGATTGAGTGTGGATGAGAGTGCTAGGTGCGGTCTGCGATGTTATCGAGGATGCTTGCCGCATTTGCAAGTGAGTGGGTAGTTGGATAGGACTTATCGGGCTTCGGGTTTTATTTCTTTCTTTTGGGCTTATTTTGAGAGATATTGCTACCCATTCCGATGGAGTTAGCCCCGTGTATGTAGGCGTTGTATTTTCTTTGTATATTCGGATCATTGGTCATGTTTTTATTATTATTATTGTTTTGTTTATTCTGAGATTTACTTTATTTTATTCACTTAGCCTTTCGTACGCACGTCTCGTCGTGCGTACGTGGCAGGATTAAACACCCCTAATCCGTTTTAATTATTCTGAGGTGTGACAAGTTCTCCCTTCACCCGATAATAGACCGTGCCGACCCATCCCTTGCGGACCCATGGACCGGACCGTGGACTGGACCAACCCCCCGGACCCGAACCCCCCATCCCAGCCGGTCCCGCCCCATCCCATCCAACCCTTTTTTATTTAAATAAAAGATGATAGGCCCCCCAAAGATATCTCAACTACCAAAAATTCAAAAAAAAATCACTTTTATTTAACCTTTGCAGAAAAATTCGAAAAAAAAATCAAAAAAAATTTCAAAAAATCTGAAATTTTTCCTCCCAAAAATATCTGTAAATACCATCCTCATTTACATCTCAAAACACATCAAAATCTCATTCTCTCTCTCTCTTCTCAAACTATCACATTCTCAAATTTTTATTTAATCTCAAATTTAATTTTCTTATACCAAAAAATAAAAAATAGTTTAGAATTATTAATTTATTGTTAATCCATTGAAAAAATTAACTAATCGAAGAAGGTAAAAGACTAGAAGGATAATATTCGGTATTCGTCATTTCTCAATTCCATCGTTGCGATAATATTTCCCCTTCAAGGTTAGTTTTTAATTTTAATTAGTTGTAATTTTTATTTATAGAAATTAGTTTTGTCGTTAGATTTTATTCGTATTTTTTTATTTAAAATTTATAGAAATTAGTTTATTTGTAAAACCTAATTTTTTATTTGTATTTTTTTTATTTGTAGAAATTCATTTTTTTTAGAATACTATATTTTTGTTTTATGTTGTTAGATTTAGAATATTAGATTTAATGTTAAATTTATTTTTTTGTTCGAATTTATTTTAGAATGTTAAATTTATTTTTTAAGTACAAATTTATTTAGATTGTTGATTTAATGTTAAATTGATTTCTATATTATTTTTTCTATCTCATTTTTTTATATTTTTTTTCTATCTCATCTTTTCTTATATTTTTTTTCTCAAAAGGTTTATCGTGAGATGAAAAATATAGAAAGTTTTGACTCTTGTCTTTCTCCAATCGTCAAAGTAATGAAAGAAAAATTTCTCAAATATTGGGAGGAAGTACCCGCCATGACAATTATCGCAAATTATCTTCATCCGTCATTCAAGAAAAAATACACCATAACGCTTCTTCAAAGGTACAAATAAAATCTACATCTACGCACTAATGAGGAAGAAAATCACGTAAATATCTTATTGGTGGAAATGTTCAACATTTATAACTCCCGACGAAATACTAATAATCCTTCTACTACCGGTGGTAACATTAGGTATGAATTTTAATCATTATTCTTCCTATTATATAATTTATTCACTTATATTGTGTTCATTTTTAATCATATAGAAGTAATAGTTCATCTGGATTGCTAAATGAGTTGCGAGATGATGATTATTTTCAAGATCAACAAATAAACAATAACGAATTACTGAGTTATTGTTTGGGAAGAATGGAAGATGATCAAATTGATATCCTGGAGTATTAAAAGAGGAATGCAACTGCCTATCCAACATTGTCGATGATGGCGCGTGACGTATTTGCCGTGTTTGTGTCAACCGTCCCTTCCGAATCATGTTTTAGTTCGGCAAACAGGATTCTAACAGATAAGCGTACCAAATTGGGTTAAAAACTTTTCGAGCAACTTGTATGCAATAAAGATTGGATTGATGCTGAAAGTCGCATGCAACATGATACCATATTTGAGACAGCAACATCCGCCATAGAAACTCAAGAAAGCGGTACTAATACCCCCGATATCCCTCTAGAAGGTGATTCTGACGGTCCATACAACATTCAAGACAACGACTTATGATATATGCACAACGACTTCTAGGAGTTTGACATTTCTTACCATTTCAATCTTTTTATCTATTTTTAAATATTTTGATTATTTTTTTTTAATTTCTTTTTTTTAAGAACATTACTAACAAAAAAAATTGATAACTCCGTCTATGTTTGTTTTACATAGCCGGTCCCAAACCCGGGTTAAAGGAGGAGGGTAACTCAAAATATTATTCAAATATTATTTTATAACTTTTTATAATTTTTGGTATTTTATAATTTTTTTAGTATTATTCGATTTTTAAACTATTAAAAAATATATAATTAATTTGATGAAAATTATTATTGAAAAATTGAAAATTTTATTTTTTAACTTTTATTTTTTTTATAATTTTCTAAAGTTTTATTTTTTGAATTTTTTGATTTTTTTTGTATTATTAGATTTTTAAACAATTAAAAATAATAATTCGAATTAGTTAAAAATTATTATTAAAAAATTATGATAAATTATTTTTTTTCAATTCATTAAAAAAAATGGACCGAATCGAATCGGATTGTGGACCGTCATGTCCAGTCCCAAAGGCAAACGGTAGGACGGATTCAATTTTTTTAAATTTAAACCGTTTAAAATCGATCCATATAGACCGTCCAAATTTAGAGATACGAAAGGAAAGCATCATCAAACAAAAAGCGTGAACCACAATAAATGTTTCAATATTTATGTGATTCTGTATATAAAATATTGATAAATGACTAGTCTGAGTAGGTAGGTGGTAACGATTACCTGCGATAGGCGTACGGCAAAGACGATCTTCCCTAAGGACCCTTACACGTGCGCTTCACGGTGGAGCAGGGTGTCGATGATTTTTTTTTATTATTTTTTTTAATCTGATAATTGTGGTATTGGTATCGGTCAAATACTCAACTTAAATACGTTAACCATAAACTAAAATAACTTTTGAAAACATTTTACATTGTGAAACATCTTGTCTATCCTAAATCATAATGTCTTTATACTTGACAACTTTACTCTTAATATTTTATATCATATACCTTAATAGTTATTAATATAAGCATTTTTTTATATATCTAACTTTATTGTTCTAATATTCACATGCTTTATACCTTGTTATCATCAGAAAATATATTTTTTTTGAAAGAGAGATATGACATGATGACTTGTCGAATCAGATAATCTCAACTGTGAACTCTTTATAACTAAGAGCTATATTCTTAATATGTCTTAATACTTATTAATCAATTAAGTCCAACTGAAAAATTATTAACAACATTGATCATATTTCTGAACATCAACTAATGACCGTCTTGTGGGCGGTCATCGAAGTTTTTAAATCGGATAACCAAAGTCTTAACACTGGATAATCAAAATCTTAATATCTAATATATCAAGTTATATTTTGAATTCAAAATTTATATTTGGACAAAATCAGAATATTGACAAGTATTTATATTTAAACTTCAATGTATTAAAATCAAAGGTCTCAAATCTTAGCATGAGAAATTTAATGTCTTAATCTAATATTACAAGTCATATTTTGAACTTAAAATTTATATTTGAACAACCATTAGAATATGGTCAAATCTATATATCTAAACTTTAATGTCTTAAAATTGAATGTCCTAAGTCTTTATATGAAGAATTCGACGACTTAGTATATAATATTACAAATAATATTTTAAATTTAAAATTCTTATTTTGATGGTCATAAGGATATGAGTAAGTCTGTATACCTAAACCTCAATGTCTTAACATAGAATATCTAAAGCCTTAATACGAAAAATACGACGTTTTGATATCTAATATTATAAGTTATATTTTAAATTTATATTTAAACAACTATCAAGATATGAGTAGATCTATATACCTAAATCGTAATATCTTAATACTTAATTATCTCAAGTCTTAATACGTAAAAAATATTATTTTAATATCTAATATTATAAGTCAAATTATGTGTCTCACTATCAATCTCACAAATAACAAGTCCGAAGTCTCAATACTATAAATAACTCTGATATGTTTCATCACAAATTATACGTCTCAATACCATAAATTACAAATCTTAATACCTCTAATTAGTAGTCCCAATAAAATAGATTGATCATTCGACTCGTGAGTAAGAATCTTATATCCAAGAACGAGCATTCCCTTCCAATATTCTCTAATAGAAAAAATAAAAGAATATTTTTATAGTAAGTTTAGATAATAAAAAATGAAAATATGACAAAAATACATAATCAGACGTTAAGAAAATAAAAAATCTGTGTGAAATTCATTGGGCGTTTAGAAATGATGTTAAAAGCATAAAAATTGCGCAATTTCAAGATTCATCTGTGTTGGACAATCCATCCAATTGATTTGAGTTTCATTCCATTTTTTGTTTCCTAATAGATAAAAAATTTAATTTATCAGTATTTATCATAAATAGACTACTTAATCTCTTAAAACTCAATATTCATCATTTTACGTCTTTATATCCATCCAAATAAGTCTCAATAGACAGCATAATCATCTATTTTACTAAGTCTAAACAAATAATATTTTAAAAATGAATACAAATATGCTCACAAAATCTCCAAGAGGAAATATTTCAGCATAAGTATGCATCTACAATAACGTATGTTTAAATATCTAAGAGAGTTATAGAATTAAATTTCTTTGGATAAGTCGACAACAATAAGGATTCAATATTCATTTTTACACAAAAGACAAAAACAATCACCTGACAAAATCAAACTGCTCACTAAATAATAGTGGCTCTTCATTTTGAAACTTAGAAAAACCAGTAGTGTGAGTCAGTTTTCTAAATTATAACAAAATAAATATAAATACTTCAAAAATAGTTAAAATATAAGTCTTAATATTAATCATCTAAAATCTTTATCTTTATATCTATCATTTATGTCTCAATACTCAATGGATGATGCCCTAATATCTATTAAAAAAAATCATATTTTTAGCTTTTATATATATAAATTCTATAATAGATATTTTTATGACCTAATGCTTTAAGTTTTAAACTTTCATAATAAATATTCTTTAATTTAGTAAAAATACTCTAAAAACTTTTCAAGACTTTATATTCAAGAAAGAAAATATAATAAGAGAGAGAAATATAATTAAAATTAGCGTATAGAAAACTTGCATATCAAAAAAATAAACTTTTAATTTTGAATAATATATAATTTAAATATTTACCGAACACTTCTAGAGTCAAATCTCTATACCTAATTGTTCTCGTCTGAAGACTTAACAATTAAATTTTTAAAACTGATTAATAAATCATATTTAACTTTAAATGATATATAATTTCATAATATTTTCTAAATATAGATATTCTTATTATCTTAACTAAGATCTTATAATTAATAAATTTATATTTAATATTTTTCCTAATATTTTAAGACCTTATAATTTATATTTATAAAAAATAAACTCAATAAATAATAAAAAATATTTTTATGTCTTATATCATTAAGTCATAATATTGTCAATAATATATAATAGATATGTAACACAAAATAATATTTTAAAAATAATTATGGAAAAATAGATTTAATATTTAATATAAATAAGTGCTAATATTTACCATAACACATCTTAATATATCATTCAAAATATATTTTTTAGTTTAGTCTTAATTTACACTACTACAAATAAATCTAAATATATACTACATACGCGCTTCAATATAGATTATAAATAACTCTTCATATTTACTGATTAAAATTTATATTAATATATCATTCAAAATATAATTTATACTTTAGTCTTAGTAGAAATAATATAGTCTTTGTTAGTTTTATGTTGAAATTTCTTTAATCTCAATTCTTAATATTACAATCCAAGTCTTTATATTTTGTATAATAAAATTTTATATCTAGTACAATTAAGTCTTCATATTTATCATATTATGTATGAGCATATTTATTTAGTGTAATAAAATATCTTTCTTGTGTTCTCTTTTATCTCTCAACTAATTCATTTGAATGAATACTCAAATTTTATCTTCTTACTCTCAGAAATTAGTCTAACTCCATTTCTTGATTAACCGAGTTTCAAAATGTGAGTTTCAACACATTCTCTTTGTGCATGAGAAGTGAAATGGTGATCCGACCAATTAGAATATTACAGCACTTATTTAAAACTTCACATATCATCTCATTGGCCTAGAGAAAAATATTTGATCAATCGATTGAGACTTAGCCGCACTAGATCACTTTAATCGAATTTCTAACCGAGATACTTTTTTCCTTTATTCCTCTCAAATCGTTAATTCATTTCATGTATAATTTAGTTCATTGTGTTCTTCTCGTTCCTATCTTTCCAACAATATATAACATGAAGAGTGTAACTCTAAAAGATGAGGGAGATGTCATTAGAGTTTTGGTTCAAATGGGTCAAATATGTGACCCGTTTTTTTTCATTTTTCTTTCAAATCTAATTTGAATAACAGATAGAAAGTAGTTAGATTAGTTAAAATAGTTGGGGTATAAAACGAGGTATAAAAGTTAGGGTATAAGAATTTTTTCTCTTTTTCTTACTCATGGATAAAAAAAATTCATTAATTTATTAATTTATTTAATATATATAAGGATAAAAACAATTCATTAGACAATTTGATAAGAATATAAATAAAATCATTCTGTATCTATTTGTCCTATATGATAAATTTATTTAAAAAATAACTAATTATTATGAATTATAATTATTTTCTCAGACTCCACCATCTGATAAATTTATAATGTTTGAATAATATTTAGTAGAGTAATTCTTAAAATAATAAAATAAGATAATCTAATATTCTATTTTAGATAAGATATTTTTTTTCTTTTAATATGTTTTATTTTCTGATTAAAAGACATGATAGAAATGTTTTTTTTTTTTTTATTTTTTTATTTTAAAATGTCTCAAGTTGAAATTGATTGCATATTATATTTTAATTTTAAACTAATAAAATAAAAATGTATTTATATGAAAAAATGTGTTCAGATGTTTATTTTATAAATGATGATAAACAAATTAATATATTAATATCATTTGTTAATATCTGTTACCGTTTCGTTATCCATTTATTTTAATAGATAAGAATAAAATATTAATGAGTTTATAATGGATAATAATAATTTTAAATAGATATGATAATAAAAATATTTTCATCTCATCCGTATCCTACCCATTGACACTCGTTGGAGCAGTCTGGATGGAGGAAAAAAACTAAAGATGCATTATGCGAATTAAAAAAAAAAAGTTAGCAATTAATTATACGCCCCTTTAATCACTGCTAATGGACGTGGACGATTCGCTTTTTATGATTATATGAAACACATGCTAATAAATACAAGGATTTTTAACAGTTTTACATGAGAACAACTCAGAAATTCATATAAATAAGAAGAAAGTAAACGTGATATACATAGATATAGCAATAATAGATACTTCTATTATAGACTTGTAGTTATTTTCTTTTACCTTCTATAACTCTTTTGTACTGCATCAATTGCTCTGTTAATGTTGGATGGCAGCCATCGAATTCTAAAGTAGTCAGCAAAGGTGGAAGCCCATTTTCTGGTAATGACTGGATTTTCGGGCAATCTGTTAATTCCATCAATCTGACAGTAACCAGGGTGTGTAACTCTTCCGGTAAAGACTGAAGCTTGTAACATTTAACAATTCGCAGTTGCTCTAGATTTTCAATTTCATTCAGCCAACCTTGTACATCCCCTGTGAACATCCTTTCTTCAGGAGAATCAGAGATGCGCAGATATTGCACTGAATGAGGTGGATTTCTTAGAAATGGTAGTTTCAGGAGAGAGGTGTTGTCAATCCGTAAATCCCATAGCTTCTGAATTCGATCTAAATATGCTCACTATAAGATGTTGACAGATCAGATTGTATTAGCTTAGGACACTTTGCAATGTCCAAATATTCAAGGATGGATGGGTTACTTACTTCTAGACACTGCAACTCTACACAGTTCCGAAGTGTGAGTGCCTCTATATGATGAGTTACTTGGCTGGGAATGGAGGTTATTTGACAATTATACAGTGTCAACTGAGAGAGAGAGTTCAAATTATGGAGGCAACCTGGAAGTGACATGTCGAATTCCCCGCAAGAACTCAGAAAAAGAGATGTCAGGCTGGCTGGTAACATCAAATTGTTTGAACACTTGAGCTGTGGACAGTTATATACTCTCAGTCTAGTTATGGAAGAGCTACTGATCCACTCCAATGGTAACAAAACTAGATTTGGACACTGTAATTTCGAATGAGTGGAGTAATGGAAACTGATGAGGCAGAAACCAATCATTGAGACTTTCCAAGTTCAGGAATCTTTCAATACGAACATACTTCAAACGAGGCAACATTCCAGTTTGCAACCATGATGCTGGAGTTCTTCCACCATAGTTCTCAATGGTCAAATTCTCAAGGTTTGGATGTGGCTGGAGGCCTTCTATGATATTTTGATCAATAACATAACACCCGTTTTCAGAGCTGTTGTTTCTACCAGGAGACCACCTTAGAATCAACTGATTCACAAGTTCCTTGTTGTTAAGGCAAGCTCGAGCTGCATCTTCCCGACCCTCCACATTCTCAAGGTTACTAATCATTAACTGGGCCCGAATTCGATTCATAGTCTTCAACTCTTCAATCTTATGCCCATCCTCCCTGAGAACTTTGAATTCTGGTAGGATCTCAAGAGAAGTTAGTTTCCCAATACCTAGTATCTTCGTACTTATTTCTGTCCACAAAGTGATTAATCGCAAATTAATTAAATTATGGAATAGTTTCGGAAAACTCTTGAGTGGACATCCTTCTACGTTAATGACTTGAAGGTTATAAAGCTGGCATATGGAATCTGGCAAGCTTTTAATTTCTGCATACCATAGGTTAATGAAAAATAGAAGCTTCAAGTCGCAAATGTTTTGTGGAAGTTCCTCAATTTGACAATTAGACAGGTCCAAAACACGGAGATAAATGAGTTGATTGAACAATGAAGCAAGAGTTGATGAACTTATATTAATCCCGGACCCAAATTCATCCAGGAATAGAAGTGACCGTAAATTTTTGCACCTGCCTATCTCTTTGTCAATCAATTCAATTTTCTGTCTATATACTGATATATGACGAACACTGTCATGGTTCTCTATGCTACAGTTGTTACCTTCTAAGCAGTAGTATGTACCAAAAGATAGAGATTTTGCAAGATCATGCATGAGATCATGTAAAGAAGTACCAGAAAAGAAAGATTTATTTTCAAAATCTCGATAGTACTCGACGTCCTTGCCATCTTCTCCATTAACTATACCATCTGACACCCAGATTGGGCACAGATAACATACGGGCACATAAAAATCCTTTGGAAATAAGGAAAAAGTTTGGAAGCAACGCTTTAGATGAATTGGTAAGTACTGATAGCTTACTCGGAGTGCTGGTAGAATGCCATCCTCAATTTGTTCTATTTGCCATAGTTCACTATCCAAGATATGCCTCCATTTCTCTACGGTCATGTTCGCATGCAAAATACCACCTAGAGTTTTAGCTGCCAATGGAGAGCCCTTCAGCTTGACAGCAATTTTGTTACATATGCCCTCTAATTCAGGGAATGTGCTAGGATCAAAAGATCTGAAAGAACATTTCTTGAAGAGATCCAAGAAGACATCAGGAGGTAAATCCTTCAATTGGAATGGATCCAGAGTACCAACTGTCTCAGCAACCCTTGACAAACGGGTGGTAATTATTATCATGCTCCCTTGAAGTCCAGACCTTAATGGTTTACATAAGCTCTCCCAGTCTCTAGTGTTAGCATGCCAAACATCGTCCAGGACAAGAAGGTACCTCCTCGATGCGACATTTTCTTTAAATATCTGTTGAAGGGAATCCAGGTTAGAGAGATTTTCATAGTTCCTTAAATCTACCTTAGCTGCCAATTCTCTGTTAGCTGACTCAATCATCTCTTTAGTTATCTTCTTCAAATCAAAGTAATCAGATACACAAACCCAAATTCTCAGATCAAAGTGATTTTTCACCCTTTCATCATTGTAAATCAGCTGAGCCAGTGTTGTCTTCCCCATCCCTCCCATGCCGACAATTGGCAAAACTGAGAAGTTCCCTGTCTTCCTCTTTTTTGCACGTTCTAATGATAAACACGTTGCGTCATTACTGGATCCAACTCCATCACCAGATTGCAACATAAGCTTGACCATTTTTTCCACTTCACCATCACGACCCATGACTAGCTCAGGTAGTAATGAACTTGTCTCATATTGCAGAGGTTTTCCACATGGGTTTGGTCCATCAGGTAAACCCAATGGCCTAATCACAATTGCAAGCTCATCATTAATAGAATCCAGTCTGTTTTGAACATCCTTAACCATACTTGCAGAGTTTTAACCAGATCCCTAACAAAAGACGCAAGAGATGACAAGAGTTGACTTGTAGCCTGCAAGACAATAGCAATTGTGACAAATTAGCAATAAAGATAAACATAGCAATTATCCAATATCTGACAAGGAATTTGAATACCAGTTTCAATCCAGTTTGGTGGAACCTTACTCATGCCAATATTAGAGTTGAATTATTGCTAGTTTGCTGACTGGAACATGCATTTTCTGTTAAAAACTTAAAATAAGAATGGTGGACATCACACTTTGTTATAGGAGAAGAGATGAATAACAAGCAAATTCTTTATATTATAAACTCTTATATTTCTCTCTTACAAAATGACAGAATACAACTATTTATACAGATCTAAACAACAGAAGAAAAATCAAGAAATTCATAATAAAAAAGAACACTAAACACAACAGTTTCAGCTGACATCCTTCACTAAAACAGCCACAACTTTATTATGATAATTAAGTTTATAATCAGCCCCAAAAAATTGTCAAACTTGGCCAAGTCGGATCGGAATTGCCAGTCACCGAGCCGATTATATGCTGAGTTACTCGTTCGGGCTTTTTTCTGTTAAAAATCACTTGAATCGGTTTGATTCGGCCGAGTGAACCGAGCACATAAGAAGAGAAGAAGACTCTAACTGTTTGACGAGGGATCCTATTTTTTCTTAGAGAAAAATAGGGTCCTATTTTTTCTTCGATCCCGTCCAACTGAATTAACGCTTCAGATTACTCCACATCATCTCTTATTTTAATGTCCACCCCTTCGTCTGAATTTATGGTCCTTTTATGCGATCCTCTTTCCAAACAGGCTAACAGCACCTCAATCTTATCCATTTGCGTCAGCTTCACTAATCTACTGAAACTTGGAGTTCTCTGGTGAAGGACAAATGTGTAGCTGCCGATTGCAAAGCAACAATTCCTAATTTAACTCTTGGTTCTAGTCTCAATTGGCACACATATGGTACCAGTTCGTGTCTCTATTATAGAAATTACACAATTGAATTCTTTAACAAATTGACAAATTATACTCCCCTCTGAACTACAATCCAAAGCTGTGCAAATTAACTAATACCCCTCTGAACTTTAAGGAAAAGTTGACCCAGCATGGTAGGCCGAAAAAGACCTCAACCTCATCTTGGGTCTAATTATAAAAAAGGCATGTTCAGAAACAAAGTGTAATAGCAGGAAGAGATTTGATGTACTAAGAATTTTGAGCTCATTGCTTGTATTGGTGTAGCTGGAAGAACACTCCATTACATATCAGGTAGTTCCCAGAAACATGAATTTACTAAAATTACTCACTTATCATTTTTTTATCACCTTGCTGACTTGTCCGTAGTAACTAGACCATAATTTAGACCGCTAATATAATTTTCTGCCCCTTATTTTTTTTCTTGAAGCAGAAAATTAGGGGTGTTGTCCGTGTAGTAATTAGACCCAGCTCAATTAACTAATTTTTTTTTCTGTCCCCATTTTCGGATTACAAAAAATAAAAGAAAGTTACGTGTGCACATGCCTGGGCTTCAATGCATCGCTTGAGTTGATAATAGTCGAAGATGGCGATGACATCCTCCGCATCGTAGATTGCATCTCTGAGCTGCTTCAGGAGGAGAGCGATATAGGGGTCCTTGAAGCGCCACCACTCAGCCTTCTCCATCAGATGGTTGACACGTGGAAGACTGTTACGCAGGCGTTCGAGATCGCTGTTCAGATCCCAGGCGCCGGTGACGCGAGACAACACGGTGGATTGGAGCAGAACCATTGATTTAATCGGCGAGCGGGCGGGGTCTG
The DNA here is from genome assembly GCA_037127355.1 of Schoenoplectus tabernaemontani. Taxonomy (NCBI): domain Eukaryota; kingdom Viridiplantae; phylum Streptophyta; class Magnoliopsida; order Poales; family Cyperaceae; genus Schoenoplectus; species Schoenoplectus tabernaemontani. The sequence goes on along the minus strand of CM073744.1, from coordinate 867,667 downwards.
TGATCACGGAACGAAGAAACGGAGGACTGTGGTCTCCCGTCTTCTCTCTCTCCTCTTATCTTCTCTTCTCTTCTCTGGTCCAGAAACGAAGGCTGGATAATACCAGTTGATGAGCTGAGCGATGAGTAAAGTCTAAACTCTAAAGTGGCAGACTGGTGATGCGATGCGGTCTCTGGTCAAGGAAGAAGAGACTGGTCTCTGGTCCAGAAACGTGCGGACTCTGGTCTCTGGTCTGGGAACTGACAAGTAGAAGTAGCACAGCACCAGAGAATTTTTTTGGTTTTCCACACTGCCAATAATCTCGAGGTTTATTGACAGATTTGTTTTAGTAAATAAAAAAAAAAAGAAGAGAAAACTGGTAAGATTGTTGCGAGTGTAGCCTGGATTGAGTAAATTCAGTATCAGATGTGTAAATTTTATTTCCGTATAGTTAAGTTTAGTTGAGTTATTTGTGTAAAATAGATTGAAATATTTTATTAAGTTATTTCATTGAATATTTTCATTTATTTGATGATTCAAAAAATTATTATATTTTATTCTTTTAAAAATAATATTATACTAGCTATTTTTTAATGTATATTTAATGATTTAGTGAGGGGACCTCAAATAAAATAAGTGAAATTGAATTTCAAATCATAAATAAAGAAAATAAAGTACAATCTTTCAAATAAAATAAAATACAAACTATAGTCTCTGAAATAAATAAAAAGTACATCAATGCTGACGAAAACTAATAAATTTCTTAAATTCAGATAAAAAATGAAAAAAAATTATTTTTGAAAAATCAACCAAGTCAACGGATTGACGGATTTTTTTCAACTTTTCTCTAAAAAATTATGAAATTTGACACAATTGATTTTGAAAATGGAGTTGAATTGAGGAAGAACAATTGAAAAAAAAATATTTCAATTTTAGAGGAAGAGGAAGGCAGAGGAGGGAGGGAAGGAGAAAATAGAGTGGGATGGGGGAGAAATGGATTTACGGATGGATGGGTCTGAGATCAAGTTTGATATTCGGTCCAAATAGCTGGAGACCGAATTTTAAATTTAGTCCAGGTTATGAGACACAAAAACACGGGATACTCATATCAATTTGCTACTTTTATTTTATTTACTAAATAAATCTGATTTATTGATGTCTGCACTAGTAAAGTTACATTGATGAGTCTTCTATTTCAATTTTAGAGACAAGATTGTTAGATCCTCTGAGTATCATATCTACCCGAAATATTTCCGAATAATTTTTTATCTCGTGAATATTTTCCAAATCAATGAGTTGTTAATATGTACGCGTCCATGTTGATTAGTTTTTCTCATTTCTTTTTTTTTTTTTGAGATAAAAATGAAGTTTATGGATCTTTAAATTTTCATTAAAGATCTGCATTCGGAGATTGAACTTACAACCTACATGTGGAAAGATTGCATTTGTCACTCAACCCGCTTTTTCATTTTCATTTTCATTTTTCTCGATAATACTTTTTAGTTTTTTCTCTGACAACGTGCAATCAATTGCTTAACGGCCATTTAGTAAGTTCAATTTTAAAATAATTACATCAATGGAATTATAAAAAAATCTTTTTTTTACGTATTGTCAAATCAAATATTAACGGCTGAGATGAAAAAGTAGTTCATATGGGAAATTGCAAATATTTCAACTAAACTTTGTATTAGGGCTTGCATGTCTTTTTAGTGCTTGATAAATATTAAAGAAAAGAATTTGCAGTATGTCAGCGATAATTACTGTTACTGGCAAAGATAGTGAGCAGGTGAAGCATGGAGATCAGATAAATAAAGATGGGTGTTTAATTGAAGAAGAACCGAAGGAAGAAGATTATCAAGAGTATGTGAATCGAAGCAAGTATCTGACAAGAAAATTAAAATTGCTGGTGACCGTTGGAGTTAGTTGAAATCGTCTCCAGTACCGACTGCTTCCACTGTGTAGTTTAGCGCAAGAACTGAAGAGGATAGCTCTTTCTCCTTTTATTGTTTCTCTTCAAATAGTTTGTTATAATTCAGTTAGGGTTCGTTTGACAAATTAAAGAATAGTTTTGAAAGAGTGGTAATTTTGAAAGAGTGATAGAATAATATATTTTTGGAAGAGTGATAGAAGAATGATATTCTTGACTATTCGGAAGAGCAAAAATATCGTTTGGTAGTTGTTAATCAGAATAGTTAAAATATGGATAATTATGATACTAACAATGATGATGATGATGATAATAGTAAAATAATAATAATAAAATAATCATAATCATAATCATAATAATTATAATGATAATATAATAATAAAAAATATTATAATCATAATCATAATATAATAATAATAATAATAAATAATTATAATAATAATAATATAATTATAATATAATAATAACTATAATCATAATATAATAATATAATATAATAAAATAATAATAGTAAGTAATAATAATCATAGTCATAATCATAATAATATAATCATAATTAAATTAAAATCATAATGATAATAATATAATATAATATAATAATAAATAATCATAATTATAATAATATAATAATAATAAATAATCATAATCATAATCATAATTATATAATAATAATATAATAATATTTATAATAAGAGTATAATAATACAATACTAAAATCATAATTATTATAAATTATAAACATAATCATAATATAATAATAATAATAAATAATTATAATTATAATAAACTAACTATAATATAATTATAATCATAATAAAATAATTATAATATAATTATAATCATAATAATATAATTATAATATAATCATAACTATAATCATAATAATATAATAATATAATAAAATAATAATAATGATAAGTAATAATAATCATAGTTATAATCATAGTTATAATCATTATAATATAATAATAATATAACCATAACCATAATATAATAATATAATAATAATAAAATTATAATCATAATCATAATAATATAATATACTAATAATAAATAATCATAATTATAATAATATAAAAATAATACAATCATATTTATAATCATAATATAATAATATAATATTAAAATCATAATTATTATAGTATAATAATAATAATAATAATAAAATTTATTATATAATAATAATACTATTATATAATAATAATAATTATTATAATATAATATATAATAATAATAATAAATAAATAAATAATTAATTAATTATCATAATATTAATATAATAATAAATCATAATAATAATATAATAATAAATCATAATCATAATTATAATTATAATATAATAATAAATACATAATCAAACAATAATCACTATTTCGATGAGAGCTAATTCGATATATCACCTATAACTTGGTATATCGGATTAACACTCTTCAGCACTCTTCTACTTAGTCTAAAATTCTTTTGATAAATTAATTCATGAGAATAGTTATTCTATTTCAACTTTTTGCTACTCCACCAAGTGTCAAACGTACCCTTAGAAAAGATTGTTATAAGCTTGTTTAGCTATAAATAACAATGCACTAATGTAAGGATGTTGTTGAATAATAAAGAATTGTTACTTCATGTTTTTTTAATTTCTTTTACCTAGTTTCACTGTGATTGAGCTACATTACCTCAGAATCGTCTTATTTCGAATTGTATTGTCCTTCATGTGATCTTTGACCATAACAATTGATATTAGAGCCAGATTCTCATGCTGACAAGAAGAAGAATTCGAGTAAGAATATTGAAAATAATAATGGAATGAATTGAAGAGATGGATGCCATTAATAGAGCTAGGATTGATAAGGTAGAAGTGACTGTGAACAAGATGCAAAAAGAAGATCAATCCTTAGAAGAAAGGCTCTTGAAGTCAGTCAACGACCAAATGAGATCAATCATGAATGTTGCCCAAGCTAACACGGTGCAAGAATTGAATAAGAAATTAGAGCATATGACTTCTAAAATTGATAAACAAGTTGGTAACTCATCCTCTACACCTAGATATGGGTCTACCAAAGCATATGGTATACCACTAGAGGTGGCAAAACCCGACTCGACTCCGGACCCGAACCCGACCTGAACCCACCTAATTTTTTAAGAAAGTCAAACTGATCCGACCCGAGATCAAATGGCCTTTAATCCAATAGAAATCTATCAACGATCTGAAAAAACACAATATATAAATTGACCCGACCCGACCCAACCCAACCCGACCCTGACCCGACTCGATCCGACCTGATTTCTTCTAGAAAGTCAAACTGACCCGATCCGTCCGACCCGAACCCGAACCCGAACCCGACCCGATCCGCCCGATTGCCACCTCTATATACCACCTACTATGTTGTGACCCAAATAGAGTCGCAATAGCAATTATGAGATAAATGGATACAAATTGATTGAAACTCAGAATTATATTGATGAAGAACTGAGAATACAATATTTTCTGATAGGGGTAAAAATGGAAAAACTTAAAGAAAATATAAATTGTCTAATTCCTCAACAGAAACTTAGCTAAGGCAGCTTTGTCTATTTATACTTAAGAAGATTTACATTAACAAAGCATGTAATTAGTAAAATTTTAAAAGTAATAGAACTGAGAATCATCTGAGAGTGTAACGCACAACAACGACCACTCTGATTATTCTTCTCGTTGTCTCCCCGGATCTTCAGTGGTCTCCAACGCCTGTGAGTTTATGAAACAGACAACCCATTTAGCACTGACCACTCCCAATAGAATAGGCCCATTGCACTCCCGTTATTGGGCCTTCTGCTTCACCATTGGGCTTTATCTCCTTTGGCTCACCTGATCCTTTATTTTCAAATCTCCCAACGGCTCCCAGCCTATAAATTTCCTCTTGCGCCAATTCTTCTCCTGGCATCCTCTTATTCCCTGACAATGCCTTCCTCATCAAACGAACCTTGTCCTCAAGCTCAAATTCAGGGAACTACTTTTGAATAATTGTTATTGACTCCCATGTTGCCTCCTCATCCGCCAAATTGGACCACTTAATTAATACTTCCTGTTCATTTGAATAGAGCCTTTTCCCTTTTCTGATATCCAGTATCGCTAGAGGTTCCACCCGAACCTTTCCCGCTGGGTTTAGAACTGGTGTAGTTACACCTTAGAAATTACATTTCCAAAACACTTCTTGAGTTGAGAGACATGAAAAACTGGATGAATGAGGGACCCATTGGAAGGTTGAGTTTGTAGGCCACTGCCCTAATTTTATCTAAAATTTCAAATGGATCATAGAACCTTTGCTTCAATTTATGAGTTTTAGTGGTACCTTGAATGGATATCTGACGATATGTTTGAAGTTTTAAGTAAATCCAATCACCCACATGGAAGTGCCTTTCACTTCTTTTGCTATCAACATATCTCTTCATTCTTTCCTGAGATTTCAGCAAATGAGCCTTTAACCTTCTTGCAGTATCTTGCCTCTCTACCATAATGCTTTGAGCTACGTGATTGGCACTCCTAGGTAGTGCCCTAAAATTAAGTTATGGAGGTGGATAACCGTATAAAGCTTCAAACGGTGAGCTGAAGTGCTTTATGAAAATTGATGTTATACCACCACTTAGCCAATGGTACCTACTTAATCAAATCTTTAGGCTTTTCAAAGACCATACACATCACGTAACATTCAATACATTGATTCAATTGCTTTGTTTGACCATCAGTTTGAGGATGGTAAGCTGAACTAAAATTCAGCTGTACCCCCATCATCTTCATTAGTTCTTGCCAGAAACTGCTGGTAAAAATACGATTCCTATCAGTGATCAGTTTAGAAGGAAGACCATGTAACTTATAGATATTATCCAAGAAGAGTTGAGCTACATCTGACGCTTTAAAAGGGTAGGCTAATGTGATGAGGTGATAATATTTAGTATATTTATCAATTACCACCAAAAGGACATCCTACCACTACTTTTTGGAAGCCCTGTAATGAAATCCATGGCCACCACAGACCAAGAGCCCTCTGGAATAGGGATGGGTTGCAACAGCCCTAGGTTTAGCAACATGTTCTCCCTTATTAAGTTGGTAAATCTCACACTTTTGCATCCATTGCATTTCTGTCTCCTTCATTTTAGGCCTAAAACCTCAGAATGGCCTCCTTCACTAGAGTCATGCAGAGATTTTACCACTTTACCCCTCCAGTTTGCATTAGTTCCCACATATATTTTTCCTTGACATCTGATGATGCCTTGATGAACAGTGATTGTTTTCTTCTTGGATGAAGTTAGGGTGTTCCCTTGAAGTACCAGTGTGGCTCACTCATCTTGATTATATCTGTTCTTTAAATTTTCAAACCAGGTGGGCAAAATTTCAGTCACTGCCATGATATTTTCACTAATTTCTTTTGGTTCTCTTCTAGAAAGCGCATCAACAACCTTGTTTTCAATTCCTTTTCTATACTGAATCGCATAGTCAAGGCCCAGCAATCTGCATAGACCCTTATACTGGAGAGAAGAAGTTAATCTCTAATCCAGTAAATGCTTCAAACTGATGTGATCAGTTTTTATAATGAATTATTGGCCCATTAGATAGTGTCTCCACTTATGAACTGCTGTCAACAAAGCCATGAGCTCCTTCTCATAAGTTGACAGGGCTTGGTTCCTTGGTCCAGTGCCTTGCTCATGTAGGCAATTGGTTGTCTTCCTTGCATCAACACAACACATAAGCCTTTATCAATGGCTTCTGTTTTCAAGATGAATGGTTTGCTGAAATCAGATAGGACTAAAACTGGGGCTGAACATAGGGCGGTCTTTAAGTTTTCAAAGGCCAAAGTGGCTTAAGGAGTCCAATTTAATGAATTCTTCTTAAGCAACTCTGTAATGGGTTTGGTAATTATACCATAACCTCTAATAAACTTCCTATAATAGTCAGTCAAACCCAAAAATCTCCTTAATGCCTTACATTCTTTGGAACTGGCCAAGCCTTCATCAATTCTACTTTGCTTGGGTCTATAGCTACCCCTTGAGCTGAAATTACATGACCCAAATAGTCTATCTCAAAAACCCCAAATGCACACTTGGATAATTTTGCAAATAGCTGTTGTTCCTGGAGCTTCTGCAACACCAGAATTAAGTGTTGTTTATGGGTCAGCATGTCTGTACTGTAAATGAGAATATCATCAAAGAAGACTAAGATAAACTTTCTCAAATAGGGCTTGAATACTTGATTCATAAGGGCTTGGAAGGTGGTTGGAGCATTGGTCAAGACGAATGGCATGACCACATATTCAAAATGGCCCTCATGAGTGTGAAATACAGTTTTTATAATATCAGCTGGGTACATTTTGATTTGGTGGTTGTGCGACCCTTTCTCGCGCGCTCCGCACCGCCGCCGGGCGATGGGTTGCGGAAGAAGGACACGGAGATCCCTCCCGAGCGTGCATCTGCTGGGTGTCGGCCGATTCTGCCGTTTAGAGATATTTGGATGCACATTCAGGGGGTTTTTAGTGATTGTGAGTTCTTATAGATTCCGGTGGGCGCAAGCCCCCACCGTTAATTACCCTGGGCTACGAACCTCGAGGCACCTCTGGATCTTTGAAAGAGAGAAGCAAATAGTATAGTTAAAAAATGGTCAAGTGGTCGTCTAAGTTTATAAAAAGGGGATCTACGGAAGATGAACCTACAGACAGATCGGTTCAATCTATTGGAAGACAAACCTACAAACAGATCGGTTTTGTCCTATGGGGGACGAACCTACAAACAGATCGGTTCGATCCATGCCACCTCGAGATGTAACCTTACCAATGACAGACCGGGTTAATCTCTTCATAGGGGGCTTGAGGTGAGTCTACATACGGGCCAGAGCTCGACCTCCGTTGATCTAGAAGATAAACCTACAAACAGAGCCGGTTCAATCTTAACTAGTCAACAACCAATCACACAAAATACAACTCGAAGCGAGCGGTTGATCTTGAGGTTGGTGAATCGGGAGAAGGGTGGATATGGCCCACGTGTTTCTTCTCACCGATCTTCTAGATCATGAATTCGTAGCACTAAGCCGATTCATAAACCTAGGAAACACAATTGCACACAATGTCAAACCCGAAGCGTGGGCCGTTCAACATTGAGGCATGTGTTAGTGAAGGAACCTACCTACGAACGGTTCACATTCAGCTGTTTTGTGGATGAATCTACCAACGGACCGATTCAATCTCACGGTCTCGGGAAATGAGTCGGAGACAAACTCATCGACGGACGAGTTCGGTCTTGCCGGCTCAAATGGTCATGAATTACTTGTTCATGACAGAGTCATTAAGATGTCACTTTGCTCGGACATCGTAATGTTCTTCATCTTCAAAGTCGACATATCTCTCCATGCTGATGTCGTAGCTTTGGTCAATCTTCAACGAACGTCAAGATGTTCTTGTCTCGACTAATCATCCTACGTGTTGCATTACTTGTGCAAGATTACTATGTAGCCCTACACCCCTTGTGTGAGCGTATTCAATCATGAGTTACTTGCTCATGGCAGCGAGTCATTAAGATGTCACCTCTCTAGGACATCGTAATGTTCTTCTTCTTCAGAGTCGACGTATATCTTCATGTTAGTGTCGTAGCTCTAGTTATTCTTCATCAGGTGTCAAGATGTTCCTGTCTCGACATACTTCTTCATGCTGCTATCAAAGCCTTATTCATCTCACGTCAAGATGTTCCTGTCTCGACGTATCTTGTTGTTCTTCATCAAGTGTCAAGATGTTCTTGTCTCAACATATCTTCTCATATTGCTATTGAAGCCTTAATCATCCCACGTCAAGATATTCCTGTCTTAACACATCTTCTTCATGTTGCTATCAAAGCCTCAATAATCCCACGTCAAGATGTTCTTGTCTTAACATATCTTATTATTATTCATCAAATGTCAAGATGTTCTTGTCTCGACATATCGTTCTAAATGTTGTGCAAATATTCTCATGTGACTCCACACTCCTTGTGTGAGCATTTTTTTATTCATTTCAAAAATATACAAAGCTCATATAATACCTTCTATTATTATTTCTATTATAAAGATACATTTATCTATTATTATTATTATTATCATTATTATTATTATTATTATTATTATTATTATTATTATTATTATATTCTTATTACTATTATTATTTTTTATTACTATTATTATTTTTTTATTACTATTATTTTTATTTCTTAAACTCTATTTATCTGTGTAGAAAATTATTTACAAAAATAATAGGAAAAGGGGTAGCTATTAATATTTTTGGGATTTTTATAATGGCTAAAATAATAGAATTTCTATTTTTATTATTTCTAAACCCTATTTATTTTGTAGAAGATCACTTACAAAAATAATAGAAAATAAAATGGCAATGATTTTTATTTGTATATTTTTTTTTAAATGTTTGTAATAGCTAAAGTAATAGAATTTTATTATTATATTCTATTATATTGTAATACTATTCATTATGTAAGAATTATTTACAAAATTAAAAGATGATTAGCTATACTATTTTACTATTATTATTTTTATTATTATATTTTTTTATTTTTAATATCTATAATAGCTAAAAAGAAATCATTACTAATATTCTATTCTATTTATTATACTATTCATTATATCTATTTCTATTATTCCTATTTATTATCTATATAAAAGTATAAGATTTCTATTACTAGTCATAAGAGATGAAATTCATTATGTTTTTATTATAACTATTATTTTATTACATTTTATTCATCAAAAGTATATTTTTGTATATTTGTATAGAAATAACAAAAGAAATACAATTCATATTATAAAAGAAAATATATTTTACTATTTATTACCATAGTAGTATATTTTTGTTTATTTTGTACTATTTATTTTTATTATTCTTTCTACAGAAAATATCAATATAATATCTATTATTATTATTATTATTATATTTTTATCAAAGAATATAGCTAATCTCATCATTTATTATAGTATATTACTATCACTATTATTATTTCAAGGAAAATCACTGAAATATATCTAGTTATTATTTATGATTTTTATTTGTATTTTTGGAATTTTTATAGTATTTAAAATGGCAAGTCAAAGCTAAGTCAAATATACCAATATATGTGATGTATTTTGCTTTTAAATTGTTTTATCATGATTATATTTCTAAAACTGGAATATTATTGAATAGAAAAATAGTATGAAAAATAAGAAAATTTTAGAAACAAATTTGAGTCAATTTGGAGTTCAGGAACATTTTTAAATCATTTGTTTACTATATCTTATTACTATTCATTATTATTTAATTAATGGGCCTAATGTCGGGCGCCGATCTACTCCGAGATTGGTGCGCATCTTTCTAATTCTCTTCTTCACTTGGGCCGCCAGATTAGTTTGAGATGAGTGTTTAATGGATCTACTACGGCCCATTAGCACGAGTTATTATTTAAATGTTTAAACATATACGGTAGTTAGATTTGATTAAGATACGTATCTAATATGTATAAGGCCCAGATCTTCTTCTGTTTAAATTTTCAAACTATCGCCAGATCTCGTTCGTCAGATATTCTTCAAGATCGGTGGACGCTTCAAGAATCGTGCAGACAGGATCCCTTCAGTTTCTGACTCTCCGATGTATCAAGATCCGTGCTAGGTGGCGTTCCCGGCGACCGGAGCACTCCTTCTCCGATCAGAACATCACCCTAGCGTCGTCTCAATGTGTAGAATTCATCTGAAGCATCTGATCAAGGATCTATATAGCAATAGAGGCTGTACCATGGCACCGAATTGGGTTGCATCACTTGATATCGGTACCGAATTGGATTCTTACCAAATTAAATCAGATTAATCGGAATTCTTGGCAATTACAGGTTTAATAAGCATCGCCCTGATATGTTATCATGATTTGAAGTGATTAATTGACTCCTCTTGAGCTAGTAATGGTGCGAGACCACCTCGTCATTCATCGGTATACGATCTGGAATTGGTACCGAGTCATCTTTTTGCCAAATTCACCAAATTTAATTAGTTTCTTTCATAATTACAAGATCAATGAGTGTCGCCTGAATGTAATAAGCTGATCTTAGATGATTATGAAGGATATCATTCATCGACGATTGTGTTGGAGCACTTGTGATTCAAGAATGGTATCGATCGCATCGTTTTTCAATTTCTTACCAACTTGAAGCATTCACTAACCATAATTATTCAATTAACACCCCTCAAGGCCTAAAGGCACACCCACTTTCAGCTAGGGCCGGTGGCTCACTGAGATCGCAATAATGTTAATCGATTTAGCAATATCTTGTTCTATTATCGATTAAACAATTCCAATGCAAAATTGCAAAGCCTAGGTTCCTAGGCTGAATGAATCATGCAATTGAAGTGATTAAGAGACAGCAAGTTCATACCTTAAGTCATTATGCGAATGGATACAAAGAAATTAATCAAGAAATGAAAATTTACCATGGAAACCATATAATCATGCATTCTTAGCATTTGTGATCAATCCAGGCCTAAAGGCTCACCAATTACTTTATAATTGGGCCAGTGGCTCACTGGATATTATGATATTATTCAACAATTAATTCTAATAGCAAGAAATGGCAAAATCAGAAAAGAAATAAAGGAGATTTTAAGAAAATAGACCCCAATAGCAAAATTGATCAAGAAATCCTCATAAAATGTATCAAATAGCAAAGATTCCAGAGGAGATAGCAAAAATATATGCCAATTAACTCAATTCATACGATTGGTTACCTCAAGCTTTGACAGAAATCTCAATTACTCAAATTCTTCTTATTAGCTCTTAATAAAGGCTCTCTCTTTCCTCTGTGATCACTATTGGGTCTATATAGGTGTGTGTATGCTCTTGATTGCTCTTCTAATGACCTCTCTCTCTACTGTTGCTGATTCTCCATTTATATAGGCTAGAACCTAGCCAATTGAACCCAATTGCGATTGGTTGAGTGCCTTTCACCCGGATTGCCACCTTGGATACATCCATACCCTTCAATCTCCTTCAATCAATGGCTGAGATTGATTTGTGTTTGTTGTGAAAACCGCCCAACCGCTTTCTGTTATGGTTTGACTGTGCCGCAACTCGTTTGACTCCAATTCAACGGATACTTCGGTTGATAAGCAAGCCTTCTTATCACTAGACCGTATTTAAATGCCTCTGCATAGTTGCCATTACTTCTTCTCTCTCAATTCCACTGAATTTCATTTATTTCAAAATCTGGTTTCTGCCTCACCTCTTCTCTTGGCGCAATTCACTTCTTCCACTCAATCACTCACTCCTTCTATGCTAATTGGCGTCGCCTTGATCTGAATAAGCTTTCTGATCATTCAATTTGGCCTTTGAAGTGCCTATCAAGCTCGCCTCTTTATTACTATCTCCGGCGATTTTCAATCTTCAAGCCTTCCTCTTGCTCAATTCCTTTGTAATTACTTGTCAATTGACATCGCCTAAGCATAATCAAGTTTGTCTCGTGCTCAATTTAGCGCTCAAAGTATTCAATTGTACTAACGAAGTGCCTTCTTCTTGTTCCAATTCGAATTGAGGTAAGCTTATTGTTTAACTCCCTTTTATTGTTATCCCCCTGCTCTAGCTTCTCTAATTAATTCATTAAAGTGCATCAACTGTCTTTGAAGCTCTTGCAATGGTGAGACGCCATGGGAAGAAGCAGACTCGCGCGCAAGAGGAGAAGGAGAAGAAGAGAGAGCGGGGAGAGTGTTCGGCTGGGCTGGATGACTCAGGCGCATGTGCACCAAAGCGCCAGAGGGGAGTAGATCGGCGACTGGGGGAGCATGCACCAGGTTCACCTTCCTTTTTCCTTTGTTTAAATTCAACCGTATCGATCTGAATAGGTAGATTGAATGGGTTTGGTTCACAGCTTTAGTTCATGCGCTTACTCACATTGCTCTGACCGTTGGGTCCCACTCATAAGGTTTAGTGATTGATTAGCAGTTGATTAGGGTTAATACGCTGAGGAGGTGGCTCGCTCGATTGGTTATTTATCTGATGAACAATTATTTAATACTAATGGTCTGTTAATGACTGGATGATGTGGGCTTGTCCAGTAATGCCATGTGTATCACCTTGTGCTGATTTGTACCAATCCAATGGAGCCACCTGTAATCCCTGTGTATACTATGCGATGACATGGCACCAGTTAATGCATGACACGTGGCACCAAGTGGGGCCCACTTGTCAGTCATCTTGTGGTATGGTGGGGCCCACATGGCTGAGGTGGACCAATAGAGAAGTGCCATGTGGCATCTAGCTGCTGAGGTGGCTCACTCTGTGTCTGCCATGTGGTAAGTGTAGAGATGAGGTGGGCCTGTAAGGTAGAGCCATGTGGCACTGGGTAGTGAGGTGGCCTCCTCGGGCTGTGCCATGTGGCACGGGGTTGGGTTAAGTGGACCTCTGGTGTGGTGCCATGTGGCACTAGGGTGGTGAGGTGGCCCACTGGCTGTCTGCCACGTGGCACTAAGGTGGGGCCCACCCGTCGCCGACTCATACCCGGTGGGGCCCACTTCGTTGACATGGCCCAACGAGAGGCCGCCACGTGGCACACCCTCTCTCTTCGCTTATTTTATTCCCTCTGTGTTTCTTGCACCCGCTTGTACCCGTAGCCGCTATCACCCCCAACTTGCACCCAGATCCGCCTTGATCAAATCTCGCCTCGATTAATCCATTTAATCTCGCCTTTATTTTCCTTGAATTTATTCTTATAGCTCCACTTATCCAAAAATTATGAAAATTTCACCAAAAATCCCTAAATTCATGATGATCATCCCTGTAATTTTTAATTCCATTTTTACCCCTCCTTCTCTGGATTAAAAATTCTTTTATCCATAAAACCCTATTATTCCTTATGAATTAATCCCCGATCTCAATTGTAGCTCAATGTCTCTCGCCAATTATCTCCTCTTTGCAGAAACCACCCTAACTAAATATCAATTAGACTTATATTGATATTCATTAGGGCTTGATTTGATCAAATGCCGACTACTTATCGCCAATTAATACAAATCTAGACTTGATCGTGATGGTTGCTCCTAGCTTTGCACTGATCAGGCCTTGTGAAATTGACTTTCAATCCCTTAACATGAGGGTGACTTGGTCAAATAACCGACTACTTATCGCAAGAATTGACACAAATCAAAGCATGGTTAGGTGGTTGCTCGCAGCTTTGGCACCAGGTCAGCCTTGAAAGCAAAATCACATTTGGAATTTCTCATGATTAGTTGCATCAAAATGCTAGCTTGGCATTGACATCATTTCATGTAGTATAGGGATTATACTGCTTCAGCTCCTTCCTAGGGTTAGCTTCAAAGGCAGATTTCTAGGGTTCAATTCTGACCCTCTTCAATAGGTCACTGAGGTGTGGGGTCCACCTGTCAGTGAAAATGGTCATATGGATGACTCATCAGATAGGCTATGCTATTAGGTTCATCTACAAGGGGCTGCTAGGTGGGTCCCACTTGTCAGATAAAAATGTAATCAAATGGCTGACCCATCAAGAGATTTTCTCTCTCCTAAATCTCCCGAGGGTCAGCCACCTCGAATGAGTAGGAGGTGGTGGGGTATTTATATCCTCGTCTTTCACCATATTATTTCATCGCGTGGGATTAATGCTTAACCTCTCGTTCCGGTTGGTTAGCTTTCTTAACAAAAATAGGCTAGGTCCATGTCATTGGAGCTGCTCATAAGGGACTGCCATGTGGGTCCCACTTGTCAGAAAAGATATAATCACATGGTGACACCCAAGAGGTCTCCTCTCTCCCTCGATCTTCTTGGGTGTCACTCATGCTGAGTGGATAGAGAATAGCGGGGTATTTATACTCTTCACTTCATGCCCAGCATTCCATTGTGGGACTAATGGATTTGTTCCGGGTTATGCGTACGACCTTTCCCGATCAAATGGGGCCACCTTTCCACCGCTTCTCTCTCTTTCTTCCCCTTTCTTATGATTTATCATCAATTTATTTCATTTATTCATCTACTCATCCTTGAAATTTTTCAAGGGTAAACAAAGAGCCACCCACCAAGACGAGTCTTGAACGCTCGAAAGGCTTGTCTTGGTGCATTACTCCTTATTATTCATCACTTCATTTCTCATGACGTCTTCTTTTCTTCGGTTATTGTAGTTTCATCTCATGACGCCATTCCGCGTCGCCCCTTGAGTCATTATCATTCTTTCTACGAGGATCCTAGCGATTGGACTCCTCTCGTCTCAGCCATCCGAGCGACTCCTGTCTACCCGCGAGGCGGCGGTTTATTCTTCAGGGATGATCAGCCTCATGACATCATGCCCCTTCAGCCTTTAGGCGATGCTTCTACGCCTCCTTTGACACATCTCCCGGGCAAGGAGATTATCGACGGGGAGGCTCACGGATGGACTTCTGCTCCGCTTCCTTCATCACTCCCTTGGAGTGCCATGGATATCGGCTAGAGTGGACCCGTATGTGCTCATGCGGGAGGGGACTCTCTCGTGCGAGCCGGGATATATGACTCGGTTTTCTTGTCGATGTTTCATTATCATATCGACACACCCCGGCTACGGCCTTTTGTGAGAGGTGGAACTATTCCACCAACACTCTATTCATCGACGATCGGAGCCGACTCCGACCCTCCTGAGATACAAAGAGCTGACCGGCCGCCGATCTTCGGCCATTTCTATGACGAGTTCATGGTCTCACCCGCTGACTCGGGAGACCTCACTCGATTCCCGCCTTCTTTGCATAGGATTTATGAGATTTATCATTATTTACGGAGGGGGCACCCCGGAGTTCCGTTCAGACATTGGATCGCCTATTTCACCGATCGGGTCCATACTCGCCCTACGGGTTTGGCTTCCACCGTAGATCCATTTGGTACAGTCGGCTCGAGATTCATCACGACGCCCTATCCCATCTCGGATACCCCGTGTTCACATGACGTGGATCGGGAGACTTATCCGACCGCCTTCATCTCTTGGTGGATTTGTTATTTCTTATTACCTAGCTCCCCGCATACACCATTCGGCCTTCGGTGTTCATTATGGCGAGCCTGATCGCGCGTGGCGACAGGATTTCTTTGGCCGTGCCTCGTATCGGCCAACATTTATAGATGCCTTCGCGGTCGACTTCATCTCGTAGTCCTTCACAAAGCGTGAGCCGATCCCGTGGCATCTGATTAGCGGATGGCTCCATTTGCATTGGTCTGGCTCATATGATCCCGGCATGGCGGTTACGCTACGAGATCGTCTACCCTTATTGAGTGACTTGGGCCGGGGTGCAATGCGCCTTCACTCCGAGGTCGCCCGTATAGATTCTTCAGGAGTCGAGACCATCTGCGCTTCTCTCGAGACAGATCAGTGGCCCGTGGGGCAGCTAGGGTTGCTGACAGGATGGTGGTTGACAGCAGGGTCCCCTCTTCTGACTCTTCTAGCATTCGAGCCAGGCCTATCGATCTGGAGTACCTGATCAGTATTCGTCAGGGCTTTCTTCCTCTCAGATTGGGCGATCATATGTTCATCGAGCCCTATTCGCCACATCGATGCGCACATCGCCTTGGCTTGGATCGGATATTCCAAAGCCTCTTCTCCGCCCTATATCATCGGCGGCCGATTTGAGGGGGTATCGGATGGTGCTACACTCACCTCTTCCGACTGGCACGGCACTCGCTATCGATGGTATCCACCTCTAGGACTTCCACCTTCACGAGGCGTTATCGCAGTGGTATTATGAGACCATTCGCTCTTACCGCCGTCGTATACTCCTCCGTGGTCGTCCGAGTACATGTCCGCGAGATGGCCGCCTCTATTAGATGGCACCGTTTCGCGTGATCGCAGCCCTTTCCCGCCCTTGCCGCAGCCTATTCGACTTTCGTGGTTTAGATAAATGACTTTCGTGTGGTTAGACCATTCTCACAGTACACTTCATTATCCCTTTAGGTTATTTTCTTTTCGATAAGCCTGTCTCATTTCGACCAATTCTTTTGATTCGTAGTCGGCTTACGAGTATGATCACGCGAGCCCGGTTCTCGGCCCCTCGTCCACGAGTAGTTGGCGTTCATTCTCGCCCACACGTCGAGCCACCGCTCCAGCCTACCATGGGGAGAGATCGAGACGGCGCCTCTCGGCCCGTCTTCTCCATCTTCTTTTCCTTCTCCCACTCCGGTGATTTTCTTTACGACTCGCCTATCCTTATTCGGCGCACTTCATTTATATTTCGATTAGGGTTTATTTTTCACTCATGGGACATCTCCTGTGGAGGCTACCCGAGACGATATCATAGCAGATTTATCGGCGCCTGCGAGCACTGCTATTCCAGGGTTTTGCACCGACCTTGCCGTCGCAGGTTCGTGTGCTTCATTTAATACCTAGTTGCCGATGCACTAGTATTTTCATTCTTACATGTATATTTTACGACCCGAGGCCGATGACATGGCATCTCCACACCGTTCGAGCCTTTCTTTCATGACGGTCCCGCTTCACCGTCGATTTTATTGGTGCCTCACCGGGGATGGTGACTCGTTCGATGTGGTTTTGGGGCCGTGCTCACTCTTGCACGACCACTGAGGAGGCTTCTTTAGAGCAGGGAGTCCATCGGGCGTCGTGCCCGCAGGCGACGAGCCATTATTGATCGAGGGAGGGCCATCTCATGCTTCTTCATCTCCCGACGGGCAGCCTCTCATGGCCACAGATAGCAGAGTCTCGACTGAGCGGGTTGCAGTCGATTATGACTCAGAGTTGGATGAGAGTTGGCTGGTGGAGCAGCTATTCCACAGCCCAGAGACAGAGGTTCCGGTTAGCGAGGGTCTCGCCGAGCCTCATGCTTCTTCCGGTACTTTATATTTCCTTTATCATTTACCCGTATTTTACTTTTCCATGTACTCATTCTTTTTATTTTATTTTGTAGCCGGGTCTAATGCACCTGCAGGTCCTCCTGAGGCGACCGACATCCCTATTCCTGACTCAGTCCCGCCTGTCTCAGGCGACGAGGCGATAGGTTAGATCTTTTCTTCCTTCTATTTCTTCTTTGGTTATAACAATTCGTCTAACCCATTTATTTTACTTGCAGATGTTTCATCGAGGGATGTGCAGCTCGCCTTGGCCGCGTTGGCGGATGCACTCCGGGATACCTTCTTCGGAGGCTATCCGCTAGATTTCGAGATCTTGGACTCTCTACCCAGTGGTTTCTCTTTTGACTGGTATGGGCTGATGCGGGATACCATCGCGCCAGCTCTACTCATTGCACCTCGTCTCGAGAGCACTTTCATTTCTAGGAGGTGTGAGGAGCTGCTCAGGGCTTACCAGATGCGAGCTCTCTCGTTTATCGCACGAGTTGGAGATTCATGAGCTACGCAGCATTTGGAGGCCGCTCGACTCCACTACCTTCAGCGCTCTCTTCTTGTGCCACTCTCCGCTCCATGGGAGTCAGTGGTGGGCCCGCTCGACTGCTCGTGCAGGAGCTAGAGGACCACGATCATCGGTGGAGGGCTTCTCCCGACATCTAGCGGGACGTCTCCCGTAGCCGCAGATTCACACGAGCGTCCGGGATAGTGCCTTCGCTCGCCTTGGACTTCGAGGCGCTTCGGAGGAGGATAGGCACTCCCTCCATACTCATTTAGAGACTATTAGTACCGTGCTATTAGAGTTGGAGTCCCGCTTTTGGGCCCATAGATCGCACTTTCTATTTCTTCTTTTCTCCTTTTCTTTTTGCCATACTTGATATAGGATGTATTGACATTTATCATTTTGATCTCTTGTTGTGGATGATGCTTGCCTTTATTATTATCCTTTTGTCGCTTCCTCTCAGCGCGAGGAAGTATTCTATTGATTTCATGTTGTGCACCTCCAATCTTATTTGCAAAAGCGCCTATTACAATCGCTTCTTTCAGTTGCCTAAAATAAAAGGAAAATCTTACAACATCCTATTACATTGATTCTATACATCATTTCTCTTTATTTATGGCAATACAAAACTCAAGTAACCGTGGTATTTTACTTGATACCGAACCCGTCTCGTATTGACCTCTAGGCCGGGTACAGAATAAACCCGTTTATCCCTTTATTACTGATGGATAAACTTACCAGTATCAATTGGATTATGGATGCAATTGATAACACCATTTTGTGGATGCTTCTTATATATTTAATTGACATTTATTTTGTGGAAGCTCACCCACTCTCCCCTCATTTGTGCACCGTTACGTGCTAAAGTGGAAACTCACATTCACTCATCTCCACTCAATTTGTTTTGTGGGGGTACTACCCTCAAACATCCATCACGCATCCCCGCGAGACAAGCTTTCATCGGTAAGTCCGCTCTCCATGACCCGAGTCACTTCTTTAAGCGAATTACTTTATTTGACACCGAATGTCCTGCAAAAGCATAAACCCTTAATCCGACCCCTCCATGATCTATTTTGGGATTAGAAACAGATCACCTCCTTGGGCGTGTGGTACTTTTGCGGATGAATGTACCCAACCCGTTTTTTATATTTTAGCTACCCTCAAACATCCATCACGCATCCCCGCGAGACAAGCTTTCATCGGGTAGGTCCGCTCTCCATGACCCGAGTCACTTCTTTAAGCGAGCCGCTTTGTTTAACATGAAATGCTCTGGGTACAAGCGTAAACCCTTAATCCGACCCCTCCATGATATGTCGTGGGATTATGACACACCATTTCTTCGGCGTGTGGTGCTTTTACTTGATGAATGCACCCAACCCGGCTTTGTATAACACTCGTGGTGTCGGGGACAAAGGTGGCAACCCCTTATTGAAAATGTTTTATTATTTTTATTTATTTTTATTTTTTTTTTATGAGCAGAAAGTAGGTTTTTATTGTTTTACATATATATCCTTTTATTTTATCGAAGAGGGCAAATTTTTGTTATTAGTGATACATGCTACTAATAATACGAGAGTTATTTATTTACATGCCCTCGAAGCGACTATTTACTAGCCACCAATTTGCTCGACCTATCCCTTGGCTTGCGCGCGCGGCGACCAATATGAGCAACTTTCGTCATCAAGGGCAACAGATAGTTTGAGGGACAAACCGCAAACCCCGCCCATTTTTGTGTTTATTCTCGTATCAAATGGACAAACCCAAAGGTATTTGTATTATGAGCCCAAACACCAAAGCTCTCGCCTTACATTCTCGCGTGGTTTTGGCGTTGTATTCCCTTATTCTATTTTTTTATTTTGTAGGGCTAAATGTGTTTGTGTGGTTTTGGATTTTTGGATGCATTCTATTTACAGATGCATAAGTAGGGTTTTTTTGGATTTTTATGCAAAGGTGGAGGTTAGACATGGGTTTGTGTTTCGTGCACGTGTGTGTAAACGAACACTTATTCCCTCCTTATTTATTTACAATAGATACTACTCGATCGGCCCCGCTCTGGGCTAGGTGTAGTACTTCTTCAGATATCGCCCATTAATCGGTGGCATGGGCCTTTCACCTTCATGGTCTATGAGTTGGTATGCGCCGCCCCCGTATACCTTCTCAATTACATATGGCCCTTCCCAATTCGGAGAGAATTTCGGGCCGATGTGCCGGCCAATGATCGGCCTCTTGAGGACAAGAACAAGCTCCCCTTGTTGAAATGCCCTGACTCGCGCCATCTTATCATATGCCCTTGCCATTTTTGCCTGATATATTTCAAGGTTCTCGCCGGGCTATCGCCTCTTCTCGTCCATGGCATCCAACTCGTCCAACCTAAGTTGTTGGCATTCATCCATGGTCATATCATTTTGCATAGCCACCCGCAATGACGGTAATTCCACCTCAAGAGGGAGAACGGCTTCAACCCCAAAAGCCAGAGAATACGGGGTAGCTTGCGTAGGCGTTCGGTATGTGGTCCGATAAGCCCATAATGCCTCCCGTAGACGATTATCCCGGGCCTCGTTGGTTGCCGTCCACGGTCTTTTTCATGATATTTATTAGAGTTTTGTTAAAGGCTTCGCCAGTGCCATTGGCTCTCGGGTTATAAATGGACGAGAATCTCCAATCGATATTAAATTGCTCCGCCAGGGCATAGACTTTAGAGCTCTTGAAGGCCGTCCCCAGATTGATTTCAGCTAACTCATCGACCGTATTAGGCTCCTTTTCTAGTCGTTTCAGCATTTTTCAGACCGGGTATTGTCCTCTTCTTCGTTTTATCATCCGGCATTTCAACGAAGTCATGCAACAGCCTTCTTTCCATACGGCACTCGCTTGAGAGACCCTCAAAACATGTCACGCGTCATCGCGGCTATACCCTAATCCCCGGTGTATTTTATTTTACCATCCAGCCCAGGACCTTATTCTCGCCGCCATTCCGAGTTCATCGAAAGCGCTTGGCCTCGGCCTTGGATATGTCTCTCGACATTTCGCCTTTTTTGCCAATTTATATAGCTCCTTTCCTTTCCAAAGGGATGAGATGCAAATCACACCGCTCGTTGCATTCTCCGATTCTTGTTCTATCACCCATTTCTTCCAAGTGTTGTGATCGGGGTTCTTCAGAGACTGGGTTGAATCGCTCTGATAGAAAATTATAGCCTTATGGATGATAGTTTTCCCTTTGATGCGTTCCACCTTTGCCGGCACAACAAAGGTCTTTAGGGTTTGGATGTGGTTCACCTCCCTTGGTATAAGGTCTTTAAAATGCCTTTCGGGAACCACAGTAATCTCTAGCGCTGCCATCTCTTCTTCTATTTCAATGTTCATGACTGAGTTGGAGCGGTAGATTTCTTTGATAGGCTTACGTCTCGTAACCTTAGGTTTGCTAGGTATGGGAGTGTGCGAGATCGTATAAGCCACCCCTTTGCCTTTGTTATTCGGTTATGCGGAGCCGGGTCTTGTTGAAAGCTCTTCGGGAGTTGGATCGTCCCGTTTCTATGCCCTTCTTCTATAAGGTCTTTGAATACCCAAAGATTCTTCAATTGTATGGCCCAATATGCGATGATAAGGGCAAAATTCGCCTTCACCGCTCTTTTCTATGTCTGGCGGTCGCTTACAAACGGGAAGTGTTAATCCGCTCTTTAAGGCCTCGCTCAAATATCCGAGTCGTTTTATTTTTCGTAAAGAGTATGGTTTACTCTTCTTGACCTTGAGGGTTTGCATGACGGTCGATTGCTTAGCTCTCGTTTCTTCCCCTTTGATTCATCTACTATTACAATTACCCGTTTGCCGCTATCGGTGCTTGTCTTTCGGGGTCCCGGAACGGGTTCGCTCGTCACCTCCTTGAGTAGCTCGAGTTATAGATCGCGGTTTGCAGTTTTCAATCATTATCATGATTTCATTGTGTTGCACCTTGATATCCCGCATCACTTCCCATTGTTCGTACACCTCCTTCTATTATTTTCAACTTGGTGCCTTATTTCATCGATCGCATTCCGTACGCGACCTTCGAAATTTTCCCGCCATGAGCGTTCTTCATTTATAGGCCTCGGCCTAACCGGTTATCCCTTCCGCTACCGGTCCCGTGTTGATCATATATGACTCCTCACTTTCATTATCTCGTTTCGGCCCTTTATATGGCTTTTTGAGGATGTGATAGATGATCTCTTCGTCGATTCTTCTTCCTGTGGTTGACGATCATGGCCGATTCTTCTCCCGAGGTGATGTCGCCCGAGTTATCGAATCTTCGAGTCTTCTCCCGAAGTTGTTCCCGTGATCCGAATTTGAGGGGTGTTGGTAGGTTTAAAGTTGAAAATGACCTCCTCCTCGAATCACTTGACTTGATTTCGCTCGCTTTATTTGGGCCTTATACGCGCCCACCGTTTGAAGCGGAAGGTTGCTTCTTCACCCGACTTTCTTCCGGTCTTTGGGCTCGAACACCTCGGGGTTTAATATTAAATTTGACCTCTTCTTCTTCTCCGACGAGGTATCAAATTTAGGGCCTTTGTTGAAGGGTTTCGACCTCGCTTTAGTTATAGTCGGCTCGGCCACCACGGCGGATTTAGGCGAAAATATTGGGCGTCATTGAATTTAATCTCATGCACCCCGAATGGCTTGACATCTCCATCAATTCTCTTTTGCTTACCATTCTCAATATATTTCGGCATTGGTGCAGAGTAGGTAGGGTATGACCCGATTGTTTGTGAAGCCACGGCGACCCAAGAATGCCCGATAAGAGGTTTCACGTCAATGACATAGAATTTAGTAGGCGCTCTTAGGCTTCCGCATTGCAGTTCGTAGTTATAGCTCCTGTGGCTTTTTGGGAGTTTTGATTGAAGCCATGAATAATCACCTTTTCATCGATAGATTCTTTACGTCTAAGGTGATGGTCTTCGTAGTTTTGAGCGCATGATATTGATCGAAGACCCCGCGTCAACCAAGATACGACCAACCTTTTGCCCTCCACAATTTCCGGTGATGTATAGCGGGCGGTTATGGTCGACGGTGCCTATTAAGAGGTCATCGTCTCGTAAAATTTATACAAAGCGGCCCGCTTGGCGCGAATAGGGCTTCCTGCATATTTTGCTCGATGAAATATGACTTGTACTTCTCGGGATCTTGCAAGGCCTGGATTAGCACCTCCCTTAGGTCTTGTGACATCATTAACGCGTCAAATATGCTTAATAGCGCTGGAATCTTACGCAGATGTGCCAACACGTTATATTCCTCGCCCATCGACCGGGTCTTTTCTGGGTTCTTGCTTAGGTTCTCGACCTCTTTGCCTTTATTCAGGGCCTTATCTTTTCCCTTATCTAATCCTTGGGAGCCCGTCTCTCGGCACGTAAGTCCCGACGGAGCACGCTTTGCATTCTTCATTTTTGGTCCCGCAGGTGCTTGCCTCCCCTTCGTCATTCGGGAAGAACATCTCCTCTAATGTTGGCATATCTTCGTCGTGAGAAGAATATACCATATTGCACGAAGCACCCCGCATCTCTTCGCTTTCTTCTTTATTTATTTCTTCATTTATATTTTCTTCCTTTTGACATAGGGTTAGCTTCTCCCGCCTTCTTTGGAGATGAAGTGTTGAAGGGTAATCACCTCGGATCGCCCTCGCTCGTACTCTTCAATTTTATTCTTTCTCGACTTGTTGTTTCTATGCTTCTTTTTCTTCTTAAGAACCCGATCTTGGCTCGGTCCACCTTATAATATACCCCGGGCTTTGGTGGGACCACCGGCGTGATATCGTCCCTCCATCTCATGCCAGGTTCTTTCTTAAGGGCTTTAAGCATTTTAATCGATTTCTTCGATAAGTGCGTAGTCCATTGCTCCTCTTGATCTTCGCTTAGCCGGCCCGGACTTTCTCTTCCTCGTGAGAGATCGTGTTGGCTCGTTCATGGGTCCGATGGGCTTTGCAAGAACCCTTTTGGTAAAGTAATTTCACCATTTTTATACGCCTTCTCGACCCAATCTTTGAAGACCCAAAGAATCTTCAATTGAATGCCCTATTATTCTCGTGGTATGGGCAAAAGTTGGGTTCGTCTGATTTATCGGCATCTTCCGGGCGTTTACTGGCCGGCAGGGTTAGGCCGTTCTTCAGTGCTCCTCTGAAGATTTGGGCAACTTTATCTTTTCTGAAGGAGTACGGTTTAGATTTCTTTTGTTTGAGAGACTCAAAACTCCGTGAACTCCTCCCCGGATTGGGCCTAGGTCCCTTATTATAATTGTTGCCATTTGTGCTACTGCTGCCGCTTTGGGTGTCTGCGTTAGCGACCATCTTATCCTTCAACGAGGTGAATGCCACTTTGGTTTCAGCTCGGGCCCCTCGTTGCGGCCTATTATTCATAAAGTTCGGCATGGTGTGCGGTGACATCCTTTCCATATTGGATACTGATCTGAGCAAGTCTTTGAATGTGTTGACCTTTGTCACACCAAGAAGCATGCCCATCCACCCGTCAATGTTCTTCATGATTAGGTTGACGGCCTCATCCTCGGTTAATGTGCGGTCGCATTTGATGCTGAGGTTCCGCCATCTATTGATAAAATCTGTCATTGACTCCCCTTTCTTGGGTTTAGTGCTTGCCAGATCGGCTATGTTTATTTTGTCAGACACCATGACAAATCGCGCCCTGAACGAGTCCGCCATCTCGTCCCAGGTCCTGATGCTGTTGTTCTCTAATGAATAATACCATTGGAAAGCGGTTCCCACCAGGCTTTGAGGGAATTGTCTTAACAACAGTGCATCATTGCCGCCCGTGTTGCCGCACGAGGCTACAAAGTGGGCCAGTGTTGTTCGGGGTTCGGTTCAGTCTTTATTGCCTTCCCCGAGAAGGTCCCGAAGCGGGGATCACATACCCTTTAGGATATTCTTCTAAATCGTATATGGCAGGTATGGATGTCCACGCTTTTGACGGGAGGGATAGCGTATCCACCTCCAAATATTTGCATTTGTTGGGCAATCATGGCTTGAATCTCTTTCCGGATATTCCCGTTGGTTCACCCTCCACTTCTATGGTTCTATGTGGATGGGGTTTAGAATCGACAGTTGTTTTCCCTTATGATTGCTTTGGTACCGTGGACCCCTTCTTGACGGAGCTACCACTTTGAAATTGGCGTCTTGTGATTCTTGCAATGACTTGACCGCCTTAATTAGTTCTTCGTTTTGTTTCAAAGCATGGTAGCGATTAGCTCTCGTTGCCTAATCGCCTCTTCGTCCCGTGCCTCGATGTGGCCTTTTAATATTTCAATTTCATCGATAGGCACTTCGGACGTGTTTCAACGTCATCTTCATTATCGAAGAAGTCGTGGTTTTCGTTGTGGTCTTCCCCTTCCTCGCTATTGCCCTCGGGTTGACTCTCTTGGGAGGTCTCCTTTTCTACCATTATTTTTGTTGGTATTGGTGACGTGAGCTTGATTAGGCGGGGACCGGTCATCCCGGTCATATTCACCTCAAAGATCGTTGTCCTGATCGCATCGTAGCTTATACCGATGGTGTTGACCGAGAAGTGCTCTTCATAGCGAGCGGTTCTTCTCTTCTTCTTCGTTTGGTCGTGGCGTTATTTTCAAACTATTGAGTGGTATTCTCGAGCCTAATCGGCTGAATACACTCTTCCGACCTAGACGGCCGAACACGCTCTCGGCCGAGCGTTGGACTCCGCCGCCTTGCTGGGGCCGGGCTTGAGATTGGGGCTTTGTTGGCTGGGAACCCTTCGGGACCCACACCTGCTGGGTGCTAGGTGTTGCCTTTGGTGTAAACCTCCTCGGGTTCGGAGTTGAGACAATGGCTTGCGGCCGAGCCATGTCTTGAGATTGACCGGAGCGGGAGACGTATTGTCTCGACCTAGCGTTTCTCACGCTCTTCCTCTGCTTGAGGGCCCTGTGAGCCTTGTAGATGGCTTCCGCAGGGGCTTGAGACTTGTCCCGGCGCGCCGAGACCTTTGAGTTGGGCGAGGTGTGGGCTTAGGCACCTCCCATGCCCGGCGGAGCCGGCTCCGTGGCCGAGTTCTTGGCCACTATTCGAGTGCCGTGAATTTATTGGAGATCGGGATAGCCGGCCTAGCCACCACCGGTTTTGGTATGCATCCGGGCCCTCTTCCCGGATGCTTGAGAGTCGCGGCAGCGGTTCGGGCCGCGCCTTTGGGGTCGTCCTCTTGACGGCGCCTTCTCCTCTTTGGGGGCAGGTAGTAGGAGAGGCCATTACGTTGTTGGAGATCCCCTTGGGAGTCGTGGTGATCGATTCTTCCTCCTCGTCCGGGATGGAGATCTGGACGGTCGCGGGAGTGAAGGCGGCCACTGGAGCTGGGCCATAGATGGTAAGTTCTTGCGGGATGGTCCCGAAGAACATGAACAATTTGCCCTCTGGGCTCTTTGCAGGAGTGACGGTGTAGGGAGCGAGGTTGAAGTTTCCAAAGTATGCCATTTCCTGCAAAAACAAAAACACTTGAAAATTATTAGTCATTTTAGCACATAGAAGACCACTTGTATCTCTTAACTATTCTATTTGCCTCTCTCTTTCAGAGATAAGAGGAGAATCTAGGTCCCACCGGCGTGCGCGATCCCGTGCGACCCTTTCTCGCGCGCTCCGCACCGCCGCCGGCGACGGGGTTGCGGAAGAAGGACACGGAGATCCCTCCCGAGCGTGCATCTGCCGGGTGTCGGCCGATTCTCGCCGTTTAGAGATATTTGGATGCACATTCGGGGGGTTTTAGTGATTGTGAGTTCTTATAGATTCCGGTGGGCGCAAGCCCCCACCGTTAATTACCCCGGGCTACGAACCTCGAGGCACCTCTCGGATCTTTGAAAGAGAGAAGCAAATAGTATAGTTAAAAGATGGTCAAGTGGTCGTCTAAGTTTATAAAAAGGGGATCTACTAAGATGAACCTACAAACAGATCGGCTCAATCTATTGGAAGACAAACCTACAAACAGACGGCTTTGTCCTATGGGGGACGAACCTACAAACAGACGGTTCACCCATGCCACCTCGAGATGTAACCTTACCAACAGCACTGTGTTAATCTCTTCATAGGGGCTTGAGGTGAGTCTACATACGATCGACTCGACCTCCGTTGATCTAGAAGATAAACCTACAAACAGACCTGGCTCAATCTTAACTAGTCAACAACCAATCACACAAAATACAACTCGAAGCACTGAGCCGGTTGATCTTGAGGTTGGTGAATCGGAGAGAGGTGGATATGGCCCACGTGTTTCTTCTCACCGATCTTCTAGATCATGAATTCGTAAGCACTAAGCCGATTCATAAACCTAGGAAACACACTGCACACAATGTCAAACCCGAAGCGCCGGGCCGCTTCAACATCGAGGCATGTGTTAGTGAAGGAACCTACCTACGTAACGGTTCACATTCACCGTTTTGTGGATGAATCTACCAACAGACCGATTCAATCTCACAAGTCTCGGAAATGAGTCGGAGACAAACTCATCGACGGACGAGTTCGTCTTGCTGCTACTCAAATGGTCATGAATTACTTGTTCATGACACCGAGTCATTAAGATGTCACTTTGCTCGGACATCGTAATGTTCTTCATCTTCAAAGTCGACATATCTCTCCATGCCGATGTCGTAGCTTTGGTCAATCTTCAACGAACGTCAAGATGTTCTTGTCTCGACTAATCATCCTACGTGTTGCATTACTTGTGCAAAATTACTATGTAGCCCTACACCCTCTTGTGTGAGCGTATTCAATCATGAGTTACTTGCTCATGGCAAATGAGTCATTAAGATGTCACCTCTCTAGGACATCGTAATGTTCTTCTTCTTCGTGAGTCGACGTATATCTTCATGTTAGTGTCGTAGCTCTAGTTATTCTTCATCAAGTGTCAAGATGTTCTTGTCTCGACATACTTCTTCATGCTTCTATCAAAGCCTTATTCATCTCACGTCAAGATGTTCTTGTCTCGACGTATCTTGTTATTCTTCATCAAGTGTCAAGATGTTCTTGTCTCAACATATCTTCTCATATTGCTATTGAAGCCTTAATCATCCCACGTCAAGATATTCCCTCTTAACACATCTTCTTCATGTTGCTATCAAAGCCTCAATAATCCCACGTCAAGATGTTCTTGTCTTAACATATCTTATTATTATTCATCAAATGTCAAGATGTTCTTGTCTCGACATATCGTTCTAAATGTTGTGCAAATATTCTCATGTGACTCCACACTCCTTGTGTGAGCATTTTTTTATTCATTTCAAAAATATACAAAGCTCATATAATACCTTCTATTATTATTTCTATTATAAAGATACATTTATCTATTATTATTATTATTATCATTATTATTATTATTATTATTATTATTATTATTATTATTATTATATTCTTATTACTATTATTATTTTTTATTACTATTATTATTTTTTTATTACTATTATTTTTATTTCTTAAACTCTATTTATCTGTGTAGAAAATTATTTACAAAAATAATAGGAAAAGGGGTAGCTATTAATATTTTTGGGATTTTTATAATGGCTAAAATAATAGAATTTCTATTTTTATTATTTCTAAACCCTATTTATTTTGTAGAAGATCACTTACAAAAATAATAGAAAATAAAATGGCAATGATTTTTATTTGTATATTTTTTTTTAAATGTTTGTAATAGCTAAAGTAATAGAATTTTATTATTATATTCTATTATATTGTAATACTATTCATTATGTAAGAATTATTTACAAAATTAAAAGATGATTAGCTATACTATTTTACTATTATTATTTTTATTATTATATTTTTTTATTTTTAATATCTATAATAGCTAAAAAGAAATCATTACTAATATTCTATTCTATTTATTATACTATTCATTATATCTATTTCTATTATTCCTATTTATTATCTATATAAAAGTATAAGATTTCTATTACTAGTCATAAGAGATGAAATTCATTATGTTTTTATTATAACTATTATTTTATTACATTTTATTCATCAAAAGTATATTTTTGTATATTTGTATAGAAATAACAAAAGAAATACAATTCATATTATAAAAGAAAATATATTTTACTATTTATTACCATAGTAGTATATTTTTGTTTATTTTGTACTATTTATTTTTATTATTCTTTCTACAGAAAATATCAATATAATATCTATTATTATTATTATTATTATATTTTTATCAAAGAATATAGCTAATCTCATCATTTATTATAGTATATTACTATCACTATTATTATTTCAAGGAAAATCACTTGAAAAATATATCTAGTTATTATTTATGATTTTTATTTGTATTTTTGGAATTTTTATAGTATTTAAAATGGCAAGTCAAAGCTAAGTCAAATATACCAATATATGTGATGTATTTTGCTTTTAAATTGTTTTATCATGATTATATTTCTAAAACTGGAATATTATTGAATAGAAAAATAGTATGAAAAATAAGAAAATTTTAGAAACAAATTTGAGTCAATTTGGAGTTCAATAGCATTTTTAAATCATTTATTTACTATATAATTATTACTATTCTGTTATTATTTAATTAATGGGCCTAATCTGGGCCGCCAGATCTACTCCGAGATTGGTGCGCATCTTTCTAATTCTCTTCTTCACTTGGGCCGCCAGATTAGTTTGAGATGAGTGTTTAATGGATCTACGGCCCAGATTAGCACAGAGTTATTATTTAAATGTTTAAACATATCTGGGCCGTTAGATTTGATTAAGATACGTATCTAATATGTATAAGGCCCAGATCTTCTTCTGTTTAAATTTTCAAACTATCGCCAGATCTCGTTCGTCAGATATTCTTCAAGATCGGTGGACGCTTCAAGAATCGTGCAGACAGGATCCCTTCAGTTTCTGACTCTCCGATGTATCAAGATCCGTGCTAGGTGGCGTTCCCGGCGACCGGAGCACTCCTTCTCCGATCGAACATCACCCTAGCGTCGTCTCAATGTGTAGAATTCATCGAAGCATCGATCAAGGATCTATATAGCAATAGAGGTCGTGTACCATGGCACCGAATTGGGTTGCATCACTTGATATCGGTACCGAATTGGATTCTTACCAAATTAAATCAGATTAATCGGAATTCTTGGCAATTACAGGTTTAATAAGCATCGCCCTGATATGTTATCATGATTTGAAGTGATTAATTGACTCCTCTTGAGCTAGTAATGGTGCGAGACCACCTCGTCATTCATCGGTTATACGATCTGATTGGTACCGAGTCATCTTTTGCCAAATTCACCAAATTTAATTAGTTTCTTTCATAATTACAAGATCAATGAGTGTCGCCTGAATGTAATAAGCTGATCTTAGATGATTATGAAGGATATCATTCATCGGCAATTGTGTTGGAGCACTTGTGATTCAAGAATGGTATCGACCGGTACCGTTTTTCAATTTCTTACCAACTTGAAGCATTCACTAACCATAATTATTCAATTAACACCCCTCAGGCCTAAAGGCACACCCAGCTTCAGCTAGGGCCAGTGGCTCACTGAGATCGCAATAATGTTAATCGATTTAGCAATATACTGTTCTATTATCAGATTAAACAATTCCAATGCAAAATTGCAAAGCCTAGGTTCCTAGCTGAATGAATCATGCAATTGAAGTGATTAAGAGACAGCAAGTTCATACCTTAAGTCATTATGCGAATGGATACAAAGAAATTAATCAAGAAATGAAAATTTACCATGGAAACCATATAATCATGCATTCTTAGCATTTGTGATCAATCCAGGCCTAAAGGCTCACCAATTACTTTGTAATTGGGCCAGTGGCTCACTGGGATATTATGATATTATTCAACAATTAATTCTAATAGCAAGAAATGGCAAAATCAGAAAAGAAATAAAGGAGATTTTAAGAAAATAGACCCCAATAGCAAAATTGATCAAGAAATCCTCATAAAATGTATCAAATAGCAAAGATTCCAGAGGAGATAGCAAAAATATATGCCAATTAACTCAATTCATACGATTGGTTACCTCAAGCTTTGACAGAAATCTCAATTACTCAAATTCTTCTTATTAGCTCTTAATAAAGGCTCTCTCTTTCCTCTGTGATCACTATTGGGTCTATATAGGTGTGTGTATGCTCTTGATTGCTCTTCTAATGACCTCTCTCTCTCGTTGCTGATTCTCCATTTATATAGGCTAGAACCGGCCAATTGAACCCAATTGCGATTGGTTGAGTGCCTTTCACCCGGATTGCCACCTTGGATACATCCATACCCTTCAACCTCCTTCAATCAATGGCTGAGATTGATTTGTGTTTGTTGTGAAAACCGCCCAACTGCTTTCTGTTATGGTTTGACTGTGCCGCAACTCGTTTGACTCCAATTCAACGGATACTTCGGTTGATAAGCAAGCCTTCTTATCACTAGACCGTATTTAAATGCCTCTCGCATAGTTGCCATTACTTCTTCTCTCTCAATTCCACCGAATTTCATTTATTTCAAAATCGGTTTTCGCCTCACCTCTTCTCTTGCGCAATTCACTTCTTCCACTCAATCACTCACTCCTTCTATGCTAATTGGCGTCGCCTTGATCCGAATAAGCTTTCGATCATTCAATTTGGCCTTTGAAGTGCCTATCAAGCTCGCCTCTTTATTACTATCTCCGCGATTTTCAATCTTCAAGCCTTCCTCTTGCTCAATTCCTTTGTAATTACTTGTCAATTGACATCGCCTAAGCATAATCAAGTCGTCTCGTGCTCAATTTAGCGCTCGAAGTATTCAATTGTACTCAATGTAAGTGCCTTCTTACTGTTCCAATTCGAATTGAGGTAAGCTTATTGTTTAACTCCCTTTTATTGTTATCCCCCCGCTCTAGCTTCTCTAATTAATTCATTAAAGTGCATCAATCGTGTCTTTGAAGCTCTTGCAATGGTGAGACGCCATGGGAAGAAGCGGACTCGCGCGCAAGAGGAGAAGGAGAAGAAGAGAGAGCGGGGAGAGTGTTCGGTGGGTTTGGATGACTCGGCGCATGTGCACCAAAGCGCCGGAGGGGAGTAGATCGGCGATCGGGAGCATGCACTGTGTTCACCTTCCTTTTTCCTTTGTTTAAATTCAACCGTATCGATCCGAATAGGTAGATTGAATGGGTTTGGTTCTGCCTTTAGTTCATGCGCTTACTCACATTGCTCGACCGTTGGGTCCCACTCATAAGGTTTAGTGATTGATTAGCGCCGATTAGGGTTAATACGCTCGAGGTGGCTCTCGCCCGATCGTTATTTATCCGATGAACAATTATTTAATACTAATGGTCTGTTAATGACTGGATGATGTGGGCTTGTCCAGTAATGCCATGTGTATCACCTTGTGCTGATTTGTACCAATCCAATGGAGCCACCTGTAATCCCTGTGTATACTATGCGATGACATGGCACCAGTTAATGCATGACACGTGGCACCAAGTGGGGCCCACTTGTCAGTCATCTTGTGGTATGGTGGGGCCCACATGGTGAGGTGGACCAATAGAGAAGTGCCATGTGGCATCTAGTCTGCCGAGGTGGCTCACTCTGTGTCTTTGCCATGTGGTAAGTGTAGAGATGAGGCGGGCTCTGTAAGGTAGAGCCATGTGGCACCTGGTAGTGAGGTGGCCTCCTCCGGCATGTGCCATGTGGCACGGGGTTGGGTTAAGTGGACCTGCGGTGTGGTGCCATGTGGCACTAGGGTGGTGAGGTGGCCCATGGCCGTTGTCACCGCCACGTGGCACTAAGGTGGGGCCCACCCGTCGGTGACTCATACCCTGGGGGGGCCCACTGGCCGACATGGCCCAACGAGAGGCGCCACGTGGCACACCCTCTCTCTTCGCTTATTTTATTCCCTCTGTGTTTCTTGCACCCAGTTTGTACCCAGAGCTGCTATCACCCCCAACTTGCACCCAGATCTGCCTTGATCAAATCTCAGCCTCTGATTAATCCATTTAATCTGCCTTTATTTTCCTTGAATTTATTCTGATAGCTCCACTTATCCAAAAATTATGAAAATTTCACCAAAAATCCCTAAATTCATGATGATCATCCCTGTAATTTTTAATTCCATTTTTACCCCTCCTTCTCTGGATTAAAAATTCTTTTATCCATAAAACCCTATTATTCCTTATGAATTAATCCCTGATCTCAATTGTAGCTCAATGTCTCTGCCAATTATCTCCCTCTTGCAGAAACCACCCTAACTAAATATCAATTAGACTTATATTGATATTCATTAGGGCTTGATTTGATCAAATGCCGACTACTTATCGTGAATTAATACAAATCTAGACTTGATCGAGATGGTTGCTCCTAGCTTTGGCA
Organism: Schoenoplectus tabernaemontani; assembly: GCA_037127355.1. NCBI lineage: Eukaryota > Viridiplantae > Streptophyta > Magnoliopsida > Poales > Cyperaceae > Schoenoplectus > Schoenoplectus tabernaemontani. The sequence goes on along the minus strand of CM073744.1, from coordinate 834,113 downwards.
CCTGATCAGTCTTGTGAAATTGACTTTCAATCCCTTAACATGAGGGTGACTTGGTCAAATAACTGACTACTTATCAGTAATTGACACAAATCAAAGCATGGTTAGGTGGTTGCTCGCAGCTTTGGCACCGGTCGTCACCTTGAAAGCAAAATCACATTTGGAATTTCTCATGATTAGTTGCATCAAAATGCTAGCTTGGCATTGACATCATTTCATGTAGTATAGGGATTACACTTTGCTCACTCCTTCCTAGGGTTAGCTTCAAAGGCGATTTCTAGGGTTCAATTCGACCTCTTCATAGGTCAAGTCACCGAGGTGTGGGGTCCACTTGTCGGTGAAAATGGTCATATGGATGACTCATCGATAGGCTATGCTATTAGGTTCATCTACAAGGGGTCACTAGGTGGGTCCCACTTGTCGATAAAAATGTAATCAAATGGTCGACCCATCAAGAGATTTTCTCTCTCCTAAATCTCCCGAGGTCGCCCACCTCGAATGAGTAGGAGGTGGTGGGGTATTTATATCCTCGTCTTTCACCATATTATTTCATTGTGGGATTAATGCTTAACCTCTCGTTCCGGGTTGGTTAGCTTTCTTAACAAAAATAGGCTAGGTCCATGTCATTGGGGCCGCTCATAAGGGAGGCGCCATGTGGGTCCCACTTGTCGAAAAAGATATAATCACATGGTGACACCCAAGAGGTCTCCTCTCTCCCTCGATCTTCTTGGGTGTCACTCATGCCGAGTGGATAGAGAATAGCGGGGTATTTATACTCTTCACTTCATGCCCAACATTCCATCGTGGGACTAATGGATTTGTTCCGGGTTATGCGTGACCTTTCCTGATCAGTGGGCCACCTTTCCACTGCTCTCTCTCTTCTTCCCCTTTCTTATGATTTATCATCAATTTATTTCATTTATTCATCTACTCATCCTTGAAATTTTTCAAGGGTAAACAGTGGTAACCTGACCTTAAATCCACTTTAGAAAAGACTCTTGCACCATACAATTCATCAAGGAGATCATCTATAATTGGAATTAGATATTTGTTCTTAATGGTCATCTCATTCAACTTCATATAATCTACATATAACCTCCATGTGTCATCTTTTTTTTTGACTAGAAATGCTGGTGATGCAAATGGGCTAGTGGAAGGTCTAATTACTCCATTATTAATAGTTCTTCAATAATTTTATCCAACTTCAATATTTAAAAATGAGAATATCTATAAGGCCTGAGATTAATGCGCTGTAAATTAGGGTAGAGAGGAATTTGATGGTCAATATCCCTTGTAGGAGGTGTAGTAGTTGGTGCTGCAAACACTCCAACAAATTAGGTGAGTACTCCTTGCAATTCTGAGGAAATTGATAAAATTCCAAGAACTATCTCAGCTTCACACAACCAAATGTGGACCACCATTACTTCACTCTTGTTGGATAGCTCCTTAGATAATTCAATTCCCTCACACATTTTGATAATTTCATGTTCTTCATGAACCTGAAGCCTCACCATTTGATCACCTTTAGGAAACTCCACCAATTTATTTTTCCAATCAATGGTCATAGGCCCATACTGGGACAACCAGCTAAATTCAATATCATATCATATCCTTTGATGGGTAACAACCTCAGTTCATATTAAAATTCAAACCCTTGGATGGAAAAATTCAAAGAAGCACATTTTGAATCAGTCACCATATGTTCCTCATTTACCACCATAACCACCATAGGTTTGGTTTCATGAATCTGACATGTGTCAACACTAAGAACCACATGATTAATAAAGTTATGGATGTTACCACTATCAATTAAAGTAAAAATGGATATTTTACCTAGTTGGCTTTTGAACCTCATGGTGTTAGAGTGATGATGTTGTGAGGTGGCACGCATGAACACAATTGCCTCCTCTAATTGTAACTGTTCTGGGTCATCCGTCTCTCTCTCAGTTTCAAAAGTTGGTGCTAACTCGGTCCCTTTGCCTAACAACATTTATAAATTTACCTTACATTGATGACCAGGTAGTATTTATCTCCACACTTGAAACATAGCCCTAGGGCTCTCCTTTGTTATAGTAGAGTACCCTTTTGGTTCACCCCTCCTGTTGTTCCTTTGTATCCTTGAGGTTGGCCCTTGTTAGGAAATTTTGAAAGTGAAGGATTACTAGGGGTAAACCTAATTGCTGATCTCAACCTTTTGAATTGAGAGTCAATAGCACTTTCAATATAGAGGGCATGTTCCAATGCTGAATCCAATGTTTCAGGCTTGAAAATTAACACAAAAGGGCTTAATCTATCCCTTAAGCCCACTAATGAAGCTATCAATGAAGTCTCTTTCACTGAATCTTCAACCCTCTATCAACAACCCGGACCTCCACTTTTCAAATAAATGCCAATACTCTTCGACAATGTTAGTATGATGTAAGGTTTTGAGATCATCAAACGTATTATGGGAAGTAATACGTTTTAAATGGTTGGTGACCAATCTAATCAACTCCTCCCAAGTAGGTGGCTCATGGTTTATCAAATATCTATCGTACCATTCATTGGCTGCATCATATAACTGTATAGTGGCCAAATGGTTTCTATACTGCACTAGGATTTGATGCAAATCAAAGTAGGACTGAGATTTTCTGATCCATTCAGTAGGGTTACTACCTTGAAATCCAGGGCATCAGATCTAGGAAAATGGATTCTGTTGTCACGCCTTAAGAGATTAACCTCCTCGGGGTAGTGATACCTTTATTCGGGTTCTGACTAATGCGATAGGTGGATACCGGATGCAGTTGAGACTGGTGAGTATGAGATATAAGGGATAAGGTGGAGCCTTTATCGATCTTGGCATCAAGCACCTATATCTCCTGACGAATGATTTAAATCACAGTTAAACTAGTATGCGTGACCGTTCCTTAACCAGTGCAAAACGACGATCAGTATCGTTGGGCCTTCAATTCACCTATCTTTGCGCGTATCTCAACTTTTTGATCAGCTAAGGAACTCTCAAAATCCGCTTTGGTCACCATGACGGATGTTCAACGGTACCGACGATGCCACCGGTACCATGAAAATCACCAACTTCACACCCCAGATGCAATCGGGGGCTCTGATACCAATTGTTGTGACCCAAATAGAGTCACAATAGCAATTATGAGATAAATGGATACAAATTGATTGAAACTCAGAATTATATTGATGAAGAACTGAGAATACAATCTTTTCTGATAGGGGTAAAAATAGAAAAACTAAAGAAAATATAAATTATCTAATTCCTCAACAGAAACTTAGCTAAGACAGCTTTGTCTATTTATACTAAAGAAGTTTTACATTAACAAAAGCATATAATTAGTAAAATTATAAAAGTAATAGAACTTAAATGCAAAATAGTTGAAACAGTTCCTATTGTGACCATGGTAACTGAAGGGACTAAAGTGGTTACAGATAGCAAATGCATTGATCTGAAATTTCCTTGCAAAATTATGAGTTACGTGGAAAATTAAGAATTTTATATATTTAAGAATATGACATTATATTGGGTGTGGATTGGTTGAGACAATATAGTCCAATGAAGATAAATTGGATTGAGAAATTGGTCTCTTTCAATAAAGGAGCAATGGTGAAATTGCAAGTACAAGATGAGATTTCAACAATTCATTTTTATGAAGAAGTGAATGTAGCAAGGAATTGAAAGGAGGTCATGAAATAATAATAACTCAAGTGATGTTAATTCAAGAAGTGCACATGAAAAATAATGAAGTGCCATCAGAATTGAAGGATGTACTGATACAGTAGAAGGAAGTTTTTGATGAGCCCAAGGGTCTTCCTCCTTGCAGATCATTTGATCATCAAATTGTTCTAAAACAAAACGTTATTCCCATTAACCAAAGGCCATATAAGTACAATTATTATTAGAAAATGAATGAATAAAATCATTGAGGAACTGATCAAAAACTCAATAATTAGATCTTCTACTAGTCCTTACTCTTCACCTGTATTACTAGTAAAGAAAAAAAGATAAGAGTTGGCATCTATGTGGGGACTACATGAAATTGACTGAGAGCATAGTAAAGAATAATATATCCAGTTTTGTAATCGATGATCTTCTGGATCAATTAAACAATGCTAAATTTTATTCCAAGTTAGACCTAAGATTTGGTTATCACCAGATCTGAATGAAATGTGAAGATATTCCCAAAACGACATTCAAGACTCACAAAGACCATTATGAGTTCTTAATGATACCATTTGGCCTCATTAATGTCCCAACCACTTTTTCAGACATTAATGAATGAACTTTTCGGACCCTATTTTAGAAGGTTTGTACTTATATTCTTTGACAATATCTTAGTATATAATATGAATCTTGAGATACACATAAGACATCTGGCAATAGTGTTGCAAATACTGAAGAATAATTCATTGTTTGCAAAAGAGACCAAGTGTGAGTTTAGATTACAAGAAGTGAATTATTTGGGACACAGACAAATCCCTAAGAACCGAGGAGAGGGTATGTTGACCAAGTTATTTGATAATTTATTGGTAAAAGTAATCCCGTGTATTTTATTTTCCTCTTTTCTGATCACAAATCCCAGTGTAAGTGTGTAACAGTGTAACTATAGCAAATGGTGAAATAGTGAAGGCCGTCAACAGACAAGAGGTGGTTTCACCTAGAGATGACAGAACTCCATTCTATTTAAGAAATTTGTTTGTTTTGTTTGGATTTAAATTCGATTCGATCTGATTTTAAAAAAAAATCAAATCGATCTGATTTGATCTGAACCCAATTTGAATCGACTCAATTTGAATTTGACCTGAGATTAAATGATCTACAATTCAATCAAAATCAATTAAAAATATGAAAAAAGTACAATATATAAATTGATCCAATATAATTATATCTTGATTCGACCCGATTTCTTTTAAAAAATTAAACTTATCTGATCCACCCAGCCCGAACCCAACTCGGCCAGTCCGATTGCTACCTCTAGCTTCACCATTTTGTTAATTCGGCAATTCACAAATAATAAATTGATCCAATCTCCTGTGGGCTTGAAGCACTCTCTCTGATACTAATAGCAATAGTAATAGTTACGACTTGCTAATTGTGTTCAAATCTAATGAAAAATTGAATTTGAATCCCATATTTATCATAAAAAGATGCTCATTGTAATAGTCACTATACTCAAAATAATAAATCGAAGTATATATATTTTTTGTTATGATATTTTTGCCTCAAGCATTGCTTCATTTTTTGAGAGAAACCACTCTGACCGAATATATTTCACAGAACAAGGCAGCAGTATTCTCAATGTAATAGTAACAGCAGTGATTCTTTTGTGCAAGTGCATATTCTCAATGTTTATTTATATTTAAATTGATTGATAAATTCTTAGTAAAACAGTAGTTTCTAGAACGGTACGCTAACGTACTTTTATCAAGACACACACAAAACAATGAATCCACTATCCAGTCCAGTGAAGCGTATACCTGTTTCCTCTTTTCATCCTCGGTTTCTTTCTTCTTCTTCTTTTTTATTATATTATATTATATTTTATAAAACAGACAACCCATTTAGCACTGATCACTCCTAATAGAATATGTCCATTGCACTCCCCGTTATTGGACCTTCTGCTTCACCATTGGGCTTCCTTTGGCTCACCTGATCTTTTATTTTCAAATCTCCCAACGACTCCCAGCCTATAAATTCCTTCTTGCGCCAATTCTTCTCTTGGCATCCTCCTATTCCATGACATACTCATCGAAATCGGGAGATACAAATGTACCCCATTCATGGCCCTAAACTTGAAATTCCTATGTTCTTGGGAGATGATTCTGACGAGTGGATAACCTAGTTGTGAATACATATTTGAATTGTATAACACACCAGAAAATCAGAAAATGGTACAAGCAGTAGCCAATTTTAAAAGTGAGACAGGTTCATGGTTTAGAGGGTTTAGAGCCAATTTTAAAAGTGAGCAGTAGCCAATTTTATCCTCTGTGGCCTGGCTTAATTGAATTGTCGAAGATAAGATTCTCGAAAATTGAAGACATAAGTTCATATGAACAATGAAGAATATTGTACAAAATGAGAGTGTAAGGGAATATATGACATAATTTGAAATAATCAGGCTGGTCTTAGGTTGAGTTTTTTTATTTGCCAAATAGTCATTATGTAATTGCTTTCATTAGTGGATTGAAAGAGGATATCAAGTATTTGGTAATTGCTCAACAGTTTCTTAGCCTTTTACATGCATTCCAATATGTCAAGCATATGAAAATAACTATTGATTGTCAAAATAAGAGAAGTAGGCCATTATATAAGCGTGTGAGTGTGCTAATGTCCAATACTGTTAAGAACACTATGATAAGAGAAATGATTGAGGAGGTTAAACTAGCAGCCATTAAAGACCAATCAAGAAATGCATTGATAGAGAATAAAAGAGTATTAGGGTTGTGTTTTAAATATGCAGAAAAATACTACTTTAGACATCAATATAAATTCAAGATTCATGTTACTTGGTCAAGAAGAGGAGGAAGTGGAAGGAGAACTAAGTAAAAATTATATTGAGAATATAGAATCTGTGGAGAATACCGTGATGTCAATGTTTACCACGTCTAGCAAGTCTTACTTCTCTATTATGTGGTTCAGGGGGTATATTAGGAACAATGAACATTTGTGCTTTGTTTAATAGTAAGAGCACCTATAATTTTGTGAAGCCTACTATTTTATAAGAACTTAAATGCAAAATAGTTGAAACAGTTCCTATTATGACCATGGTAGCTGAAGGGACTAAAGTGGTTATAGATAGCAAATGCATTGATTTGAAATTTCCTTGCAAAATTATGAGTTAAGTGGAAAATTAAGAATTTTGTATATTTAAGAATATGACATTATATTGGGTGTGGATTGGTTGAGACAATATAGTCCAATGAAGATAAATTGGATTGAGAAATTGGTCTCTTTCAATAAAGGAGCAATGGTGAAATTACAAGTACAAAATGAGATTTCAACAATTCATTTTTATGAAGAAGTGAATGTAGCAAGGAATTGAAAGGAGGTCATGAAATAATAATAACTCAAGTGATGTTAATTCAAGAAGTGCACATGAAAAATAATGAAGTGTCATCAGAATTAAAGGATGTATGTGTACCGATACAAGATAGAAGGAAGTTTTTGATGAGCCCAAGGGTCTTCCTCCTTGCGTAGATCATTTGATCATCAAATTGTTCTAAAACAAAACGTTATTCCCATTAACCAAAGGCCATATAAGTACAATTATTATTAGAAAATGAATGAATAAAATCATTGAGGAACTGATCACAAACTCAATAATTAGATCTTCTACTAGTCCTTACTCTTTACCTGTATTACTAGTAAAGAAAAAAAGATAAGAGTTGGCATCTATGTGGGGACTACATGAAATTGACTGAACAGCACAATAAAGAATAATATATCTAGTTTTGTAATTGATGATCTTCTGGATCAATTAAACAATGCTAAATTTTATTCCAAGTTAGACCTAAGATTTGATTATCACAAGATCTAAATGAAATGTGAAGATATTCCCAAAACGACATTCAAGACTCACAAAGACCATTATGAGTTCTTAATGATACCATTTGGCCTCATTAATGTCCCAACCACTTTTTCAAACATTAATGAATTAAATTTTCGGACCCTATTTTAGAAGGTTTGTACTTATATTCTTTGACAATATCTTAGTATACAATATGAATCTTGAGATACACATAAGACATCTGGCAATAGTGTTGCAAATACTGAAGAATAATTCATTGTTTGCAAAAGAGACCAAGTGTGAGTTTGGATTATAAGAAGTGAATTATTTGGGACACTGACAAATCCCTAAGAACCGAGGAGAGAGTATGTTGACCAAGTTAAATGCTAATTTATTGGTAAAAGTAATCCCGTGTATTTTATTTTCCTCTTTTCCGATCACAAATCCCAGTGTAAGTGTGTAACAGTGTAACTATAGCAAATGGTGAAATAGTGAAGGCCGTCAACAGACAAGAGGTGGTTTCACCTAGAGATGACAGAACTCCATTCTATTTAAGAAATTTATTTGGATTGAAATTCGATTCGATCTGATTTTAAAAAAATCAAATTGATCTGATTTGATCTGAATCCAATTTGAATCGACTCAATTTGAATTTGACCTGAGATTAAATGATATGCAATTCAATCAAAATCAATTAAAAATATAAAAAAAATACACTATATAAATTGATCCAATATAATTATATCTTAATTTGATCCGATTTCTTTAAAAAAATTAAACCTATATGATCCATCCAGCCCGAACCCAACTCGGGCCCGATTGCTACCTTTAGCTTCACCATTTTGTTAATTCGGCAATTCACAAGTAATAAATTGATCCAATCTCCTGTGGGCTTGAAGCACTCTCTCTGATACTAATAGCAATAGTAATAGTTACGACTTGGCCTAATTGTGTTCAAATCTAATGATAAATTGAATTTGAATCCCATATTTATCATAAAAAGATGCTCATTGTAATAGTCACTATACTCAAAATAATAAATCGGAGTATATATATTGTTTGTTATGATATTTTTGCCTCAAGCATGGCTTCGTTTTTTGAGAGAAACCACTCTGACCGAATATATTTTTTTAAATTGATTGATAAATTCTTAATAAAACAGCAGTCTCTAGAATGGTACGCTAACGTACTTTTATCAGGACACAAACAAAACAATGAATCCACTGTCCAGTCGAGTGAAGCGTATACCTATTTCCTCTTTTCATCCTCGGTTTTTTTTTTCTTTTTTTTTTATTATATTATATTATATTTTATGTTTTTCTTTATCTGATTGCATAAGTACGGAGAAGAGGAGAAGAGGAGAAGAGGAGGAGAAGAGGAGGGGTCCCTCGTGTTGGGTCCCTGCTGCCTCGTGCTTTCCCTTACGTGGCAGCCAGAGAGTGGACTTGTTGATGTGGGTTACAACTTCCAATGAGCACAGCATTCTATATTTCTTTATTTATTATTATTATTGTTGCATGCACATTATTCGTTCCAATTTTCATTTTACTTGAGCTGGCGTCTGAACTCCAGTCTCTACTCCATTCTGAACTCCAGTCTCTACTCCATACAGAGTACAGACCGGCGTATTTGGCTGTCTAATACACTAAATATTAGTGGTCACAGAAGACCAATTCTCTCTCAAAAAGAAAATCAATTTTCTCTCAAAAAGAAAATCAATTTTCTCTCAAAAAGAAAAACAGAAAATAATTTTCTCTAAAAAAAGTAAATCATTTTCTCTGTGGTGGGGCTGTTGATTTTTCTGTACCCGACTACATGAAGCTTTTATATCGCAAATTCAATAAGACTAGAAACTTATTTAAAGTTTTTAGTATTAGTATTGAGATGACTCTATTTTACTTCTTTTTTTTTCCTGTTAGCGATTAGCGATATGATTAAGGCCTAACGGCACCTGAATAGATACAAAATATGTCACTTTAATTTGTCACGTCCCGATGGGGCGATGGGGCGAATTGGATTTTAAAATTTTCATTAATATATACAAAGAACAAAGAACAAAAACAAAAAAAATGAGTCACTCGTTTTGTCATATAGCGTCTAAAGCATAAATCTAGATAAACATCCCGCCAAAGCCAAATTTCCATGCACGTTTTTGTCCAAACATTTATGCTCGAGTCATATTCTTCAACTTCATTTGCAAAATTCATATCAAGACGGTTATCCATTTAAAACCAACTCAACCAACACATATTTTAAATGATTGGTAATTCTGATTTACAACTACCAAATTTTTCACTTGAACTATAAAATAATATTTAATAATAAGATGGACGTGCAAATGACTTAGTAATTCAAATGCTAGCTAATTATAATGACTTTTGATGACACTAAATTATATTAATATTTTAAAAGTCTAAACAGTCGATCTAAATATTTAATATGATAGATATATTAAAATATACTTACGGATCAAATTATATATTTTTAAATGCTTTTACTAAATATTTAACATGATAGATATATTAAAATATACTTACGGATCAAATTATATATTTTTAAATACTTTTACTATTTATTAAGATGGGTACAAAATTTAGCGATATGAAAAGGTCAATTTTGTATTCATTTTAATAAATAGTAAAAAAATTAAAATATATATATAATTTGATCCATAAGTTTATTTTAATATATTTATCATGTTTAACGGTTTAGATCAACCGTTTGCACTTCAAAAACTTTAAAAATATTTGATGTAATTTGACGTCAACAAAAATTAGTGTAATTATAAGGTTAGATACACAATTAACAAACTGTATTTTATGACAATGCTCTCAAAAATTAAAAGTAAGTAATATATGTTAGTAACAATAAAATGAGATAAAGAGAAAAAATTCTTGTAACAAATAATTTTATAATTTATAAAATATTAAATTTAAATTTTATAATTGTTTGAGACATTTTGTAGGATCTTTTGAAAGCTTAATATTTGATCAAGATGAATGCTAGCAACTGTTGGGAGAAGACTTGAAAGATTTAGGATCTCAAAATTTAAGGTTTGATTCATAAATTTTAAGTTTTATGTTGAAAAAGCGGGATTATTTTTTTGCGTAGTAAGCTGTTTTAACAACTTAAGAGCCATTACAATGGCTCACCTCTTCATTTGAAAATTTTCTAAGGCGAAAATTTCATAAATTTATCATAGTTTATGATAAGAATTGTTGAACGGTTTGAACCATTATAACGGCTCACCAAACAGCTATAACGACTTTGTAAAAGGACAGCCTTATTGGAGGTCAAGAACTGATAGTCAATTCAGTCAAATCATTATAACAATATAACAAGACATGTAACGCCTAGTTAAGGCGTTGTAATGGATTAACCTTTTTTTACAAACTAGTTACAACGCCTCATAACGTTTCTTGAAGTCTAATAAGGATATTATTGATAATTAATAATTAAAATCATTATTAAATTGTCATAACAACTTAGGAGCCGTTAAAAGGACTTATTGAGCGAAAAATTATCTGCCTTGATGAAGGTGCTCTATATAAATGGATTGCTTTAGATATTTCATTTTAGCCTAATTATCCCAATCTTTAACTATCTTTAAACACTCCCAAAGATCAATTAGAGCGCTCATTTTTTCTTACAAGAAACACAACTAAAAACTCAAAGTTCATTAATCCAAACCATATCTAGAGTTGAATCTCTACTATAATTTTTGAGCTAGTTTGTGCTCTCTTTTTCTCTAAGCTTGTTGCTCATTTTTCTTGAGTCTTGAGTGCTCTTTTATTGCTATTCTTTTAACTTGTGTCTCATCTTTCACTTGTAATTAAAAATGAGTCAAGTTCATATATTCTTTGTAATATTTTTTGTGATAATATGTTGGCACTCCATTTAGGGAGTGAGTCACAGAGACGTAAGTCTTTGCAGCAAACTCCATTAAATCTTGTGTCTTTAATTTTAGCACTTTCATTAGTATTTTTTGTAAAATATTTCATTTGGTTGATATTCGCTAGATTCTCATAGTTAAAAGATTTATTAGTATATGTTAATTGTGTAGTTGATCAAGTTGAATTCATTCTTTATTTGTAAGATTGTTCTTGATAACTTGATTCTCACATTTAGATTTGTATTGTAGTTTTCATTCTTTTGTAGTATTCTTTAATTGATTATTTAGTTCTTTAGATAGTTTTTACCATCACCAAACTAGTTCACCTACATGTATTGATTATATCTTAGTATATTAGTTAACTATCACCCTAGACTCTCATTTTATAATATAAATCAATGTTAAATTAATTAATTAATTAATATCGATCTTCCATTAAATTTTAGCTTTTTAAAATATTTGTAAAATAAAAATGAAGAAAAGAACCGACTAAATGAGAAATTGTAATTAGTCACTCTTGTGATTGATCTACTTTTGACTCCTTTGCACCGATGCTCGTTAATTAATTTTAGTTACTTTATTAATTTATTATCTGTGATCTTATAATACTAAGGTTATAAAATATAAATATGAATATGTATGTGGAAAGACACTGCATACCGTATATGCTACATGATAATGTATATATGGACTCCTATACAGATTTATATATGCGGTTATATTTTTTTATTATGTATTCTAAACATCAATATGTAAATTTTATCTCTTACATTAGATAACAAATTAAAGTGGTATAACGGTTGAGCTGCATCCCACGGGCGATGGGATCGAATCCCAGTTGCGCAATGCATTTTTCATGAATTTTGGGATTTTGGGATTTGTCCTAATGATTGAGATCTTCTGTGATGTAGTTTTCAAAAGCTGGATCCTTTATGGCATGATTAAACTTAACATATGTGGTTGTGTAGGGGTTCTAAATGGTCATATGTGGGATTTTTTATGGCTGAAAATATGTAAATATAATATGCAGTTCGTATATTAAGTTGGTTGCATTTAATGGTTTGCACACACATATGCGGCTGTACGAATCATATTTTATATCATTGTATAATACTATGAAATATGTTATTATCGGATGTGAATTTTTTATCTGTAGACTTGACCCAAATAACTCGAGGATAAATGAGTTAAGTATTGATCATGGTTTTTTAACCCATCTTGATCGGGCTGACTAATATGTTTAATTATAATTTTTAAATTAATTTTATAATTTAGTACTAATTAACACATATATTTATACTAACTAAGATTAATTATCATTGTATTGCTTAAAATATATAAAAATAAATATTTAATTATTTTGTTCAGTGAGAGTAAAAAAATATGAGTTAATTTTAAATGAGTTGGGTTAGATTGAGAAAAATAATAAAATAATAAAAATCTGCTCCAAACCTGACCATTTTACATCCAGCTAATGTTATTAAATTTTAAAACGAAAAAAAATCTTTATGGCTGCAAAATTGCAAAATAACGGATTTTATTCTTCATTGTTCTTATTTAAAAATAATTTAATATACGCATATTTGTGAAGTGCAAATAGGGAGAAAACGGAAGCCTCATTGTCTGATGTAGCACCAGGATGAAAACTATTATCAATCAGATATGAAGTTAGATTTTTTTTTTGGGGAGGGGTTTAGATTTTTAGACAAAATTTAAAAAATTTCTTCAATAAAAAAAAAGAGTTAGTCTGTCATGGATTAGATTAGAAATTAGAGTTACAACGCAAATTTTATGTACACAAATCACAGCCGTTTGTTTATAAAAGAGTATAACTGGTATTATATTTTTCAATTAACCTCCGTTAGGTCTCTGTTAATTGGTTCTCTTTTCTCAGCGATTTCCAGATTTTTCATTCCTACTGCACTCTGATCGTAATTAAATCACGCTACCAAAAACGAGAAATAGAATCGACAAAGTCTTATTTTTGGTTTTCCTTCTTTTGTGTCAAATTATAGAGCTTGAAACTAAGAGGGATTTGTTTTCCAGGGAGAGATGAACACTTACCGATGAGTATAGAGTTTCCTGCATATCTCTTTAACATATCATATTTCCATTAGAAAAATGAAATATCCAAACTTAACAAGTCTTCTCTACTTTCACGCACAAAAATAATTAATTGTCAACTAAATATTAGAAAAAACTAGATTGAGAGCAGTTACAGGAAATAGGTGCAGATCACTTTGTTTCTCTTCGTTTACTCGAACACTAGATGAGAAATCATCATTTTCTGATAGGCCATTGGTCTCTCTTGGGTCTTGAGTAACTTAGCAAGCTTGATGCATCAGGGTTTAGGAGAGCAAAAAAGTAGAGGGTAAGAGACAGCGATTTGAAATTTTCGATGAAGAAGAGGGGCGTCATTCAAGGCGCGTTTGCTAGAGTTTCGATTGATTCGTGCCTCGTTGGGGACGGACGCGAGAGATGGAAGGAGAAGAGAGACAAGTAGCGTAGGCGGAGGAATACATAATTGAAATAACGAAGAGACGATTCATCTGAAATGACGATATTGCCCTTCCATCTAAATCTTCTGTTAAATTTAACAGAGAAATTGAAACTGAGTTTCAGATCTTACAAAAATGAACGGTTTGTATTTATTCCAATCCATTGCAGAATTAGCCGAAAAAATAATTATAAAGCTGTTTTAAAAATTTTTGTGGTGTAACTACGTCCCTCTACAAAGGGGCTCGGCCCATGTTATGAATGTAGATCCATCGAAGTCCGTCCGGTTTAATTTAATAAACCACAAAACCCGACCGCTTCCCTTCCCTGGCCGGCTGGCCCTGGGCACCGTTTTTTCTTTTCGTTTTTTTGGGCCCCTTGTTTTTGAATAAAGAAACGAAACGACTTTCTCTCTCTTGTCTCGTCTCTTCCACCGCAAACTTAAGCCAACCCTGAACCGCCAAACCACACTTTTTTCTGCATCTCTCTCACAGTCACACACACACACTCTCTCTCTCTCTCGAAATGGATGCTAGAGAGCCTCGAACGCTTTCAAACCCTCAAATTCTCTCTCAGAACGAAGAACACAAAAATCCAACCCTATTCCAGATAGAAAACGACCGAGATCAACGCCCCTCGGGGCTGCATGTCCAAGATCAGATCGTGGTGCAAGATCCGGCGGCTGGATTTGACGCCATCTCCTGCTTCGACGGCCAGGATTTGATATTCTCTGACGAGGCATTTGCCACTCTTCCCGACTTCCGATGCCTTTCCTCGCCTTCCTCCTCCCCCTGCCCTAATACCTCCGCATCTCACCCCCAGAAAAGTGTCCCCACAACCACATGCACCCCCCTCCTCCTCCTCTAGTTCCTCTTCTTCTACTTCCTCCAACTGGCCTTTCCTTCGCTCCCTTGACGCCCTACCTGGATCTCTGCCCCCGTGCTCCTCCGACATGAGCATGCAACCTCAGCCATCAAATCTTGATCCCTCGGCTGAGACTGGTGCACAATCACAACTTGGCATAGATTTATTCGGTGATGGCAGCGTCGACGGCTTTGATTTTTCTGTCCCATGGGACTCTGCTGAGCTGTTCCCTCTGACATCAGATGAATCCGGTGCATGCAGCAACCAGACATTCAATCTCGATCAGCTGTGCCCGGGATTTGATGAGGCGAACAACAATGTTGCCGTTGAAGGGGAAGAGAAGGAAGAGAGTGATGATCTGGCTAAATTTTTCCTGGAGTGGTTGAAGAACAACAAAGATGCTATTTCTCCTGAGGATCTTCGGTCGATACGCCTTAATAAATCTACTGTTGAGTGTGCGGCCCGCTGGTTCGGGCCAGACCGACGAGGCCGCATGCAACTTGTAAAACTTATTCTTTCATGGGTCCAAAACAACCATCTCCACAGGAAAAAAACACGGTTGCAAGAAGCCAGCGAACCACATGTAAACACATGGTTCAACTCGACAGCGCCCTTTAACCAGGTTCCGATTGACTCTGTGCCAAACACCAACCATAACCTCAACTTGGACTTTGACATGGGCCTGGCCGCAAATGGGTGCAACTCGTTACTTCCAACAACTGACCCATACGGTTTCCACCAGAGTTGCACCACCAAGGGTTCGGTAGCGAACAACCAACACTATTCTCCGGTTTCTGAGTTGCATGCAACTGATCCTAACATGTCATGGGATCAGAGCTACAACCCGGCATTTAGAGGCTATCCCATGACCTATCAAGCTAGACTACAAACAACACAGTACTATGGTGCTGCGCCGATTGGCCCCGTGTATAACCAAGGTCAGAGCATGACCAGCATGGCATCAGCAACAAAAGAAGCAAGAAGGAAAAGGATGGCACGGCAGAAGAGGCTTTTGTCGCTCCAACAAAGCCGTGGATTAGGAAAAAGTGACAACACGGTACAATGTGGGTTGGTCGGACAAGAGAATATTGATAGCGGGAACTGGGCCTTTTGGTCTTCTCTGCCGGCCATGAATAATGCTCATCAAGGAAAGGGAATGGTGGATCTGAATTTGTTGCCGGGTGGATCCATGTATGGATCTGGTCAACATGAGCTCAGCTTCTTACGGCCTGGAAGTTCTGCTTCGGAGAGGCGGCAGGTGCATGCCTGCACAATTGCACATCTTTAAGTTTTGATCTTATTAATATTTTCTACTCTGTGATTTTCATAAAGCTGCCTAGAGAAAAAGGAATTATGTATTACAAATGTTAAGAGCTTATTTTTTTTTAAATCTAGCTAAAATCTAATTTATGTAGTTTACGAATTTTATTTATTCATATAATTGTTGTTATATTTTAAAATTAAAGGATCCGTACATGAGTGAGTTTTCTGCTAGTGGTTGATGCTAATTTCACAATGCAAGTTGCAATTATTTTTTTAGTCAAGTTGTGTGTCTCTTAATTCCCCTACATCTCTTAAAAATGAATCCTAGGATGTTGTCAGTTGATGTAGGTGCTTCCGTGATTGTTCCCTACGTACTAAAACGTGATTCTAAGATACTAGTGGGTCATGCTCCTTTTCGCATGAAAAAGCACCGTTGTAAACATCAATGGATAAATTAATTTCATTTGAACCCATCATTAGTTAGTCCTGTCTACGTGTATTTTCTCTGGTCCTTATTTATCTAGCATGGTCCACTTGGGCATATAAAATAAAATCTGGATCTTAAAGTGCATGGTAAAATATTTTCCCTATTATATATTCCTATATGAGCATATTATTTCTACCGTTTTCTTCATTTGGTCATTTTTTTTTTGAAGGAATTTGATGATTCGTGTTATATCTAACAAATTGAATTTATAATGCATGGTAACAGGGTTTGAAGTCTTCTGAAAGGAACCTACGGTTCCTTCTTCAAAAGGTGTTGAAACAAAGTGATGTTGGCAGCCTCGGACGAATCGTGCTACCCAAGGTGATTAAATTGATTAATAAGTGCCCTTCGTTGAATATACATTTGCATCTCAATTAACCTTTCAGTATTGAGGTTAAAACAAATGGATATCCGAGTATTATGGGTATTTTATTCTCTGAATTATGAAACAGAAGGAAGCTGAAATTCACTTGCCGGAACTGGACTCAAGGGATGGCATCACCATCCCCATGGAAGATATAGTGACGTCCCGTGTTTGGAACATGCGTTACAGGTCAAATTCTGTTTTTAAGCTTTTTCATCATGTAGCTTCAACAATACAAATGCCATTGTGTTGAATGATCAATTACTTGAAGGAAAGTGATAAACCAAATAAAATTGATAGTGATTTCTCACTTTTAATTACTGTCTGAATGTTTTGATCAAAATCCATTTTGAATTATCTAGGAGGGATGGAATTTTTTTGCATATTAATTAGATAACACGTCACACTAGTTTGTTAATGAAAAGATTTCTGTTCTCTAGCTAGACAGAGACTTCAATGGTACCCATGCAGGGAAGTACTTATGTTTACCAACTGTCAAACAAGGGCCTCAAGGGAATTTCCTGCACCATGTAGTTTTAATGATGTAATATTGTTTTTCATTTATAATTTAATGAAAAATGAACAAAAAAGTACTGAATTTAATTATTGTTTCCTGAAACCTGCTGAGCAAAAAAAAAAAAAAATTTGACTGCAGATTCTGGCCGAACAACAAGAGCAGGATGTATCTCTTGGAGAACACAGGTAAAATTCAGCTAGTACAAAATGTCATCATGTTGCTATTTGAGCTGCGATATCTCTTAGGAATTGCATTTTAATTTGCCAACAAACTTGAGAAAACCATTTTGCAGGAGACTTTGTTCGTTCAAATAGGTTGGAGGAAGGGGATTTCATAGTGATCTATTCTGATGTGAAATCTGGCAAATATGTAATGACTCTGTGTTTCCTTTCTTTTCTTAAGTTGTCTTTCATGCATTGTAAAACTACTGGGACATCAGTTGAAGACATTTTTTGCCCTTCTCATGTAATTGTACCCACATAAATTGTTAACCGGTACCCTCAAATGAAGACTAAGTCTCAAAACTTTTTATTAACATATGTATTTTTGCACTGTGTAATTTGGGCACACATGGCAATTGTTGTTAACAATTAATGTCACATTTTGCGTCTTTGCTTGTGCATGACAAAATATTTGCATTATCTTATAAGATTTTGCTTCGGATTGACATTTTGAAAAGATTGAAGTGCATATATATATATAATGCTTTTATCTAATGCATTATGAAACTCAGATGATAAGGGGAGTGAAGGTAAAGCAGCCGCAAGAGAAAGGAAGATCCAAGGTCGAACAGAAGCGCGTCATGAATTCAGGGAGTAGGGAACATGGTGCCTCATCTTCCCTGAACCTATCTGAGGTTAAGACTAGCTATTAACTAACTGCATGCATGCTGTATAGAGAATCTCGTATGCTATGTTTAACTGATGGATATATAAGAGATGGATATTGGATGTTTCATGTGCCACTCGGCTGCATGTGTTAATTGCAATCTTAGGGGCTTGTAAGAATATTGTGTTTCTTTTTATATGTTATAATATAATGTGATTGTTATTTTCATAGTTGTGTTATATATGAATTTGTATCAGTTACGTTTGTTGTCAGATCTGTGCATGACATGCTCTTACGCATCGAAATTATATTCGCTAGCTGTATACATATATATATTGAATTGTGGGAGGGATCACGTAATGGTTATTTTGTCGATCTTGAATGGTTATCTTGTCAATCTTCTATGGTTAGTTTGACAATCTTGATATTGAGATTTTATAATTTGATAATCTTCACAATGGCATTTTTAGTTTGGCAATCTTTACATATATATAATTTTAAATAAGTTTGAAAAGAACTTACAAATAGTGGAAAAATCTTAAAAATAAAAATAGTTATCAATATATAACTGAATTTATAAATTTATTGTACTTCAACATTTATATAATTTAATTATCATTTTACAAGACCATCAACCCTAAACCGCAATTAATAATTAATATTCAAATTATATAAAATTTGAACTATTATAATTTAAGTGAGGCCATGATGTTTCGTGAATTACAAAACTTTCTGTGTTTTGCATCCGTATTTCAAATTTAAAAGTTCAAATATCAATTCAAAATGTAAAACATAATCTTCATGTTGAAATATTTTGGAGATCAAATTTTATATTTTTTGATTTTTTTTTGCTTTTTTTTTAGATGGAAAAAAATTACTAGTATTGGATAGTGCATAATCATTAGATCAACTAATTTTATACCCATTTAAAAAATAACAAAAATAAAAATATATATGATTTGATCTCCAAAGGTATATCAATTAATATGAAGATTATGTTAAATGATTTGGATCGGTCATTTGAATTTTTAAATTTTAGATATAAATGCAAAACACAAAAAAATTTGTATTTTGCAAAGCACCATAACCTCACTCATTATAATTTATAAATTTAATACATTATATATTTTAAATTTTAAATTTTATTGTCAAATAATTTTGTCAGCTATAAAGACTTGTCCTGAATTCAGCTTTATTGAATCTAAAGCCAACACAAAATTATTAATATTAATACATAGAAAGTGTTAACTTTTCAAGTTTTTTTTTAAATATTTCATATTATTATTTTTATTTAAATATTTTTATGTATTTAATCTAATGATTCATATGTAATTTTTCTCTCTTCTCATTTTAAAATAGATGGATGACATATGTGATGTCAAATTTAATTTTTAAGATGATCAAAATTTTGTAATATTATTCTTTATAGATTATAACATTCGGGTCAATTGCTAAGGGAAGTTTGTTCACTTCTAATGTAATAGGTAATTAAAAAAATGTGTTAAAATTAGATCTACTCTAACTCAGATGATTATTCACCGTGTTATAAATGAAGCCTAAAATTTAAAGATTGTTTTATTAAAATTTAGGTTATGAAAGAAAGACTTGTTCAATTTAAAAAGAGTAAGGTTTAAAAGCTCATATCTTGACTGAATCGAATGACCATAAGGAATAAATGAATTTTTAGGAATAAATTTAAAAAATAATAATAATATTGTTGGAAATAAAACTAGACTGATATTTGATAATATGAGTTTGTTTTTTTTATTTAATCGGACGGTTCGAATCACTCCAAAATATAAAATAAAATATACATAACATACGTCGACTCTCATGAATCATGATTAAAATTCCCTTGATGTCGTGTCCTCCGGAGCCGGGGCAAAAATCAGGAAATGCGTTGCGTTTACTGGTAAGGGATCAGGGATCAGGGATTCAGGGATGGGTTTAACTTCTGAAGGAAAAAAAAAAAGCTCTAAGTGTAACAGACGTGGTGATCCTGCTACAGTGCATGCATGTTTTACACGTGTTGAGGCCCGCTTGCCTCGAGGAGTTCTTCTTTGACACCTGTGTGGTTGTGTGGTGAATAGTGAATTGCATCCACACTAGGACTAGGACACCTTTCTTTTCTTTTTGTTTTTTGGTTTTTCAAATTTATCGACTATGTTCGCTAGTCTGTTATGGGGGCTCACTTAGGCACATTTACAGCTTCATTTTGAATCTCTCAAAAGGCCCATCGATATATTGCTTGGTTTATCTGTTTATATCATGCACGAAGACCTCTATGTGCTTTCTGTATAAAATAGAAATTTTTATATTAAAATAACTACTTCAATTTCTTTAAATTAGACCGATGATACAAAAATAATAGTACAACATAAAATAACAGACGTACGCATGCTAGACGTATATGGATTTAATAGTTTAAACATTTTTTTTACAGAAGGAGGATATATTGCATTATAATGTACGAATATATCCATGCATTGCTTTAAAATCTGAAATTTTAAGTAAAATAAGATAGATCTGAAGCTCAATATAATCTCAATATTAAGCTCTAATAGCTAGTCAAATTTTATATTTTTTAATTTTTCTTATTTTTTTTTCGAAGAGAAGAACATTGTCATCATTGAACAATCCAGAATTTTTACATCAAGCAATTTTTTCCTCATCAAAAAATATAGCAACTTTATTTAAAAACATATAAAATTTATCTAGATAATAGAGTTTGATATGGATATCATATTGAGCGGTTTGATCGGTCGTCTTTTATTTAAAATTTAAAATTTTAGGACAATGCACCATTTTTTACTATTTTTAAATACTAAAAAATATATATAATAATAATATTGATAATAATAATTATTATAAATAATATAATTAAATACATAATAATATATAAAAATATATAAAAACTAAACCATTTTAAGAATTAAATTTTACGGAGAAAATTAAAAGACTATATATAAATTAAAATTTCTCCTCTTTAAATTATCAACTTGAGAAAAGCCCAAATACGCGAAGTTGGGATACAAAGGCGAGTGGGCCAAGGGTCCTCAAACTCAACCGAGACCAATGAGGCTGAGAGAGGCTGATAGAGGCTGATCAGAATTTAGACCGAGAAAAAGTGATGAGGCTGATAGTGATAGAGGCGCAAAAGGCCCAAAACGCTGAGAAAGGCACCACATGCTCATGCTTATTTGGAATTGGACCTCCTTTTGCCTCTATCGAGAATTCCAAGAGATTTTGATTTCTTCATTTAATTTACCTACTGGCTACTTGAACTCTTGAAGAAAATAATGCAATATCTGCACAATCATTCAATTTCACAAACAAAGATATGACTCAGTATTTCTCAATCATCTGTCCATACTTCGATGCCAAAAAGAAGGGGAAAAGTACAAACTATCCCCTTTCGTTCGGCTCATGGGTTCAAATACACCCTACACTTCAAATTTAAACAAATACCCCCTTATATTTTTCTAAAGAGTGTCAAATACCCTCTTTTACCTAAATTTAGCTTTAATATGACATCAAATTGCCATCTAAGCCCTTTTTTTGCCACATCATCAATTTTTTTTTCTGAAACTTAAAGAGAGAATGATAGAATAAAAAACTTAGTTTTTTTCCCGCGGGTCAGTAGTGAATTTTATAAATACTAATTTTTTTCAATCAATATATTGAGACACATAATTTATAAAGTGAAATGGGACAATTTCTTGTAGTGTATAATTTTGATGATGTGACAAAAAAATGTGCTTAGATGGTAATTTTGTTGTCATGGCATAGTTAAAACTAGATAGAAAGGATATTCACATTCTTTAAAAAATAAAAGGAGGTATTTGAAATTTGAGTCAAATATAAGGGAGTGTATAGAATAGTCGGAAATACAACCTACAGTACGAATAATAATGGAAATCCAAATGCCTGTGTTTCTGTTTTATTTGTATGATAGATCATAATGGATCTCAATAGCTTGTTTCTACATCAGCATTTGAGAGAAGGGGTTGCTTCTTATCCTCCCATTTGTTTAGTCTTTTTCTCGCTTCATCCACCTACATATATGTCAGAGTTATCTACATATATTCGCTATAGTACAAAATGATGAATTAAATCTGGTAGTTGGTAATTTCATAACCTCATTGTAAGGAAGAAAATTAGAAAAAAAAAAAAGAAAAAGAGAAGTACCTCTTTATTCCAATCAGTTCTGAAAGTGACCCAAATTAATATTAGAGTCTGCATTGAGGTCCCACCAAGCATACCAGTCCATATGCCCTGCAATTATTAATTAACAGTCAGAAAAACTATAGTTAGATTACAAGATCCAAATAGAAGTTGCAAATTATGTTCTATAGTCCCAGATCTATCAGCAATCACGTAGATATTTTTGTCTCAGGAATATATATATATAAAAGTAAAGATGGTGTGAGTTTAAGCTCACATAGGTCTTTCGTGAGTTTAACTCAAAAAGCATATTAAATCATCTCTAAATTTTAATTATCATGCTCATTAAATTCTTTATATGAAAATTTTATGGGATGCAAAAATTTGGAGTGTTTTAAGCTTTTTAAATCACTGTTTTTAATTTTTAAAATGATGTTCAAATATTAAATATATTATTATTATTTGTAGAGCTGATTTTTGAAAATTAAAAATCATGACTTAAAAAACTCAAAACACTTCAAATTTTTGCATCCCATAAGATTTTCATATAAATAATTTAATGAGGATGATAAATTAAAATTTCAAGATGATTTGATGTACTTTTTAAGTTAAACTCACGGAAGACCTCCGTGAGCTTAAGCTCACGGCATCTTTATATATATATATATATATATATATATATACTATTATATAAAGCATCTAAGAATTGTAGGGTCCATTTTTGTCATGGTAATTTTTTATTATACCCATTTTATCCCTCAATTAGACGGCTAATATTTATTTTTGATTGATCGAACGTATGTGATCGTGTCCATTGATCCCTCTTTCTCTCCATTTCTTTCCCTTAAATACTATTATTTCCATAATATTATTATTTTTTATTTAGAAACCTTGTGCATATTTGGTAAGAAATTAATGGTGATAATATATGTTAGAATAATTGACTTTTCTTGCCATAAAAATCATGAATCATTAACTCATATTGTGCAAAAATCTCATTCAAGATTAAATATAGTCTTTATTATAGGTTTTCTCTATAATTTGATGAATTTATAATTTAATATTAAATAAATATGAATTTTTTTATTTTATAATATTTAAATGTTTAAATAAAAGAGTATGCTTCAACGCGCGGGTATATAGGTAGACTATTGTGAAAACGTTTACATTTCAGCTGATATGCAAATGCATCAAAAAATATATTTTAAAGTCCTAAACAATTTAATTTATAGTTTCCATTAAATTTATCATATGAAAATCTTGTGGGATACAAAAATTTGGAGCATTTTGAATTTTTTAAGCCACTCTTTTGAATTAAAAAAAAAACAACACAAACATTGAATATTTATTATTATTTTCAGGGCAGTTTTTCAAAAATTTAAAAAAATAGTTTAAAAAACTCAAAATGCTGCAAATTTTTGTATTCCACAACACTTTTATATGAAGAATTTATTGAAAATCATAAATTAAATTTTTTGAGATTTTAAAATATATTTTTTGATGCGTTTGCATATCGGCTGAAATACAAATATTTTCACAATAGTCTATCTCTCTCTCTCTCTCTCTCTATATATATATATATATATAACATGAATGCTCCCTTGCAACGCGTTAAAATCTCAAACTGCAAATTAAAAATGATCAATCCGAACCGTACAATTTATTCTTCATATCAAACACTTATAGAATATCAAATTGTATTATTTTTGAATATTTTTTGCTATTTTCTTTGGCCAAGAGAAAGTTGGTCCAATAGTGATATTTTTCTTCATATCCAAAAAAATAGCAAAAAAATTAAAAAATATATATAAAATTTGATTTTCTACAAGAGTTTGATATGGAGAATAAATTGAACAATTTGGGTTAGTCATTTTAAACTTAAAGTTTTAGATTTTGATGTAATGCACAAGAGCATCCGTGTAACGCGTTATTAATTAGACATCATATATATATATATATGGAGAGAGAGAATAAACTAATTACTATACTTCTAGAAGCACGGAACTTCTCCGTACTCCTAACTAAAAAAATATCTAAATATTTTCGAATTTTGATTTATGTGTCTCAATAAAAATTGTATATCAAAATCTTATGAAATATAATTTTTTTTCTATTTTTAGAGTTTCTTAATTGCTTATTTTTATATGTAAAGATTGATTTTTTTATTATTATTTTAGGTTAATCTTAAAAAATATGAAATAGATATTTATGAAATTTCAAAAATAGTAAATTTTAGTATCCCAAAAAATTTTGATGTAAAAAATTATTTGAGAGAAAAAAATTAAAATTTAAAAATAATTAAATATATTTTAAGTTAAGAGTACGGAGCGGCTCGATGCTTCTAGAAGCATCTTAGTTTTACTATATATATATATATATATATATATATAGAGAGATAGAGTGAGAAGCTCACGAGAGTAAAGATACCGTGAGCTTAACTCAAAAAACATATTAAATCATTTCCAAATTTTAATTTATCATTCTCATTAAATTCTTTATATAAAATCTTGTGGGATACAAAAATTTGGAGTGTTTTGAGTTTTTTAAATCGTGGTTTTTAATTTTTTAAAATGATGTTCAAGTATTGAATATATTATTATTATTTTTAGAGCATCATTTTCAAAAATTAAAAACCATTTAAAAAGCTCAAAACACTCCAAATTTTTGCATCCCATGAGATTTTCATATAAAGAATTTAATGAGTATAATAAATTAAAATTTCTAAATGATTTGATTGTTTTTTTGAGTTAAGCTCACGGTATTCCACTCTATATATATATATATATATATATATATATATATATATATATATATTATATCATTATATCTGCGTGATTGCTGATAGATCTGGGACTATATAAAAGCAAGCATGTCCTTGATTTTTCATGGCATTTTTGTTGTGTGTGATGAATACCTTTGCACCAAGATTGAACTTGAAGCCTAAGAGAATACCAAGAGGAACTCCGACAAAGTAATAGCATCCCACATTGACATACGCCACAAAAGTTTGCCACCCACAGCCAACGGCCACACCTTCATGTGCAAAATTCGAGAGAATTCAATGTAGATTCATGACTTCGTACCAGTCAACTCTGGTATAGCACAACATATTTGTCCATAAGTGCACTCTGCTACCATTCAGTAGCAGCAATCTTCTCTTCTTCCATAGATTTACAGTTTTTCATTGAGATTCTGCTCAGTTGAATTACTGATGTAAAGTGCACATTGATTAATGTTAGGTTGCCAGTATAATTTATAACCCATGTTTGCAGGTGAACCCCATTAAATATTAAATTATTGCACTATTAGAGAACTTTTTAGCATTTGTCCGTTTACTTTATTATATTTAATAAAAATGGTTATTAAGTTAAGATTGAATAAATTGAAAATTTCAGAAAACAGAGTATTACCTGATAAAACGGGCTGGATGCCATTAAGGATCAAAGTGGTGGCAAGCAATGGGCTCAGATCAGAAACTGCTCGTGCCACCGTCTCACCTTCGGTGAAAATGTAGCTAATATAGTCGCGACATGCTAAGAGTATCAATGCCAGTGTGACTGAAATTACAAATGAGACCAGTGTTACCACAACCACGGAAAACTCTGCAGCCTTCGCATGGCCGGCCCCAAGCTCGTTGCCAACTCTCACGCTGAAAAGTGGTATGCGAAATAAATGCTTCGGAAAGTTATTTAATATTATATTGAGGTTGTTGCTAAAAGTTCTTGCTGAGAAAGATATCATTAATTCATTATTAAAGAATCAGGTGAGACCCTTAAAAATTAATTCGCTTTAGTACATTAGACACCTCTGTATTTTCTCTGATCCTGACAGAAGTCATAAGTCCTTGCTTATCATATGTATTTTGCTGACACTTATGATATAATATGTTCTCCCGTACAAGAATATATTTTTTAGTTTAGTTGTCCAAAATCTACTCTTTAAAAAATACGCTTGTTTTTTGTTTAGTGAAAATTAAGAGAGACCTGGCAGCTGCATTGAAACCCACAGAGATCATGAAGACCCATCCAGCAAGTGTCAGACTGCACCAAATTACAAAGACAAATTGCATGTGAGAGATAGAAAGTGAGAAAGAGCCTAGCTAGGATAAGAACTGTTACAATTATGAGACATAAGATATCTTTAATATAATTACTAAGATTCAACAGCTTGTACAAACTGAGGAATAACATTTACTATTCCGAATTGTCGATTAATTTTCTATAATCAGCCTTCTCACTCAGTAGTACATCATCTAAACTGTAATTTTCCAATTAGTTCATGAAAAATAAATTTATGAAAGTGTTGATTAGGAGACAAACTAACACAGGAAAACTAACATTGTAGTATTGTATTTGTACCTAACACTGTTTGCCTGAGTCGAACGTTTTTTCTAAGCATTTTGTTCCTGCAACAACAAATTATTAGAATCTAAATGTGTTGAATTATTACCATACTGTAAGAGAGTCCAGGGCCAACTGTGCATCTTCAAGCAGACCAGTTATGAGGATCAGGATCTGGAAGTACCATGCTTCCAGACATAGCATAATCGCAGAAGCAGTCGATAGCTTCAAAAACTCTGGCAGGCCTGAAAAAGCCTGCCAGCTGAAGCCGGTCCATGTGCGCCGGCACCTTGGACTCATGACGATGTACAAAAATTGGGCCCCAACAATGACCCACCAGCTCAAGCTGAGCACCAGCGAGGCCCCAAATAGGCCCACGCCGAGCTTGTACACCACAACCCAACTGCACACCAGATGCACCACAACCATGGCTGCAGAGATGTATGCGCTTGGGGCAACAATGCTCTGCGCTTGCAAGAACTTCTGTATTGGGAAGTTGAAAGCATATGCAAAGATTTGCGGGATTAGACCATACACGAAAATGGCGGCTGCACTTGCAATTTCTGGAGATTCACCGAGGAGGATAAGAATTGGTTTTGAAAAGGCGTAGAGCATTGCAAGAGGGATGCCAGTAGCCATGAGGAGAAGGGTAGAGCGTTGAAGGTAAATGCCGAGCATGTCGTATTTGTTTGCACCATATGCTTGACCGCATAAGGTTTCTACGGCACTCCCCATGCCTAACTGCAATTACAATTTTAATTTAGCATAGAGTCAAAAACTCAAAATCTTGATCAACTTTTTTGCATTCTACATAAATTTCGTTTAGCAACTTTATGAAGATTTGACGCGGGGTATTTTTTGATTTAGATAAACTGGGAGTAAAACATAATATATAGTGTTTACGGATACTGATCTGGTTTTCAGTAACAACTTTCCAAGTTTAAGAATTATTAAATTACTTTCAACCAGAGTACCCAAATTCAAGGATCCATACTCCAAAATGAAAAGTTACTTATTATTTCTAGCTATTCAAATATAAGTGAACAATAATGTGAAAGTTTGAGGTTATTATTTGCATTTATTATTTAGTTGCATTCAATGTGATCAATTCAAATCAAATTGATACCTTCACACGCTATCACATCATACATCGCTGTTGTCGGAACAATTTTTTGGACATCGTTCCATCTTAATTTCCATTCATTTACTTCTTGGATATTTTGATTGATACCTTCAATTTTATTGCAATTTTGAAACATGAGAGAATCTGTGATACACTGCATATTATGACCCCAAATCTCCAACGAATGATGCGGTTCAACGCAATCGAGTTATGATCTTCTACTACGTAGCACATAGACCTGTCTAACGTGTGAAACGGTCACGAAACAGTGTTATTTCATTACGTTTCGTGAATAGAACAAAATAGAAAATTATTTCGTCAACTATTACGCTTAATAAACGAAACAAAAAATCATTTTGTTAACTATTTCGTCATCCGAAACGAAAACTTTGGATATTTTATACTGAAATACTCTTAACGAAATGAAAAATATTATTTCGTTCTTTGCACGCAATAAAAAATAGTTTCATTTAATAAATAAAACAGAAAATTATTTCGTTAACCGTTTCGACCGTGTCGAAACGGTATTCATTGACACCCCTAATAGCACATGAGCTATCCGATAACTTTAGAATTCGTGAAGGTATAAATTATGAGGAGATTCGATAATCCACGTGCTTTGTACGAATTCTAAAGTGGTAATTGCATAAAACATTTAGTTTTCAGAGTTTGCAGATCTTTCCTTAAATTATTTTTTCCTAATATGTAACATCCAATTATGTGTACAATTACTTCAGTTGAATTTGGTTTAAGACAGTGAATGGAACGTCCTTTTTTTTTAAAAAAAAAAAGTGTTTTTAAGCCATAAAAGGGAAAAAAACAAATTGTGCAGAAATTTAACAAATGGGTCATGCACATATGCTACAGTCCCAAATAAGACATCGAAAACCGATGAGCCGTTATCATGCAAAAAATCCAAAGAGCACATTCCTAACTTATATTGAATATAAGTTCATATTTAGACAGAGAAATAGAAACACATACCATGAGACCATAAGCGAATATCTGGATGCCATTGTTGCCGAGTGATGATGCCGCCAACTCGAGATTGCCAAGACGACCCGAGAATATCTGAGTGGAGATGGACAGAGCATTGTTCAAAGCGTATACCACTACTGCCGGTCCTGCGATCGGCATCAGCAGCTTGAGCTCTATTAGCATTGCCAGGCCTATGCGGCGTGCCCATGTCGTCGTTCCATGGTCTATTAGTACAGCCTCTAGCTGCCGGCTTAATTCGGTGCTGCCGGTCATTAGGTTGGGAAGTGATATCGGTGTGTGGGGGGAGAAGAGAGAGAGAGAGGAAAAGTGAGTGTGTGAGAGAGAGCAAGATAGCCTGGAGTAGGTATTTAGCATCGGAATTAAAGACTGATTAATTGATGAGTAGCTATATATGGAGTTATTAATTTATTTTTTCATTTTCCTGAACGGAAAAGAAAGAAGAATAAACTAATTTTGTTTGGAATCTGGATTAATTGATTCATAGTTGAAATTTGCTATTTTATTTACCCGGGCGGATTTTCTATTAGATGTCCGGGTCAGATACATAATACATTACATATTAATTTACGTACACACTCGGATTATCCACGGTATCCACCGGCTTGAACGGAAATAATTCGACCACGTATTTTCTTTTTGTCTTTTTGAGTAAAGGATAGATATTTGTGCAACGAAAATGTGTATATATCCATCTAATTTTTCGTTATAATATTTCACTCTTTGTATACCCACGTGTTATAAAATTTAAATGCTTGATATAACTATATATTCAGTACAGATATATATTTTTAAAACGGAATATCATGTTTGTTAAAAAAAATAGACATAATTGTTAAACGGAATATATATTTTTTTATCTCAAAAACTACATAAAATTTTGAACCCACGTGCAATATAAAAATTAAATGACTGATATAATTATTAACAATAATTATATATTTATTAAATAAAATAAATGAAACAAAATTTAAATACAAAAGATTAATGATTTTTAATAAATTTAAATTATATTTAATTTTTAAATAATTATAATTTCAATTTAACATATATAATAAATTCTTTTTTTTTTATTTAATAATTATATAACAAATATGGGTGTTCTCTTTAATAAATATATAATTATTATTAATAATTATGAGAGTCATTCAACTTTGATGCTTTACGCTTTACGTGAATTCAATAATTTAGGCATTTTTTTGGTGTTGACAAAAAAATATGTATTTCATTTAATATATATATATATATATATAGGGAGATCTATATAAGAAGATCTTATGGTGCTTCGCGAAGCAAAAAGGCATTTGTTTCGGCCTA
The DNA here is from genome assembly GCA_037127355.1 of Schoenoplectus tabernaemontani. Taxonomy (NCBI): domain Eukaryota; kingdom Viridiplantae; phylum Streptophyta; class Magnoliopsida; order Poales; family Cyperaceae; genus Schoenoplectus; species Schoenoplectus tabernaemontani. Next base: position 803,954 of record CM073744.1, on the reverse strand, counting down.
AAAATATCTCATCAAATCAAAGTTCAAATTACCAATCTAATTCACCAACATAAATTATATAATAAATCTTATGAAATATCAAATTTGATTACATTTGGAGCTTTCTAACTATTTTTTTTTTTATTTTTAAAAGATACCCCCAAAATAATAATAAAATAATGATAGATACACCTAAAATATTATCATCTTTCAAAAATCAGAAAAAATAATTACAAAGCTTCAAAAATAATAAAATTTGGTATTCAATAAGTTTTCAATATCTAGATTATTGTGGACTAATTAGATTGATATTTTGAACTTTTGATATATGAAATTTGAAACTGAAACAAAACATCTCTTTGTTTCGCGAAGTACCGTAAGGTCTCTTATATATAATTATATCAGATATTCAAATTTTATTTCTCACGTGAATATACTAAGATGAAAATATTATAATTCGATATAAGGTGTACTCCTCTCATCCTCTTTGTGTAAATATATGTTATAATTAGCGGCTGAATGTAATAGATACAGAATATAATATAATGTTCACCTGAAGCTATGCATGAATGCCACATTTTTTTTTCTTTTTTTTTTGGAATTTATGCGTTTGGCATCTAATATATAGCTTGTTAGCGGTGGCACACTGAATACACGTATGCTTCTCGTTTCTGGTGGCCGAAAACAGCATAATTCGAATTATTAGCAATTTTCAAAGTGATACAGTGTCACACTCAAAATAAATAAATCGGATTAGAGATGATTAATTCCGTCACATACACATACATACAAAAGACTAAATAAATAAAATAATTCAAATACAGAATAAATAAAATAATAATAATAATAATACAAAATAATATATAGTCCAGAATAAATGATAAAGTACAACGTCAACATCGGCGGGACTGACTCCATCGAATGGACAGCAAAACTCTCTCAAATAAAAACTCAAAAGAAGGAACTAAAATCTGATAACCGATGGATCATAATCAAAACTACCCAGCTCACTGCGCGGATGCGGTGAATCATCTCTGATATCTCACAGAATTGTACCTAGCACTCTCATCAAAATAAATTATGCACCCGTATACCTAGATCTCACAATCACCGTAGAAATGTGAGTAATTTAAAAATTACTCAGTACGAATTTAGATCCACTCTTAAGATTTGATCTTATTTCCTAAACTAGACCTAAATATCAATACTGGTGCTTTAATATAATAAAATAAACATATATGAATATAATAATATTGTTATGCACTTTTTGTGTAAGACGTCTAAATGCTATGACATGAAATGACAAGGAAACCCAAAATAAAAAATTCGTGGAATAATAATAATATAAAATATAAGATACGAGAACCGTTAGGACACTGGTGAAAACCAAGCATAACTCACTTTTAACCTTAATTCATTGTACAACGTTCTTTGATTTCGGCCTGAACCGTTATAACGGTTTACAAATCGTTACAACAGATTAAGATTCAAATGGTAGGATTGTCAGAGAAATTTGCCCGTTGTTTTATCGTCTTTGATTTTCCAAACCGTTGTATAACGCTCTAGAGCGTTATACAACGTTCTGTAAAATTTATCTAAACCGTTATACAACGTTCTTTGATTTCGGCCTGAACCGTTATAACGGTTTATAAATCGTTATAACGGTTTAGAAAGAATAGCTGTTGGATCAACTGAGCTGAAACGTTATAACGATTTATCAAATCGTTATACGTTTTATGAATCGTTGTAACGATTACATAATCATTATACGTTTCACAAATCGTTGTAACGATTACTGAATCGTTACATAACGATACACTCTGATTTCTTTGAGAATGTTTCCGCCTTAGAATAATTTTGAGTATTGAGATGAACCGTTATAACGATTACTGAACCGTTATAATGATTCATTTGAAATGAAGTACTTTTCTTGTTGTTTAAGCTCAATTTATCTTGACCTATTCAACCCAGTTTGAGTTTTACTAAACCTAAGCCTAATGCAGTCTTGATTAAACTCTTGTATCCCAGTACTAGTCTTGGTTCTTGTGCACTAGTCCATTTGCATGTTAATCCCTGCACAAAACTCAAACAAGACAAATTGTAAAATTCAAGATTGTTTTGCAAATCGACAAATCAAAGAAGATGTTAAGTGTAACACAGATAATTCAGGCTCCTGAGGTGATAACGCCTTAGGAGAGTGAGCACATAAAAATACGTACTCTGATTTGCTAAAAATAAATGGATATAATATGACTTCATCACCCGAAATAAATACGCAGTTTGTAAATTACCGGATCTATCCCAAGCGGGCGCCACCAACGTCCCAACTTATGAACTTAGGCCTTGCCTAAGTGAGTGCCACCGACGACCAAACTTTCAAACTTATGACTTTATGTTCATGCGGCGTAATGCCGCATAAACGGATAATTCATGCTCCCGAGGTGATAACGCCCTAGAGAGTGAGCGTGTAAAAACACGTACTCTAGTTTGCTAAAAATAAATGGATATAGTATGACTTCATCACCTGAAATAAATACCCACTTTGTAAATTACCAGATCTATCCCAAGCGGGCGCCACCAACGTCCCAACTTATGAACTTGGGTCTTGCCTAAGTAAGCGCCACCGACGACCCAACTTTCAAACTTAGGACTTTATGTTCATGTGGCGCCAATGCCGCATAAACGGATAATTCATGCTCCCGAGGTGATAACGCCCTAGGAGAGTGAGCATGTAAAAACACGTACTCGGATTTGCTAAAAATAAATGAATATAGTATGACTTCAGTTGTCATATCGCCAAAAAGAGTTAACTACCCGTGAAATGACAAAATGAATATAATAACAAATGGGAGCCTCTCTGTACCAATCAGGGGCCAAAAGAGTGTTATCGACTTTTTTTGTACCAACCAGGGGTCAAAGGAGAAACCCCTTCGGACATACCAAGATCTCAAATAAGCCGACTAAATAAAATAATATAATAAAATGAAGTAGGCTCCACACTCAAATATGGCCGCACACACTAAACACTGAAAGTCATGTCCATTATAATCGCTCAATTAAATTTGAAATTAAATCATATACAACATAATAATATAATATTGATAAAAAATAAAACACTCTAGCACGGCCAAACTTGTCAAATGACGAGGTCGGTGAATAACCGATAGGAAGATGTGCGTAGTGTATATACAGACCGGTGGGTCCCACAGGCCCATGGATCACCGTACGTAACCGCAACAATCTGATTATACAAGACAACCTCAGACTGATATTATTTGACCCATCTCTCATCACTCCCATGCATTTAATGCATAAATTAACTATCTAACTTAATTAATAATTAGTGATAGTAATAATATTATCCTAATAATTTAACCTACAACTTTGATTATATGAATTGACTGTGGTTCCATTTCCATCTCCATACAACATAATACACGTGCCCATTTGGGTCAGCCAATTCACGCGTATATCTTTCTGTTCTTTAAATCAATGAATCCTATCCGTTGAAGCTTCTACCTAACCTGAGATACAGTACATGGCAAAGACGTAATTATAGATGAGCTCTACCCCTCAAAGGCCCAAACCCTCTCTCTCGCTTTCTTCCTCCCTCTCGCAGCACACGCAAGCCACCGGGTTTTCAGGTATTCGTCTTCGAATCAGGAGATATCTTCTGACCTTCTTTTCTGATTTGAGGTCAATTTTTCTGAAATTATAGAGCTAATATTAGATCAAATGTCGGATATGAGCAAAACATAAATTAATCTCTCTCTCTCTCTTTTTTTTTAAATTGGTACTTCACTTTCTTTTCCCAAATTTAGGTGATCAGGTTTTTAATTTGATCTGTCCAGCTTCACGTTTTGGGCAATTCAATCCTGACATTATGTGATATTGGGTTTCCTCATTAATTGACTGCCAATATTCTGCAATTCATGATTCTTTTTTTTTTTCGATCAGAATTGTTAGATAACAACTAGTAATTACCACGAAAAATAGATAATGTTGGAGGTCTGGATGATAAACTGATAATGTATGTAGATTAATAACCAATCAATTGACTCCTTAACTGTTTTGTTGTGGATACTGGTCAAATTTGAGCTGTAGAATCCCTATGTTGTTTACTTTGAGCCTCACTGGTACTGTATTGCTTATAAGTTATAACACCAAGCTGGTACTTATTTCCTGTTCTGCATCCCCTTGTCTTTTCAGAAGCCAGGCCATTCAAAATGACTAGTCTTGAACCTTCACTGAAATCTACAAAGAAAAGAGGCAACATGATACAGCCGAAACAGAGAAATAAACCTCCTTGTACCACACCCAAAAAAATTCCAACTACCATTGACAGGATAAGTAAATTACCAGACCATCTCTTACATCACATCCTGTCCTTTCTGCCACTGAAACAAGCTGGACGTACCAGTATATTGTCCCATAGGTGGAGACATGTATGGGCTTCAATGCAAAGTCTTACATTTTACATGAACAAATTTGCGAAATTTGGGCCTGAGAAGTTCATGGGTTATGTGAATGCCGCACTTTCACACCGGCCAAAACAAGATTTTCGAGATTTTAAAACATTTTTGTTCAGTGATTCTCCAACCAATCTCGCTGCAAGTACGAGATGGATCTGTCATGCAGTTAAAAATGATGTTCAGGCTATTTGCATTATAATTCGGCCTCAAATTTCTGGCGGGAATGTTATATTGCCGAGACCTGTTTTAGCTAGCCAGTTGTTAGAGGAATTGGGTTTATTTTGTTTTCCAAAAGTGAAAATTATTACACCAGGTATTATAAGTTTGCCCCAACTGAAAATTTTGAGCCTACAACGCATGGAGGTCAATTCAGCCTTTCTGGAGAAGGTACTATCAGGCTGCCCACGACTTGAAAATTTGAATCTGCATTTTTGCGTGGTAACCTTTTCTGGAGTATGTTCTATGATATTGAGAAGCTTTGTCATGGAAAATTGTAGAATACAGACTAAAAGGGAGAATAAATTCTACATCTGTACACCTAACCTTGTACATCTGCATTTCAATCAAGGATGTGGAACATTGTCATTCCATGAGAAACTTGATGAAATGGTATGTTTTCAATATAATATTCTTAGATGATTAGTTATTATTGAATTTCTTATAATTTCCCAAGAAATGATTTTGTTCAAAAAGTGTACAACAATCACTGGGTTCAATCTCCCTTTTGTTTCAGAATCTGTAAAATAGGGTAGTGCTCTGGCTATCAAATTTGGACTTGGTAGATGGGGCTAGGATACTGCATACATGTGAAATTTTTTTGTTCTATTCTCTTTTGGATTTTATTTTATTATTTTTTTGGAAGGGGGCCCAAAGTCTGTAACAAACCCTAAAAGTAAAGAAAAGGAGAATAAATAATATTGAATTGGCACCTAGCTAGTGTGTAGTTCGCACTTAACGTAGGTTGGGTTTCGAGATAAAGTCTAGCCTCTTTCTTACCTTTTATGGGCAAACTTCTACCCAATAGAGGTCTACTGTTATGATGTGCAGGTTTCTAACTTCATTTTTATGTACGTTTGTCGGATGACTCGGATCACCAGTTTAAGCTAGATGTCCCAAATTTGAAGAGCTTAATACTCGGTGGATATTGGGTTGCAAATTATCCTGATGCTGTACCATTCTTTCTTCAGCGCTCACCACTGCTTGAAAAGCTTACTCTGATCTGCAACCAGGTAGCATTTGTTTGACTACTCCCTAGTCATACATTACAGTACCAGACCTGGGCAGCTGCTTGCTAATTTTATTGCAAGTGTGCGCACAACTAATTGCTGTTTTGTCCATTCACAGTTTGATACCCACATGTGCACTGGTTCCATATCAGCTTCCCATATGGACCCCCCGTATTGCAACACTTTTTTTTTGCATAATTGTTTTGCATTTTTTTTTTCCAGGATCCTGGAGAATGGAATGAACCGAGATTAGTTAACAGGCCAAGTGATTTATGTTTCCAGTGCCAAAATCTGAACTCAGTTGAGATAGCATGCCATGAGTCTGATAAAAGGATATCATATTTGACAAAGGTTCTCAAGCGAAATGGAATTTCTAATCTGAATTTCACTATGAATTCTTCCTCTATCGAAGATGATTGCTTGAAAATGCTTTATGAAGTCTGGGTTTGGATGAATAATCAAATGATTGATAGAAAACACACTCAACGGAGGAGATCTTTTAGACTGCTATGACAGCATGCATCATCTTTTATTTATTTTTTTTTTTTTCATTTTCTGTACCTTGTGGGGTCAGGGTGGGGATTGACATTTGGATGATTCTTCCTCAGGTGCTGTAATTAATCTTTGTAAGTATTTGATGTTATTATTATTATTTTTTTTTTGAGGTGGATAGCCATTGGTGTTATTATTTTGATCTTGCACCTACATGCCTCTAGCTGGTCTGTGCCAAATGGGAAGGCGATGTGAATGTTGAATTTGTCATTAAAGCACTGAGTTCATTTTTAGAGTACAGGGAAGGGATATGTGCAACCAACCAGACAGCTGGTACTTCCTAATCCTAACCCAATTCGCTAGATAGTGGGCATCACTATTATGTTCCCTACCCATAAATACAAACAACCCAATATGAAAACCCTGAGAATGAAGTCGCCAGTCAAAGTTTGTAGGAGGATCTTCTGCATTTATAGCATCAGATAATTGCTTGTAGTCTGAGAATATAACAACATGATTTAAGTTAGTATCTTTAATCGCCTGTACCGCCATTGATAAAGCTCCAACCTCGGTGTGCAAAGCATACTGAATCAGCACATCACCACTCTTCATAAGCATATTAGCCTGCCCTGTCCTGTCCTGTCCACCAGTCATATCATATCTGCATAAGATTAGAACCATCTACAAAACAAGAAATCCCATTAGAATTTGAGGTGAATGTTGCGCATAGGAACACCGCCTTCCATAATGCCCATAATGTGTTGAGAAAGAGTTTAAGGCCCGCTGCATCCATAGCATTCATTCTTAAAGAGCAAATAAGTCTGGATAAAATCCATATCTGATTTTGACTTTTACTTCAAAACTGAATGATCTCTTGAATCGTTCAATTTGTTGCATGTTCAAATCTACCTCTTTTTCCAAAGATCAAAATTATTACACCAGGGGTATTAGATGTTTATTTTTCTCTCCTCGTATACCAATTACCAACTACGCTACTTAATTATTGTATGTGCTGCACTTCAACATTACAAATAGAATCTCCGGCTTCCGAAATATCACAATAAATAAAATCAATTTAGAAGGGGATGGGGCGCTTTCTTCTTATCCCATTTGTTCAATCGTTTCTTAGCTTCCTCCACCTGCAATGTCAAAATTAAAAGCAGCTTTCGCATAAAAATGAAGAAATGCTTCTTGCTTTCAAAATATAATTAAAATCTACAATTAATTTGATTTTTTGTATAAAAAAATTGAGTTAGTACGTACCTCCTTTTTCCAATCTGTCCGTACAGTGACCCAAATGAGAATTAGAGTCTGCATGCAAGTCCCTCCTATCATACCCATCCAGATCCCCTGATTAATTGTAGATATGAAATTAGTTGAAATCCATAACTCTAAAATATCCCCTTCATAATTGCAAATATGAAAGTAGTTGAAATACGCATATCTTTTATTATGAAAAAGAAATTATCAACAGATGTATGGTATGGTTGCAGGAATACAATGCACCGATTAACAGCTTCTTTTCAAAATTATTTAACACTTTGCTATTAAATATGAAACAGAAAACTTAGAAGATGGTGACATTATCAGTATCAAAATGGTTAACTAATTAACTGGCTGGAAGAAACATTGCAAAATGACCCCTGTTATGTTTTCCAAATTCCAAAATATGAAATAGTTGTGTATACATACCGATGCACCCAATTGGAAATAGAAACCAAGGAGGCATCCAAGAGGAATCCCCACAATGTAGTAGCAACCAACATTGACGTATGCAACAAACGCTTGCCATCCACAGCCAACCGCCACCCCTTTTCAGCATAAATAAAAACGAACCATAAACTTCTCAGTGAAGAACGCAGTGGCCAACAACAAGAAAAAGTTTTGAAAGTTTTTTCTATTTTTTTTTGTTCAATTAGTATGCCTTATGGGTTGTGAACAGTAATATTATCACTTTTGAAGTTGGAAGTTCTTCATGTTAACTCCAAAAGTTGATAAAATGCTACTTGTACAATTAAAGAAGTGATACCATTTCGTTGCCTTCAATTCACAGTCACCAGAACAAGGACATAAATGTTTTTTTCCCTAGTATATAACAACAGTGATAGGTAAGGGTGTCAAAATTTGATCCAATCTTGCCTGAATCTGATACGGTCTGAAATTATTTCATCGGAAATGATGTGAGAATAAATGAATTGAGTATGAGTCAAAAAAATTTATTCATCAAGGCTCGGATCAGATATATATCAACCCGAGCTAACTCATTTAATTGTATTTTGTAGATTTATTTTATGATTTAATACTAATTAAAACTTATATAAATATAAATTGAGATTAATTAATATTAAATTACTTAAAATATATAGAAATAATTAATAAATACTTTATTACTTTATTCAGATCGAATCATATCAACTTGTGACCCATTCAAATTAGATCGGGTCAAAAAATATTAATCCGATTTTAAATAAATCAGATCAAAACAAATTATATCAAAAAAAACTAATAATAACTCAACGCGATCTGTCTCATTAACACTCCCACGGTGATAGACGCAGTTCCATAACAATAAAAATACCTACCAGGCCTACAGTATATATATTAATACTTTCGTCCTCTCTCGAGTAGTCAAGCAACTTTTTTGTCTCTTTTGTTTCTTATGCATAATAGTTTCTGTGACTAGATTCTTGGTCGCATTGATGTGTAACAATATAAATTGTCTATTACTCTATTGTTAACGTTTTCTTTTTCTTCTAGGATTCATAATGATTGACTTTACTAGAAGGGAATAAAATCTGCTGTTATCTAAATCTCTATTATTCTATGTCATAATAGGTCCCATTTAATTCTAGTAAGTAGGGAGATCTATTATCAGAGAGAGGATAACAGAAGATAATAGAGATTTGAATAACAACGAATACATTGAAATCTAGAAATCTGAATGGGTTCATCTCTTTGGACCCACATAACAGGCTTCTCTCTGGCACGCCAAAGTGATAATAAAACATTCACAGTAAATATCATTGTTATGCTAGCATTAATTGTTTTTAGCAAGTGTCAAGTGAAACATACTTATCAACCTATAACTAATCGTACAATATTCATTATAAATAATTAAGGTACTAAGCGAGGTAGTTGAAGGAAAATAACAAAGGAGATTTGACGATGCAATTGTTTTGGCAAATAGAAAATAAAAGAGAATACACCTGATAGAACGGGTTGGATCCCATTAAGAATTAGAGTGCCAGCAAGAAGCGGAGTCATGCCAGCAACTGCATCGATACCTCCTCTCCTTCTGTAAATATGTAACTGATGTAGTTCCGGCAAAAGAATATAATAACTGATAGTATCACTACTATTATAAATGACAGTGTCGTCACGACTACAACTGAGAAGGAAGCCGATTTCGGATTTCCTGCCCCAAGCTCATTGCTTACTCTCACACTGCATTCAGTGAAATGAAACTGTTACACAAATTGGTATATAGTGGGTTTACTGACACAGATTGTAAAATTAAGTCCAGTGACAAACTGCAATTAATTAAATGGACTTAATTGTATGAAAATAAAAAAAAGGACAAAAAAACAATGTACACTTTACCTTGCAGCTGCATTGAACCCAACCGAAATCATAAATACCCATCCAGAAATTGTCATGCTGAATTAAAGAAAAGGCACGTTAGACCAATAACGTACAGATCAAAAATTTCAGAACTATATAAGTACAAATAATTGAAGGCAATTCACTTACCAGACTGATAGCGAATCGAGTGCCAACTCAGGGTTCGGTAACAACCCTGCAATGAGCACAAGTATCTGGAAGTACCATGTCTCCAGACACAACATCACAGCAGAGGCAAGCGATAACTTGAAGAAATCTGGCAGACCTGAAAATGCTTGCCAGGTAAACCCAGTCCATGTGAGCCGGCACCGGGGACTCCAAATAATGTACACAAATTGTGCCAGTACTATGATCCACCAGCTGATACTGAGCATCAGCGAGGCACCAAGCAAACCGAGCCCCAATTTGTACACCACGACCCAGCTCATTACCAAATGCACCAGAAGCGTGCATGCTGAAATGTACGCACTCGGTGCCATGATGCTTTGAGCTTGCATGAATTTTTGAATAGGGAAATTCACGGCATATGCAAATATTTGAGGAATCAAACCATAAACAAAAATTGCTGCGGCACTTGCAATATCCGGGGACTCTCCAAGAAGAATAAGTATGGGTTTAGAGAAGCCGTAGATCACTGCCAATGGTATGCCAGTTGCCATTAGGAGAACCGTCGACCGTTGGAGATATACACCGAGCCTGTCATATTTTTGTGCACCGTATGCTTGGCCACATAGGGTCTCCACAGCACTTCCCATCCCTAGCTGTCAATTAAATTGGATTTGGTCCAAAACATATTAGCAGTTGCAGAACTAATTAAGCTTTATGAACTTAAACTGATTGGTCACATGTCACTTCAGGAGTCAAATAGATTATTGTAAATTAAAGCTTGTTCAGTATATATATTCAATTATTTTGTCATGAATTCACAAATAGTACATATATGTTGGGTCCTGACCTATTTAGTATCTTTGTTACTCAGCCTTATATTATTTTATTATATTTTGTATTATGGACTCAGTTTCATTTAGCTTCAATTGCACCATTATCAGGCCACAGTCTAATTAAACACTATAAATACTAATTAACATTGTAACTTCAGATAAGAGAGAGAGAAAGCAGCAATGGAAAATTTTCAGCCTCCTTTATGTCTCTTCAATCAGTAACACACATACATACAAAACATATACCGACTAACAAGGGTTACTAAGCCGTACACACTCTCATCGGACAATAAAGATCTATCATCGGGCAGTACCAATCATATACTAGGCATCACCGATGGCATATTGGGCAGTACTATTGCATACCGGATGGTACTGTAGCGCACCAGGTGGAAATGCTCACAGGACAATATGGATGTACTGGCATAGTTTTGTACCAAAAAATATTACACAACGGTTTATCAAGCACAATATGATTAATACTGTCAAAAAAATCTAATCCATTCATATCCAGTGAATAAGAAACGCAATGTATATCGCAATCATTTCAGAGTGAATTTCTAACTCAAAAGGTGCTGAAGATAAGCAAGAGTACCAACTATACTTTCGTGTTAATAAAATATAGGCAAAATTACATACCCATCAAAACTTTACTTTTTAGATATTTATCCATGAAAACATCAAAGTTAGATATTTATCCATTAATTCTTCATTCTCATATTTGTCTATACAGCCAAATTTTAGATTAACATAAGTATATTTTATTTGAGAAAAGATCTGGCAACTTTGCTTTTTGCTCCCTCTCAGCCAATTGAAATGAGTAATTATTTTTTTGAGTAAAAATTAGAAATATGAGTATTTAACCTTTCGATCAGGACTTCCTACAAGTTTCCTTCTCACCAAATCTTTTCCTGCCTGCTTCATCGAAACACTTCGCTCCCATCCAAAAAGCAAGAGTGGACCGCTGCTCAAGAACCGAGGAACAACACCTACTGGCATCATCTGCTTAAATTTATACTTCGAGACATTTTCCTAATGAAATTACCCTTATCTCCCATTGAAAAAAAATAACTACTTCAACTCATCCACCTAGCGTTTCTTTCCCCTTGTTTGCTTGTTTCCTTTCATCCACCTCGCTGCTGGTAATTCACCATGCATGTTGTTTCTTTTTTCAATTAAATCCTGTAGCTAACCATGGATGAGTCCTCCTATCTGTGCCGGTTTTAATTTCATATTTTTGTATGTTAATCTAAAATTTGACCGTATGGATAAATATATAAGAGAATGAAGAACTAATGGGTAAATATCTAAATTTGATATTTTTATGATAAATACCTAAAAAAACAAAGTTTTGATGGGTATGTATCAAATTTGCCTAAAATATATGTGTATATAATATTTTTCTCTCAAAATCAATCGCCCCATTTAAAGATACATTGAATTTCTCTCTTTAAATTAAGAGTACTGATATTTTCACTTTATAGCAGATTCAGTTGTCAACTGTATTGCGGCAAAAGTGGTGCACTATGTTGGGGTCGGGTTGCTAAAAAGAAAAATTAAGTGGGGCCTACATGCAGCAGTGATGATGATAAAAAGAAGGCCAGTGTTGGGTCACTGTTTAAGTACCCCCAAAATATATATACGGTCCACTGTTAGTGTGTCAACTTGTAATTAATATGTAATCCATAGGTAACTGAAGCACATGACACTTAATATAAACTTACAATATTTCACTTAAAATAAGGAATCATCAAACCTGCTGCCCTTTTTTTTTCCCAAAGGCAATGCGACTTCTAGCCGCCTACGTGGAATTTCTCCAACCTTATTCAAGGACAAGAGTCTGATATGCTGCATATCCAGATGCAACTGATCATATTTATTTTGTTTACTTAGGCGCGGTTTATGATGAATGCATAATTGCATGCACCCCATAAATGTAACCACAATTCCACAAATTATTTTGTCCTGATTAATTTAGCAAAAATTTCGAAATTACCAAAATTGTTGGTGAGTGCCAACAGGAAAAGGTTGTTCTGGTACATCTCTAGCCATTTTTAGTGATAAACACTGATACCGTGATGAGGGCAATTTGTCTGAGAAAATAATTTCTTTGAACTGTTATCTGAGAGAGCAACATAGAGCCAATCAATTTTTATGCAACAATTATGGTTTCCGACCTAAAAAACTCTGACGTGTATATATCATATATGAGCACATACCATAAGGCCATAAGCGAAGATCTGGATGCCGGTGTTGCCGAGAGAAGCCGCAGCAAGCTCTAATGTGCCAAGATGCCCAGAGAAAATCTGAGTGGACATTGACATGAGATAGTTGATCATGTAAACGAAAACAGCCGGCGCCGCTAGACCCAGCAAAAGTCGCATCTCGATCAAGGAAGCAAGCCAGGTCCGGCGAGCCCAAGGCAACGAACTGTCATTCAAAACACTCTCTAGAGCAGCGCTTGCTCCGTGGGAGGAACTGTCGCTGTTGCCGGCATTTGCTGCCTCGGCAGGATAGAAGGATGTGGGCAGAAGCAGGTCATCATTACTGGTGGAGTCGGAGGAAGAAAGGAGAGGTGTATGGAGCTTGTGGGTGGAATCTGGCATGGTGCCCTGCCCCCAGGAGTTGGTGTTGAAAATGTCAAAATAAGAAATGGTGGAGAGGAATTGGCTTCTTTAATTAATTTGTCTCTATTATTTCATATCTACAACTCTAGAAGATCACGTGTTTGGCTGTATTTATATGCCAAAGTCTAGAAGATCATGTGGGTGAGGTGTGTTGATTTCAACCAATCCCGTTTGGCAAGCGGAATAAAAATTAAATCATATGATAGCAGTGGAGTAAATATATAAAATAGTTTATGTAAAAAAATATTAAAAAAAATTGATGATTTAATCTTAAATCATTTATGAAATTCTATTTTAATTTTATGTCGTCACCTTAAATTATTTAAATTATTTATGTACTTTAAAGTATTTAAAGTTTTTCTACTACATCTAACAAAATGGAGATTTAGATTTTAATTTCCTCTATTAATTAGCGTCATTTTTTAAGTCCTTGCCCTCACCAATTGTCACCATATCTTTCGTTATCATCTTCGGCTATATTTAATCTCTTACGTCGTAGAAGTTACGTATATATTAATTAAGGAGGGATCTGATGATATTTACGGTCATTAAATAATGGTCAATATCATATTAGTGTTTAAACAATTAAAATCTCAATTAATTATTCTTAACTGTTAAATATACAAATTATTTGATTGAGTCATTTTTATGTATCATGTTTTCTTCGTCACAAAAAATAAAATCCTTCTAATTTTATTTCATATGAAAGCTGAAAAGATCAAATTAAGTTCCCTCTTAACGGTTATCGAAATGAGGTCAAACTTTCATAATTTTTATGTATATAATTAAAATTAGAACTAATACATGATGGAGACATTTGAACCATGCTGAAAGTATATAAATCTAACAACTTAAAGGCGTTTGTTAAATTCAGACACGAACAAAAAGAAGTTAACACTAAATACTGCTGACTAGTGACTATCAGCAATTGATATCTCATCATATAATTGAGTGCTGAGTGTCGCTAATATATTGGAATAAGAAAACAAATAATACTGTTCCCATCATCAGAAACAGCAATTTTTTTTTCTGACTATTCTGGTGTTGCAAAATTTTAACTATACCTTCCTTAAGTGAAGTAAAATTAAATCAGTATAAAAATTTAATCATCTTGAGCTGGTGAGATGTTTGATAATAATAAAGTAAATAAATTAAGTAGTTTGAGTAAAAATATTAAAAAAATAAAGTTTGATTATCTAACTTTAGAACATCTCCCTAAATACTTTTCAACTATTAAATCACTTTTATTTGATGCATTATAATACTTTAAAGGATTTAAATCACTTTTAGTCTACTTGCCACACGGGAGAAGTGTGACAAGATTGATATTTGAAAAAGGTTCGACGACGCAATAATAAAGTTTAAGCCAAAAAAAGAAAAAGTAGTTTGAATATTTAAGTATAAACAGGTGGGTACATGGATATCACACTTTTAAAAAAATATCGAGTATTGACACATTTTCTGTACTTTTCTGTAGTGTAGTTATCAGGGTGGATGTACCATTTTGATTAAGGGATAATTATCGGATTGTAATAGCTTATCAAATTCAAATCCATTAACTAATCAGTTACTAAATAAAAAAATTAATAATTTAATATATATTCTTACCTAATAATTTTTTTATTAAAATAATAATATTTATATATTAAAAATAACAACAAAATAAAGTTCAAAGTAATAGATAATCAAGTTGATGAAGAAAAGTTTTCATCTACGGAACTTTATATTTTGATATTTTTGTATAATTATTTTATTATGCACGATATTAATTTTTTTCTCAATAAAATTAATCAGATAATCCAGAGGCAAAAAAAATTTGGAGGGGGGGGACAAATTACCGAAAAATACTATTTTTCAAAATCTAGCTGTTAGTTACCATAAATTATTGACACTAGTATGAAACTATTCCGTTGTGTGAATTTTCTTACTTTTATAAATTTTTATATCTAGCACTAATTTCATTATAAATAAACTATATATTTTGCTTAAATATAATTTATATCCAAATTAAATTATAAAGATTCTTAAAATTCTAACTAAAATTAATTAATTATTTAATAAAAATGATATACAAAATATAATATATTTTTTCTAAGTGTACTTCTACTATGCGTACTTTTTTATAATAAAATATAATAATAGTTGATACTTAATTAATTAAATATATAATTTTCTTTTTTAGACCTATAAATTCATGGTTAAAAAAATAGCAAACGGAATAGGAAGGAAAAATTAATTTGACTTAAATCTGAACTGTATAAAATCAATCAATCTCAATTTAATTATAAATTGAAATGCGGATATTAAAGTCATTGTATATTATCGGATAACATTAATAAACTATAGGCTCTTATAATATAATATATATAAATGTATTTGTTTACTGTTTACTGAGATACTTGTTGAAATTTAGAAATACAACGTAGAAAAGTACAACAAACAATTTTTATATAATGCAATGAATAGCTTTTCTCCTGAAATCAGAATAGAATTCAACCACGAAGTCCAAATTATTATTAATATACGTGAAAATACTACAAAATCAGAGAGCAAGTCATTTTCTTCACGAGTTTTTCATATTCTAAATATTGGCATTCGTAAACCTCACAATTATATAAATCTTTCTTCTTGTTGGGAGTTTTCTTAAAGTAGTGCGCCATATCCTACAGTTCACAATTTGATTAAATTAATTGCATGTAACTGAAAATTTCCTTAGTTGGTTGATTTACGTATTAAACAAGGTCAAGTTAGCAGCATCATCTATACTATAAGAGGTTATATATTGGAGGTGTACATTAATGCTATTAGATACTGTGTTTTGATCGAAATATTCATATTCAATTTACAATTGAGATTAATTGATTTTATAAAGTGACGGATCAAATTACAGTTAAATCCATCTTTCCTCTCCATTTTATTTACTATTTTTTTACCATGCATTTGTAGGAGATCAAAAAAAGAAATTATATATCAAATAAATTAAACATCAACTATTATTAAGTTCTATTTAAAAAAAACTACACATTATACAATCTTATAAAAAAATATATTATTTTATATGTTATTTTTATTAAATAATTAATTAATTTTATTTAAAATTTAAGAAAATTTGTAATTAATTGAGATATAAATTATATCTAGGTAAAACATATTATTTTTATAATAAAATTAATGTCAAATATAATTATTTTGTAAAAAAATATATATTAAATAAACAAATATCAACTATTATATTATACATTATCTTTTATTAAATAATAAATTAAATTTATTTAAAAATTTAAGAGTCATTTTGATTGATTTAGATATTAATTATATTTAAGTAAAATATATCATTTAATTATAATAAATTAGTATTAAATATAAATATTTTAAAATTATGAGGGTCCGCATAATAAACAGATTTTATGCTAGTATTATTTAATTATTCTATGCTAGTATTATTTAATGGTGCTTACATAATGCTTGTTATTGCTGGATGCATGAAACATTCAGTCTCTATTCTCTATAAAAAAAATAAAGTGAAAATAACAAAAGAAACTTTGGGCCCAACAAGATAGCCCATTAGTCTCCTCCTTTTATTTGCCAGTGCTGTTCTTCTTTTAAAAGAATTGACAGGGTATTTATTGAATCTATTGCACAAAATTCAAGGGTCAACGGCCCATATATATATGTATGAGAATGAAAACAAGATGAGGAAGTAAAAAACCAAAATAATCTATTTGGTTACCCAGAACAGAACAAAAGACGGAATTCACTTGTTAAATCATTTAGGGTAGGGAAGGGCAAGAATTTAGATACCAAGGAAGTTCAAGACCTAATAGGAGTTACTGCAGCCAATCATCAGAAGGAATTTACTACCTTTTGTGCTTAGGATGTATAAAATTTCTTGAGTAAACTAACTGTCCAAATAATCATGGGAGGGAACTCAGAGCACTTTATATCATTCTTTTTCGTGTCATTACCACTCTGTGGTTTTGGAGCGTAAGATATACGTTTAGTAAGTCGAATATCTGATTGCTTCCTTCTTGTGAGAATGTACCTTTGACCTAACTTGCATACATTTTTAGTGGCCCATTACCACTGTGATTTTGACAACATAAATGTGGGACTATACAATAAAAACACAAGAAGAAACTATTATTTTATACTATAACTAAATAGTTCAACTTCTGCAACTTAATTTTTCCAGTTTTTTCTGAATATTATTTTTCTCTTACTTTATCAGAGGATTCATTGAAAAGAGAATTCGGTGCTAAGGTTGATAATGTCATTCAAGTTGCTAAGGTTTCAATACTCTCTCTCCCTAATTTCTAATTGATGTCAGGTTTTTTGAATGTTGAATTAATAATTAATTTGTATTTTGATTGTACAAGCAATGGTTGATATCATTTCTACAACGTTGGGGTCCAGATCCATGTTGAAGGTGCTTCTTGATGCTGGTGGAGGTGAGTAGCACACACAGATGAACACACAGTTGTATATACATGACTAGATTACCATTAACACATGAAAATATGGAGAAAATAAAATGGAAAAAAAATTGCATTCCTAAAGAAAGGCTTGGCTTGGTTTATTAGTGGTACACTATTCTCGCATGAGAATGTCCACATCATTATACTCATAATTTTTTGTAGTTTGGTTTTGATTTCTTTTTTTTTGGTCGATTACATGTGGTATAACTGACATGCACATGTATAATTTTCTTTTGCAAATGGTCTCATCCATCCAACATGCAATTTTATTTGCTTAATTTTTAGTTTAATTTGGGTTCAGGCAAAAAGCTTAACAAACGGGTACAAAAGCTTTTTATATTTAATGAAATATACGTATGCAATAATTGTAACTAATGGTTGGTTTCTCCAAAAGGATCCTTATATTATCTTTGTGCCTGCAGCCTCTTGTAACTTTAAGTTAATGAAATGAAAACAGGGATAACAATGACAAATGATGAAAATGCAATTGTGTGTGAATTAGATATAGCACATCCTGCTGCCAAGGCAAGCATTATAAAAATATATACCTTCTTTTCTGAAATTTTAAATTTGAAAATGAGTATTTTCTACTTTGTCCTTTTTGTAAGATTTTTTTTTTGTAAATTCAGTCGATGTTAGAATTCGAGAAAAATATATATTTTTTCTGAAAATAAAAAAATGAATATAATTGTCAGCGCTAGTTTATTTATTTATTTATTTGTTTTGCTTTTGTGCCACCATAAAAGTCGGTGTAGTTAGTGTTGCCTTACCTAAAAGACAAGTGAGGACCTACATTACAAAATCAGCGCTGTTCCATTTAAACCCCTCACAATTCACAATTCACAATTCCCAACCACCAACAACGAGCTATCTTTCTCTTTCCCCAATTAAGGCCAAAACCTTGGTTTCAAATCTGTCTCCAGCTCGCTACAAGCAATTATTAACACAGACAATCAGCAATAGTGTAGTGTGAGTGTGTGACAGTGTACCTAACCACCCGTCTCCTAATGACCTCTAATGCTAATTGGATATATTTTTGTTTGAAAAACCGATAAAGTTTTCTCCTAATAAGAATAACAATACTCTTATTCCTATTCCAACAGCGTGTCAACACATGTACTGACTATTTTAATCACACATCACACGGACCCATGTTATTTTTTATTCCACGCACAGCAGAATTAATATACACTAGTACTAGTATCTTGTATCTAACTTTGATTTTTAAAAATATAAAATTTTATTAAAAGATAAAAAATAATTAATACAGAATTAATGTCAAATAAATACATAATTAAGTGAAATTTTAATGTTTAGAATTAAGAGGAATTCAAGGAAAAAAATATAATAGAGCAATTGTACTTCTTTATTATGTAATATTTTGTGCATTAATCATAATTGAGAGTAAAATATTCATATGTACTGAATTCATTAGTGTTTTGTGTTTACACAAAAATATAGTCGTTTAATTCAAATCAAAGCTAAGTTATATATATAAACCCAACGTTTGGCAAGCGTAGTAAAATCAAATTTACTCCGCTTTAACAAGTAAAATCAATTAAAATTAGCATGTAACAGACAAACAAATCAATGGAACTGATTTGAATTGTAAAGCTGGAGAATAAATAAAGCAACCCTTCGTCAAGAAGCAACTTTCGGATGATAATTGGTAACATACAAATACAATACACACTTAAAAAGTTGGTTGTACGGAGATTGGATCCGCTTCGTTCCAAGTACTTGATTGAAAGAAACATCAAAGCAAGCGCAAAAATCAAACTCTCTTTTTTTTTTATCTTGTGAAATTTTTTTGATCGGATCGGATATGGATTTAATTTTTTTTATCTGAATCGAGTTCAGATCAATCTAACACGTTCTAATTAATTATATTTTTTAAAATAATTTTATGATTTAGTACTAATTAAAGCCTAAATATATACTAATTATAACCTAATTAAGATTAATTTTTAAATTAATTAATATTTTATTACTTAAAATTATATAAAAATAATTAATAAATATTTAATTATTTTACACGGGTCGGATTAAGTTGATTTGTGAGTCTGTGATCCGTCGGGTATGGATCAAAATTTTTAAACCGAATCTAATCGCCCGACCCGACCCATTAACACCGCTAGACTTAAATGTATGTCTACTTATATTGTTCCCCCTTCCTATATAAGGACCTTGCACCATCGCTTTCATTGGCAGCTTTGCCCGATCCTTCTTACAAAAAAAAATGATGTTGACTGTAGCCTGGTGATGTTGATCAGCTCCCATAGATTTAATTTGACGTTTATCGCCTCCTGTAGCATCATTGATTCATTTAGGCAAAATATGTGGTGTACCAAAAATTAACCCCCAAGGCATGTACCATCCCAAATGTTTCAAACTTGAAAATTTGTTCTTTTTCTTTTTGTTACAGTTGAGATCTATGTAAAATGGAATTCATTGACTTTAGTGTATCTGATGTAGGGGTGTAAACTGTAAATGGGTCGGATACGGACAAATAATGGTCTTATTGTATCCATATATGTTATAATTTTTCGAATATGGATTCAAATTCAGATAGTTTCGGATACATATATGATATCAGATAAATACAAATATATTTTGAATATTAAATCATTAAAAAATATGCATACTATTTTTTTGATAGAATCATTAATTATAAAAAATAAATTTTAATTATAATTATATTAGTAGTTCAAATATATAATTGAATTATATGATACATTAGTACAAATTAGATATAAAATTAATTAAATTTATAATATATGCTAGAAATCTAACAATAAATATATAAAGGAATTTTTAGATATGTATTCTGATAAAATTCGATAATGTCGGGATGGATAATAGATTAATGATCGGATACAAATAGATAATAACCAAACTATATCCTTGTCCATTAAATTTTTTCATATATATATATATATATATATATATATATATATATATATATATATATGAGTGGAGATACTTGTGAGCTTAAGCTCTAAAAACTCAAAAAACATAATTCATTTCGAAATTTTAATTTATCATTCTCAAAATTCTTTATATGAAAATCTTGATGGGATGCAAAAATTTGGAGCGTTTTGAGCTTTTTAAGTTGTGGTTTTTAATTTTTGAAAATCATTAAAAATAAAATAATATATTCAATACTTGAACATCATTTAAAAAAATTAAAAACGGTGACTTAAAAAACTCAAAACACTTCAAATTTTTGCATCCCACAAGATTTTTATATAAAGAATTTAATGAGAATGATAAATTAAATTTTTGAGATGATTTAATATATTTTTTGAGTTAAGCTCACGGTATCTCCACTATATATATATATATATATAAATGAATATAGATAAAATATTTTTTATCATTTTTTTCATCAGATCACGGATAAAATTGAATAATTTACTATTCGTCTAAACCCCTAATCCGGTGAGGAGTAGAATGATATAACTAATTTACCAAATTTCAAATACGTGTAATCCCCTATTTGGTTGTTGTAGTAAACACTTTATAGCACTTTGAGTGTTTAATGTACCAAACGGAAGTGATATAAAGTGGCGTAAAACTAAAACACCTTCGTACGTGTTTTAAAGTTAAACCATTAAATTTTCTTTCTTTCAATACTAATTATATAAATTACATCATTTATTTACTTCAATACTAGTATCGCATTAAGATGATTTCATTCCATTTTAATTTTACTACGGCTGCCGAATGGAGATATATATATATATATATGTGCGTATATATAATTAAAGAATAAGTACAAAATATACAAAAATGAAGAGTAAGAGAGGACTTGGGGTTGGGGAAGCGCATTAATTGCCAACTATATTATCTAATTATGCTGACCATTTATTATATCTAATTATCCAGCAAATTCCAAGGCCCAAAGCAAAATTTTAATTGAATATTTTTGAATACAAATATGTTTCTACAGATCCAACTTTGGTAGCGGCAACCACAACAAGTCAACACGCATCCAAGAGCAATTTGTAAATTCATGGAAATTTGCTCAGAGCTCATATTATTGGATGGAAGCACATTTCGCTATGCTCATTCACCGAATTGAGATTATTATTATTTCTTTTACTTTTGAACTCGGTATGAGATTAAAATACATCTAGTACATCTGATTTATACGCCTATAATAATCGATTGAATGATTTGGATACGACATACGAGCTCCAATAAAAATGACGGGAGCTATCAGCTAACATTGGTTCTGGAACTTTTTTTTTTTTTGTCTTTGAATCATTCATTACGAAATACATCATATGCTGTTAACTGTTATTTATTTGCCATCTGCTTTAGTGTCGTTATAAGAAATAAAACATTTTTCTATTTTATAGATACGGGTGATCACTGAGTTATTTTGATAATTTTAATAATAAATTTTTAAATAAGTACAAAAATTATTTTAAAAATAGAAAAATATTATGAATATATTCTCCTATTTATAGATTGATAGTGATTTAAATTTTATATAATTTCATTATTATTTACTATTTCATCAAGAATCATAAAAAAATTAGAATTTGTAACGGTTATAATTTGACAGTTTTTAATAGATGATAATAAAATTATATAAAATTTGAATCACCATCAATCTATAAGTAGAAAAATATATTCATAAGATTTTTTCATATTTATTTAAAAATTCATTATCAAAATTATCAAGATAACCATTGTCAAGTGATCCCTTCCCATATATAAATGCACATGCACAAACATTAATTGCATATATAAAGAGAAGGTATATAATTCTAAATCATTTCTATGAATCCACGAAGCAGAAAATAATATTTTGTCAAAGGTAATCCGTTAACCATAGTCAAGAGATGTGAGAAGGGAAGGGAATTAGGGGAAGCAACAGTGAGGCAGTGGTGAGTGATGAGTGAACCGACCAACTCCCATTAACACCGCTCTCTACTGCCTCCTGCATCTCTTCTCTTCAAAGAATCATACATACTACGTAACTTCATATCATTATCATAATATCATAATATTCATTCCTTCGTAATTCGTATATCCCTCCCCTCCCCTCCCCTCCCCCTCTCCCCATGTGCCTCTGTCCGTTTCCCATTCCCCCTTATTCCCCCTTATTCCCCATTCCAAATTTCATTTCCCACCACCTCCCCCCTCTCCCCAGTCCCCAGTACTTCCCCTCTCCTCGAATGAGCACCCACTGACGACTGCACAATGAGCCGCTCCTCCTGCTTCTCCCTCTTCTTAGCCTCAGCCACCCTACTTCTCCTCCAATTCCAATCTCATCTCACATTTGCCCAAGAGGGCTCTCTCTCCACCTCCGCCGTCTCCTTCGATCCTCCTCCCTCCTGGTCCTTCCCCAACCCCCGTCTCAGAGCCGCCTACGTTGCTCTCCAGACCTGGAAGCACACCGCCATTTTTTCCGACCCCAATAACCTCACTTCCAACTGGGTCGGCCCCAATGTCTGCTCCTATTTCGGCATCTTCTGCGCTCCTCCCCCACCGATCCTTCTCTCTATGTCGTTGCCGGCATTGACCTCAACCATGCCGATTTAGCCGGCTACCTCCCTGCCAACTTGCCTACTGGTCTCCCCGACTTGGCCCTCTTGCATCTCAACTCCAACCGCTTTTGTGGTACTGTGCCCAATACCTTTGTCCATCTCCGCTTCCTCCATGAGCTCGATCTCAGCAACAACCGCTTTGTGGGTCCCTTCCCCAGAGTTGTGCTTGCGCTGCCGTCTCTGCGTTACCTTGATCTCCGGTTCAATGACTTTGAGGGGCCCATCCCGAGCGAACTCTTCCACCGCCCTCTGGATGCCATCTTTCTCAACTCCAATAGGTTGCGTGAGCCCATTCCCTCCAGCCTCGGTGACTCCCCTGCCTCGGTGGTCGTTCTTGCAAACAACCGGCTTGGCGGCTGCATTCCTTCTTCCATTGGCAACATGGCTGAGACGCTCAACCAGATTGTGCTCATCAATGACAACCTCACCGGCTGCATTCCTCCTGAAGTCGGCCTCTTGCACCGACTCACAGTTTTTGATGTTAGCTTCAACAACCTGCTGGGACCCCTGCCTACCACTCTATTGGGCATGTCCGATCTCGAGCAGCTGGATGTGGCTCACAACCGGTTAACCGGGCCGATCCCAGCTGGGATTTGCACTCTCCCCCGGCTGCGCAACTTCACGTATGCATACAATTTCTTCACATCAGCCCCACCCAGCTGTGCTGCGGCTTCAGACACTCGGTACAACTGCATCCCAGGGGCACCAGTACAGCGGTCACCGGCCAAGTGTGCTGCTGTCGCTGCTCACCCCTTTGATTGTTCAAGGAAAAATGCCAGGCTCGTGCTCGTACTACCAGTAGACGTCCTATACCAACCCCGCATAGCCCAGTCGGAGCTCCTCACCATGGCCAGTTCAGACCACCAGCATCTCCCCCTCCAAGTTCGTCAGTGCCATCGCCACCAAACCCGTATACACCCCCTGGAGGAGTGTTGGCCCCACCGCCAGGTTCAACTGTGCCATCACCCCAAAACCCATACTCACCGCCAGGTTCATCTGTGCCATCACCCCAAAACCCATACTCACCGCCTGGTTCATCCGTGCCATCACCTCAAAATCCATATTCACCGCCTGGTTCGTATGGGTCATCACCACCGTACCTGAACTCACCTCCTGGAGGATCCCTATCACCACCAGGTTCGTATCTACCATCACCACATTACCAATATGCACCCCCTGTACCATTGGTACAAGCACCACCACCACCACCTTCTTCAAGTGATGAACCAGCCGGTCGCAAAGCTCCACCTCCCCCATCTAACCAACCTTACCCTGGCACAGGGACCCCGCCACAACACCCCTCATTCACTTCTCCTCCATCATCCCATGGTTACCAGCCTCCCTCATCCTCTTCACCTCAAACTGCAACACCACCACCTCAACCTTCTCATGGTACTCCAGGTTCCAACTATCCGCCGCAGTTAACCCCTCCTTCCTCTACTCCTTCACTTTCACCGCCCCAGTACCAATCTACCTCACCGCCTCCTTACAATGCTAACCCTTCAATGCCTAGCACACCACATCCCCATCCTTCATCTCCATCACCATATAATACCCCGACTCCTACCCCAAATGAGCCTTGGAGTGTGCCACCATCGCCGCCACATGGTTACAATCAACCGTCACCACCATCGGATTGTGGTGGTGGTGCACCACCAAAGAAAGCACCGGAAGTTCCTAAACTGTCGCCTCCTAATGGAGGCGGTGGATTGCCTTTTCCACCGGTGATGGGAATATCATATGCATCTCCGCCACCTCCACCAATTCCTTATTATTAGAAATTGTTTTTAACCCCTGAGCGTTATTCAATTCCAGTGGGATCAGCCAATTTAGTAAATTTAAAGTAACGTGTAATTTTTTTGTTTACTCTTTAGACCTCATGTACTGCTGCAATTGTTTTTCTTGGTCTGAGTTTTGTAGCAATGGTTTGTAATCGCAGAAAGGATACATCTCATATTCTTTTCATTTTTGTCTCGATTAAATGTCTTCCTCTTCTTGTCTCCTCTCATTTCATAGTACTGTATTAATCTGCGATTCAAACAAAATTTTGAGAACTGCAGAGTGGCATCTTAATCTACATATGGTTGTAAGAATAAAGCATTAAGGAAAAATAAAAATGTCACCTAGAAATCGTTTGAAACAAGTATTTTTCTTTTGTGTTATTGTGTAAATAGATTAATTGTTGTGGCCTGTGCTTTTACAAAATTTTGACTTAACTGTACTAATTCCTCATTGGTCTACCGTCTAGGCATTAAATTAAATACATCTTTGGTTTGGATTTGTGATTTTTCATTTCGTTCTATTATCTTATATAATGCAACATTCCTTCCAGTTGATCTGGCAAATATATTACCAATGGAGGATCTTCGTTATAGTAAGAAACCAGTTACACAAGCAAAATCTAAAAGTTGTTCTCGCAGGTTAATATGTAAAGAATTTAATTGAATTATACACTAACAGACAGGGGATGATCCCATGTACTGACCCATAACAAGCCATGCCTCTTTTTTATTTCTACTGCGTCCATAATTGAAAAGTTTGTATCTTCTTGCAAATTTCTAGTTAGCAGTAAGATTTATTTACTGACTGGGTCCCCCCCAAGCTATGTGTCATAAATCTCATCATATAGATTTTTTTTTCTTATAAAAAATGTATCGTATTAATATGTCAGTTCAGTTGCCAGCTTCACATGCGAATCTAAGAACATTTATGGGCTATGGCAGCATCCTTTCCTAGCTTTCTTTTTAAGCTGCCACCTCTTCCTTTCAATAAATGTACAGAAAAAGAATGAAGTTGTTTCACATGTCACCGCAGAAATCCCTAGTAACTCACCGCAGCGGGCTCAAAGGTCAAATGTAATTTTGAATTATGGAAAATATGTCTCAAATTACAGTGCTTCGTTGTCAATGTCATAAAGACAATCATCAAATGTCCATTCAACCCAATAATTATTTTTCTTGGGAAATATATAAAAGGAAATAATTCAAGATGGATTAAAGACCCAAAATTGATGAATGGATTACTCAATCAACACTGAGATAACTCGTTAAAACCAATATGTGTGGTCTTGTGGGCAACCGGATGATAAACCATTGCTATTAGTAAAGAATAAACATTGCAACCTGTAACAAGTTGTCAGAAAAAATAGTCTAAATGTTATAGTTGGCAGAAACTGAGAATGAAATTATATCACCACCAAGTAAATTCAAATTTCAACAAACTATTTATAAATTTAATATTCAAAAGACAACAAGATTGATTTGATATATGTGCACACAAATGATGAATCGTTTTAATTTTAGATTTATAACGTTAAGAGCTAATAATGAACCAGTGGGTCAGTCATATTTTTTTTTCATGATTTGAGATTTGAGAGTTGAGAGCTATACTATAGGGATGGAAATTAATATACTACAATATTCAATATTCATGTATTTGACATGACATAAAACATATCCAATTACTTAATTTGTTACGGTGCAAGTATGAATCGTAAAGTTGCCATTGCAGGGTACCCCAAAATATATTGACATTGGATCTCTCTTCGTAATGTAATTTGTTTAGGAAATAATATTAATAATAACACAATATTAACTCAGTGAAATGAAATATTGAACGCAATTGAATTCAAGTGACGTCTATTCAAATATTAGATCTAACTTTCGGCTCACTTTAGCTGTGATCTAATTCTCGATCTCATTCGCTAGCAATGGTTTCCTCTTGTCATCCCACGTGTTTAATCTTTTGTTTGCTGTCTCCACCTATCCAAAATTTTCACAATGGAAACGAAGTCTGTAAATGAGCATTCTAAAAATCAAACAATAATTAACGATATACTTGATTTTTTTTGTATTCACTAGTCGTTTACACCAGTAAATTAGTTTATTGTTTATGTAATTGCCTTTGCCCGATGGCATATGTTTTATCACCGAAACCTGCATTTTACCTCTTATTTTTCTCTGGTAAATAGAACTTTCTCACCCAATTTCAAGTTGGGAACATTTGCATTTTCTAACATATTTACCTATCTATGAATTATTCTATTTGACAGTTCGAGAATAATACTCCATAACACAAAGTAGTCGAACCACATAATGAAAGCAATTATGGCAGGGTATAATACCTCTTTATTCCAGTCTGTTCGAATTGTAACATAGAGAAGTATAAGAAACTGCATACAAGTTCCACCAAGCATACCACCCCATATTCCCTGAAAAACCAGAAATATCACAACAAGCGAACTAAGAGACGTACTTAACTCATTATAGATTTTGCAGTAATTACCCAAAATTTAACGATGAGATTGTTACCTTAGCACCCATGTCAAACTTAAAGCCAAGAAGAACACCAAGGGGAATACCAACAAAATAGTAGCATCCAACATTTACATAAGCCACAAACTGTTGCCATCCACATCCCACCGCCACACCTAAGATTATTGGAAAATAAACTTAACTATAAGATAAACGAAACGAGTATCTTATATTGATTAACTAAGAGATTGATCCGATTTTGTTTTATTCTTCAAGTGTTAGTTGAGGACCCTGTTGCTTTGACATCTGATTTGGATAACTAATTTTCCATTAATCTTATGTGTATTAGTTGA
Organism: Schoenoplectus tabernaemontani; assembly: GCA_037127355.1. Lineage (NCBI taxonomy): Eukaryota > Viridiplantae > Streptophyta > Magnoliopsida > Poales > Cyperaceae > Schoenoplectus > Schoenoplectus tabernaemontani. The sequence goes on along the minus strand of CM073744.1, from coordinate 775,954 downwards.
AAACATACGCCCTCAATTGTGTATGTGTCAGTATCATGTTTGAGGCTCTAATTTGACACAAAGAATGGAGATTCAATTAGAAGATGACAGATATGTTAGCTATAAATTATTTACCAGACATTATAGGTTGAATGCCATTTAGGATAATAGAGGTGGCAAGCAATGGGCAGAGCTCGGACACAGCTCGAGAAACGGCCTCCCCCTCAGTGAAGAGATAGCTGATGTGGTCCCGAAGGCACATGATCACGATTGCTACTATGATTGATATCAGAGATGATAGCATCATAACCATGACAACTGAGAATGCAGCAGATTTAGGATTGCCGGCCCCGAGCTGATTACTGACTCTCACACTGCATCAGGTGATATTTTAAGGTTAATAGTTTCATAGAAATTAAAGCTCTATTTACGAGGAAATTAGTAAAGTAAACACTGATTAACATGAGTTTTTTATTTATTTGTCATTTCAACTTTTAAAGGATGTAAGCTAACCTGACAGCAGCGTTAAAGCCAAAAGAGATCATGAAAACCCATCCAGAGATTGTCAAGCTGCAGCAAAACAACTTTTTAATTAAAAAGTGTGCTTAATGTTGGTTCTAACTTAAAAGAGCAACAATTTTCAGGGCACCAGAAACCGGACAACAATCAGTGGATTGCTAGGCCCATGAAAAACCCAATATAGAAAGGATTTGGGACCTACTCACACCAAAGCTGTTTTTATTTTATTAGATGTTACTCAATTCTTTATCATTTCCTTTGGTTTTATCCTCACTCTCACCAATTTAGAGAAGCAAAGTGTCGGTCGAGTTCTCAGTAGGTTTCACTTCTCATTGTCGGAGATGTTAAATTCTAACAGCCTTAGCCATTTTACTTAAATTGTATTAGATTATGAAAAAGCATTTGATAATGTTAATTGAGGTTTTCTAATTGAAATTTTGAAATCAAGGGATTTTGGACCAAAGCGGATTAAATGGATAGAAGATGTCTTAAATAGTAGTCAAACTAGTATATCAATAAATGACAACATTATCCAAAACCAAAACAGCTAGATGTATATATGGTTTAGTTAAATTTGAAGGAGATAATTTAGTTAATCTTAATTTTACATATGATACATTAATCTTTTTAACAACAAATTCTAGAATGTTAGATGCTTTAAAAATGATATTATTAGGATTTAAAAATTTATCAGGATTAAAAATACATTTCAATAAAAGTGAATTAGTCCCTCTGAATTTAGCATCTCATGAAGGTCTTCATTATGCTAACTATACATGATGTAAGCTATCATCATTTCCTATTAATTATTTAGGAGTTCCATTGTATTGGGCAAAATTAAAAAATAAGGACTAAGACTTTCTTATAAACAAGGTGGAGAAAAATTAGAAAATTGGAAAGACAAATTATTATCTCTAGGGGGTATATTAACTTTAATCAAAGCTGTATTGAGTGCAATACCTATTTATTGGATGTCTATTTTTAGAATCCCAACTAAAATTAGAAACATAATTGATAAACTATGCAGGAAATTTCTTTGATTTGGTGGCAATAGAACTAAAAAAATATTATTTAGTAATATGGAAACAAATTTGTAATAGTTTTGCACAAAATGGTTTAGGAATATCTAATTTAAAAAATATGAATAAAGCTTTATTATGTAAATGATTATGAAGATATAATAAAGAGATATCTATTTACAACATAGGTATAAACATGAAATTAGATAATGGTCAAAATACTTCCTTTTGGAATGATAGGTGGCTATCTGATTGTGCCTTAAACTCATAATTTCCTTTGTTATATGAGATTACTCCAGATAAAAATGCCAAAGTATTTCAAGTTATTGGCTATAATAGATATTACTTAAATTTTAATAGAATCTTAAACAACACACTAAGAGAGCAATTACACTCATTATATCAGTTATTGGCAAATGTAACCTTAGGAATTGAGGATGATCTCTCAGATTGGAGATGAAATTCTAATGGAATATTTACTACTCACACATGTTATGCATGATTAGAAAATGGAGGTATCTCTAATGAACCTTTTTAAATCACTTGGACTGCATACATTTCATTAAAAAAAAAAATTATGGCTAGTTCAAAATAACAAACTTCTCACAAAGGATAATCTGAGAAAAAAAGAGTGACAGGGGATGATAGATGTATTTTTTGTAATGAAATAGAAACAATAGACCATTTCTTTATTCATTGTCAGATTTCCAATTGTTTATGGCACCGACTATCTAGCTATAATAATTTTATATGTAATTGCTCAACAATTCAAGACTTATGGAAAATAATGCTAATATTCCTTATAAGGGTCCAAAGTTATGTGAATTGATAAGATGATGCTTTTTATGGGTAATATGGAATGAGAGTAACAGGTTATATTTAAAGGTGGCAATTGCAAAAGTGTTAGAAACTTATGTAGCTCAATAATTGTAATTTCATAATTTTGGTGCTTAATTAAAGGTACTGAATATCAAAACTCTTTACACTATATATTATTTACTGATATTTAATCTCTGCCAGTGCAGACAACATGGTTTACTTTAGAATTAGAGCTTCCAGAGGACGAGGTATGGTCTGGAAGAGAAATAGAACTAAATAGTATTACTGATTAATCTAGTTAATGGTACTTTTAACTCTAGAAATGATAATTGGATGAAATCTATGCTTTCAGTTGAAATTGACTGCTTAGTGGCTAAAAGATATTGTAAATTATGGCAAAAAAAGAGACTGGACGCTATTTTGAGATTTAAATGAGACATTTTAATATGGTTTTTTAAATGGTATCTATTTTACCGGGTTGTGGAAGGAAATTCATACTATTTTCTTTTCATAGTTTAGTTTTCAATTAGTACTAAGTAGATTAAGTAAATTCCTATATCGGATTGTGGTATCAAAAACTTATTGTTTCTTAATGAAATAGGTGATATAACCACTTTGTGTGAAAAAAAGAAACGTGCAGCCTTAGCAACAATATTCTAAAAAAATATTCTATGGATTATGATCAATTTGTCCTGACAAGACTACCAAATGTATTAGTATATATACCAACGTGAATTATGATAAGATTAAATGTTAAAGAAATATGAAAAAATTATAATACAATGGCATATTATATAATATATATACACTGCAGATCACCAATCATATTGTTAATCAACAGTTGCTTGAATCGAAACTAGAAGTTAACAAGTTTTATTTCCAATGTTGACAAAAAATATGGAGCAAATAAATAGCATGTTATCTGTACTTACCACACACTGAGTGAGCTGAGCGCCAGTTCGGGATTCTCGAGCAGCCCGGCAATGAGCACTACAATCTGGTAGTACCATGTCTCCAGGCATAGCATCACTGCAGAGGCAGCTGACAACTTGAAGAACTCGGGCAGGCCGACAAATGCCTGCCAGCTGAATCCGGTCCAAGTTCGCCTGAACTCAGGGCTCATGACAATGTATGCAAATTTCCCGCCTACTATGAGCCACCAGCTGATACTGAGCACCAGAGAAGCACCCAGAAGACCGAGACCCACCTTGTACACCACAACCCAACTCACCACAAGATGCACCGCCAGTGCCCCGGCAGAGATGTAAGCGCTTGGGGCCACAACGCTCTGAGCCTGCATGAACTTTGTAACAGGGAAATTGACAGCATATGCAAATATTTGTGGGATTAAACCATAGACGAATATGGAAGCCGCCTTGGCAATATCTGGGGATTCACCCAGTAGGATGAGTATTTGTCGGGAGAAGGCATAGATCACTGCTAGGGGAATGCCACAAATGGTTAGGACCACTGTTGATCTTTGGAGGTAAACACCGAGCATGTCATGCTTTTTTGCGCCGTAAGCCTGGCCGCATAGCGTCTCTACTGCACTCCCCATTCCGAGCTGTAGTACAAAAATTTGAAAGTATTATTTTAATTAATTAGCTTGCAGGATTATAGGATCAATTAAATGAAAATTTTAATTAGCTTGCAAATTGGTGGGATTAATTAAATGAAAATTTTAGTTAGCTTGCATATGGTTTTCTGTCCAGTCTGAAAAAGACATATAATTGATGTGGTCAAATGCAGCATTAAAAAAATTCAGATCTCATCCTTGCACTGTGCAAATATTGTTAGACCAGGCATATTTGGGACTTTCTTGATTTTCCTTAAAAATAAAAGAGCAGGATAGAAATTAAAGGACAAAAGATGATAAACATCGTACGTCATGACTTACAATGAGTTGGACGATTAAGATCAGAACCAACAGTCCTAATAAAAAGTAAAAAAAAAAAAAGATATTTGGTGCGTGGAAAGAGTGAGCTTGCGTATTCTATTTCGTTACCGGTACTTGAATCTGAAATCTCCATTGGACATTTTGTTTGTTTCCCCAAGTTGAAATAAGCAAAAAATGAATTGCATTTCTGATAACATGGCAATGGACACCTAATTTAGACCAAAGGAAGTTTAACCAACTATTGCCTGATTGATGAACATAATTTAATTATATGCATACAGAAGAAATTGTATTGTGTGTCCATATACCAAAAGGCCATAGGCAAATATTTGGATGCCAGTGTTGCCTAGGGAGGCAGCGGCATACTCCAAGTTGCCGAGGTGACCGGAGAATATCTGTGTTGACATGGACATCAGGTAGTTGATCATGTACGCCACCACTGCAGGTGCTGCCAGCTTCACCAACATCTTCGTTTCGATCAACGCAGCCCGCCTGATTCGGTTCCCGCTTGGAATGGATGCGTCTGTCAGTATGCGTTCGAGCTGTTTGCTCGATCCCTGACTCGGTTCGCCGGACATGCTGCTGGACAAATAAGCTTTGTTGAGTGGTGTACACTGTACAGTCAGATCAATTGGATCTATCTTTCAGACTGCTAGAGGAAGTTTTCTGGGATTTGGTGGACGGGTTGGTTTTGGCATACATTAATATATGAAATATAATACTTTATATACAGCATATATGAGTTATATGCGTTGGGTTGGTGGTACGATTTTAAGCAGTTTTTTTAATAATAATTATTATTAAATTAATATTATTAAAAATAAGAGTGAGAAATGTAAATTTCAAATATACGAATGACGGCGTACATATCACCCGATGGCGCGGATCAAACGCGCACAATCGATTGAAGGCATGCGCGTTTAATCCCTATAAATTCTCCACCCCGTTCACTACCACATCACACCTCAATTCTCACAAACACAAATAGATTTAAAATCCAACTTCTTTAAAATGATACCAGATTTAAATTATTGTCCCGCTGATGAAGAAAAATTATAGTGCAGAATAACCGAGCGATAGTAATTTTTTGGCGGAAATATTTTCAACCCACGATCAAACAAATTCCTATCAAACCTACGATCAAACCAATTCCTATCAAACCTATGATCAAACTAATTCCTATCCAACCTATGATCGAATCAATTTCTATCCAACCTACGAGATGATTTCCGAAAAAATTTATATAAGGAAGCCGGAAAATCTTAAAAGAAAGAAGATAATCTCAGAGATGATTTCCGAAAAAGACTAGCGAACAAATAGAAGCTGCGTCGTTTCGTAGAGAGATGACAAATTTTAGGAAATTAAATAAAAAAGCTTATGATTTTTTAAAAAAAGTCGGCAGAAGATTAGAAAATGATGATAAAGAACAATCTAATTTTGCTTCGTGGACAATAAATGACGTACTGACTCGTACGACCTTCAATTAACATGTGTGTGAGGCAACATAATCAGCTGATCCCTGACGTACTTCACACCGATGTGTGACGGATTGCGGTACATGTTCTTATCGAGCGTCCATTTCCTATTATCAGTTTAAATTATGATTAGTGATTACACATATATTTTCATTGATTGATTGATTTAATTTTTACCAGCCAAAAGGCGCACAACTATCGCGATCCGGTGTACCCAGTCACTGAAAACGAATGCCTCTGAGGCGGGTAATGGACGAGCTGGGGGCAAACGCGTCCAGCTCCACAGCATCAATAAAAGCCACAGACCACCAATGCTCTTCGTCAATCCCTGGCATGCCACATCAAGATGCCGATATAAATAACCAAGTACCGCAGCGCCCCAATTTCTTTTTTCACCGGATTGTAAAATTTCCTGTAAATTAAATGTTAGTGCTTAAAATTATATAATTATGAAAGATAAATTATTTTAAAACCCTTACCATCAAAATCGATAGAAGAAACGCTGGTACAGAGTCTCCACTGTTGTCGGGGAACATGATAGACCCCGCCAACTCCAGAAAAAAAACCGACTGCATATCGATCAAGACCCTGATGATCGTCAGCCTCTGGAGCATGATCAAAGTGGGACCGTAACTCTTAAAGGGAAATAGAACGTCTGTCAAATTTTATATTTAGTTTAATCATAATTTGTGAACAAAAAAATGAAGTTCAATATATATATATATATACTATTATATAAAGCATCTAAGAATTGGAGGGTCCATTTTTTGTCATGGTAAATTTTTATTATACCCATTTTATCCCTCAATTAGACGGATAATATTTATTGTTGGTTGATCAAACGTATGTGATCGCGTCCATTGATCTCATCTTTCTCTCCATTTCTTTCCCTTATATACTATTATTTCCATAATTTTTATTTTTTAATTTAGCAACCTTGTGCATATTTGGTAAGAAATTAATGGTGATAATATATGTTAGAATAATTTATTTTTCTCGCCATAAAAATTATGAATCATTAACTCATATTGTGCAAAAATCTCATCCAAGATTAAATATAGTCTTTATTATATGTTTTCTCTATAATTTGGTGAATTTATAATTTAATATTAGATAAATATGAATTTTTTTTCTTATAATATTTTAATGTTTAAATAAAAAATTTGGCGCTTTAGATATATATATATATATATTAAGAGAGTGACAACTCAGTAATATATAGATTGAAAACATGATTTTCATTTTGGATATCTGTCTTTTGTGGTCCGTGATATCATTGAAAACGTGGCTCCAAAACATATATAATATTTCAGTACAATTACTGCGGAAACATTTGCATTTTCTTTTCTTATTATATATATTTTCACCGTAATCTATTTTATTTTTGTTCTTTAGAATTATCTTAGCATTAAATGCTTAGTTTCATTAATAAAATACTTTTATATAGAAATTTCATTGAATTACTTGGATCGATTCTTCGGACATGAAATTTGAAAATACTACGAATCTATATGTTTAATAATATAGTTATATATAGTTTAATCAATTTGCTCCAAATCATCAATCTTATTCATATTTATGAGATATTGTTCGATTAGTAGAATTTATGTTTGAAGTTAATTTTATACTAGCTCAAGTTGAGAAAAATGGATGGATTCCAACTGAATAAGAAATGCGCGCAATGGGGATTGGGACACCGACAGAGGTAAACTAGTCCTAAAAGGATTCAAAATAGTGTTCTACAGAAGCTTTGTGATCTTGTGTGGTCTTCACGAAAAGAGTACAATTGAACAACTAAAAACAAACATTCTCGTACAATTCTCCAATTTATATGCAACAGTTTGGATAAAAAAAAATAGTAAATTTTGAAATATTAAATTAAAACATAAATTAATAGCATCAGATTTCATTAAAACTAGTGATATTGAATTCCTTCTCATTTTTAAAATTATTATTTAAAAATGTAGCTAAAACAAATGTCAATTCCGGAAAAAGATGATGGTGACACGATCACATCAATTTAACTTATTTATTATGGGATTCATGCTAGAGGTGCAATCAGATGGAAGATAAAAAAAGAAAACGTTGCAATCAATGAATACTTTTCTTCATATCTTTGGTCTTCTCGCCTAAAAACATATATCAATCTTCCAATTGATCTTCATAGCTAACTTATATAGTGACAAAATGACAATTGAGTGATTGGACTCGATTCAACAAGGAAATCCAAGTAGGCATAAAATATAACCACACCTCTTATAATCCAGTTTTTTTTATTAATAATTATTATTAAATTAATATTATTAAAAATAAGAGTGAGAACTGTAAAATTTTAAATATAAGAATGACAGCGCGCCACTGTCAGTGGCGCGTTTGCCTATTATATAAACCAAACGTGCAGATGCTCATCTACGCGTTCCGTGAAGAGAAAAAAAAGAGAGAGAAAGAGAAAGAAAGAAAGAGAAGAGAAAGAGGAGAGAAGAAGAGAAGGAAAAGAAGAAAAAAAGAGAACGTACGGGATGAGATAGTGTTTGACATATTATTGAATATTACTATCGAAAATAAATTTTATTTATTTAAAATAATAATAATAATATACATATATATGAGAAGTTAATTATGAAATAAAAATTACAGAGAGATGGGAATGTCATTCGTTTCCGCACTCACCGCCCGACAATATCATACATCTCGCACATTTAGGGTAGGTTGTGAGATATGAGATTTCATCATCTCGCTAGGCTGCATGAGATTTATGTTTAAGAAGCGGAGGCTCGCAACTTGAAGATTGATACGGATTTATTGAGCGTGTTAATAGAGTTTTGGAGGCCAGAAACTCACACATTTCACTTTAATTTTGACGAGATGACCGTGACTCTAGAGGTAAATAGTAAAATATTATTAATTTTATTGCAGTATTAAAAAAGTTTATAGTAATGAACATTTTTTAGGATATCACATATCTGTGGGGTTTATCCACTATTGATGAACCGGTGACAGGATATACTAACGAAGTTTTCTCGACATACATCCATCAGTTATTTGAGCAGGATGATATATCAACATTCTGCAAGAATGGGAGGTAATTGATTAAATTATATATATATATATATATATATATATATATATATATATATATATATATATATATATATATATATATATATCAAGTTTGAGTTGAAAGTTGAAGTGGTAAATTTAAAGCGGGTTAGTGCATGTCTAATAATGAGTTGAACTAAACCTCCGTCCATAGAAATCACCTGTCAATGAACTATGTTAATTAATCAAAATATCAAAATAATGATTTGCAAAGAGTCGATTTTCTTGAGAGCGTTGTTAGTTACTGATTCTTCAGAGGCAAATTAAGGTGGAATTGGAGGAATGATGGGAGATGAGAATGAATGGATGAATAGTTTATAGGTTTCGCCTCCGAGGAAAATAATTATTTTGGGCCGTATATTTTGGGTTTCCCTCATTGGATTGGGCCGTATAATTACTTCTTCTTTAATTGGGTTTTGAGCTATTATAATATACTATATTTAATGAAATACGCATATTCTCATCAGCCTATGCCCTATAGTATTCATTAGAAAATGGAAATTAAGCGAAAATGTTCATATATTGAAGTCATAATCTCTAACATAAATTTGTTACACAACGATAACGTGTCTTAAATCTATTGAAAAAAATATATATGTGTGTAATATTTAATGTCAACTAATTATTCCAAACTGTGATCTAGAATTCCGCAAATAATTTAACATCATTAAGTTGCTTTTCATTTTTCATTTTTCTTTTCCCCCTAATCTTTGCATAAAAGATGTTCCGTTTCTCAATATCCATATACGCCAAGATTCACATTCGAAGTAGTCACTACTTTGAGAAATTTCATCCTATTATTCACGAATTAAAAACGATAATTAAAGACAAAGATAAAAGTAAATGTCATCGTATATTTGGCGGTCCCCGTTGAATACTTTCCAAATAAATAAAAGTTATGTAAATTATTGGTGGAGTTTATTTTGCAGATTTGAAAAAAAAAAAGTAACAATGGTAATTGAAGAACCAAACTCATATGAGAGGCATTAATTGATGGCTCCCCAAATTTTAATTTCTAGTAGTTGTGTCCAATAACCGCCATCAATTAATTCTGCTCCTTTATTTAATGCTCTACCCACTCTCTCTTCTCTTCTCTGTGAACTCCCGCTATTTTCCCTATTATTTGTACATCACAGACGCATGAAATTTGGAACAATTAAATGGGTCAAAAATTTGAAGTCTGGTAATTTTAATTTAGATCACAATGTTTTGGATTTGATGACGTCGATATCCAACAGGATAACTTATCAATTGAGATGTCCAATAGTTTGTAACATATTTACTCCAAAATCATAACAATCAACCATTACTCATAAAAAATTAAAATTAAATAATTATACATGAAGGTAATGTATTATAATAATGTGATTTAGACCAATGTATTTTCCTTGTTATATGACAAATTGACGATTTAACTTTACTAATGGGACAAAAGATACAAATTTTATTACATGTATTAATTTATTTTAATATAATATTTTAAATCTTTAGTTTTATTATCACAGATAAAATATAATTTATTTACATATATCTTCTCATTCAAAAATTAGTCCATAAATACAGAAGACCATAATAGAGTGAAACTACTTTTTGAAAGACCAGTAAGTTAGAAGAATAAATAAACTAAAATCATTATTTTAATTACATATATATTTGCGTTATCAACGGCTAGCAGTTGCCAATAAATGGTGACTTCATTGATTGCATGTTGCAATTGGAAAAAATAACAGAGAATGCGGCGATCCTTTCTCTCTCTTCTCTTCACTCTTTGATCTAATTCACTTCACACTGAAAAAGTTGAGCAATGCGTAGCACCTAGTCAGCTTAATATCAAAGCCCAGGTCGCAAGAACTGGAAGCAAAGAGAGGATAAAATTGGAGAAAAAAGAAAATGGGTCTTGGCGTACCATTCATTCTAGTCTTATGTAAGCCTTTTTGTTTCAATTTTATCTCTATTTAACACCTCTTAGGATCCCATTTTGTCTGAATCAAATTCATTTATAGAATTAATGTGGATATGATTCTTGAATTTTCTGGTCGGTTATTTTTGTTTTATAGTATGGATTTTGAAACTTGTTTTTATTATACAGTACGGGTTTAAACCAGATGCGTTTTTTTCTTTTCAACTTGTGCTCCCCCCCCCCCCTTGAGATGATTTCTGTTTAATTTTCTTTGTATTAATGGCAAATGAAGTCTGAAAGGTCGGAACTTCAGCACTTTTGTATATGATTGCTTTAAATTTGAGCTGAAGATCGAAAATTTAGAAGCTCACTCCTATTTTCCGACTTAATTTCTGTACAATCTAGGGTTTTGTACTGGGGTGTATTAGTATACATCAGCACCACCTTATAAATCTTTAATACTGCCGTGAAATCAGTAATGCATTGTCAGATTGTAGGTGCTTCTTTTTTTTTCAATTTTAAAGTCAAGTGAGATATTATGACAATGGGAAGCTTCTTGACATGGAAGTGAATCTAGGCATAGCTTTTCAAACTGGACTTTTTTTGTCATTCCCTGTGTAGTGATCTCTGTAATGTAGCTTAGTTGTAGTGATCAGCAAACATGGACCAGTGTGCACAGCATTTTAAGTAGTGATCAGCTGTGAATACTAGTCAAGAAAAAGATTTAAAGAAAAAAATGCATACTAGTGTGTACTGCATTTTGTTTGTTTTGCATGGAAGTTGGAAACCATACTAAGAATTTTGTTACTGATTATCTAATTTAGATATATAATGTCGTCTGTTTCTTCCTATATCAACTTTTCAGGCATAAATTGTTTGTTGCTAGAAAGATTAGCTAGTTTTGTCCTTGCTGAAGACCACAAGTTGGGGCTTGAACTGGGGGTAAAAGAAGAGAAGGATGCCCCTTTCCTGCCAGAGATACCCCCAAGCGGCTCCCCATTTCCACTGTACCCTTCAATTGCACCTTCCCCTCTCTCTTCTTTTGTCAACATTAGCACACCTAAGTTATCAGGTTACTCCAAAGAGCTTGCCTTTTTTTTTCCTATGTCAGATCCATGTTGCTAACTAAATCTACCATGTAAGAAAACTTTACTGCTTGTAAACTTTTTATTGACCTTTCATAAAGGTATTCATTCTTAACTTCTTCTTTTTTAACACACTAATTGCATGTATGTGTTAATCTGGTAAAATGCAATAGGTGGTTCCTTAAATAGTACAGTACTATAACAAATGGTAGCAAAAACCTTCTTAGCACACAGTGAGGGTCTATTTTGTACCTGGTGGATTATTGATGCCAGATACCGATATGTTCTTAACCTTTACCTGACAGGGCACACTGATAAAAAATTTGGCAGACATCCAATTTACAGTATTCTCAAATTTAGCTTACCTAACCACATATTCATCCTGCTTATATTTTTCATTCAGGTCAATGCGCATTAAATTTCACCTCAGTTGACTCACTAATGACAACTACCGCAACTGACTGCCTCGCGGCTTTCGCTCCATTTCTTGCCAATGTAATCTGCTGCCCCCAACTTGACGCCACCTTAACAATCCTAATTGGCCAATCGAGCCTTCAGACTGGATTACTCTCCCTGGATTCAGTCCATGCGAACCACTGCCTCTCAGATATCCAGCAACTCCTGTCTAGTCGTGGTTCGGAAGATAATCTCAAGTCTATCTGTGCTATGCATTTATCGAACTTAACTGAGGGGTCATGCCCAGTAAAGGATGTTAATTCTTTTGAGAGTGTGGTTGATTCCTCTAGGGTTCTGGAGGCCTGTCAGAAGGTGGACCCAGTTAATGAGTGTTGTAGTAGGGTTTGTCAGAATGCAATTGAGGAGGCAGCAAGGAAGATTTCAATGAAGGGTAACAGTTTAGCAGGTTCAAGTAGAAGTGAAGACACGAGCCAGAAAGAAAAGGTGGAGAGTTGCAGGAGGATAGTGGTGAGGTGGCTTTCGAGTAGGCTTGAACCTGGACCCGCAAAGCAGATGCTTAGACAGATCTCCAATTGTAATGTCAATGGAGGTAACAGGTTTGAACTTTGAAATTGCAATAAAAACTTGATGCTTATTGGGGGTTTCTTACTGGATTAATGGATCAGTATTAAGTTGTTGTAAACCAAGATAATGGTTCTCGTGCCTAATTTTGATTTGATGCAAATACCTGTGCTGATTTTACCTACTGGTTTCTGCTTTTATGTTAAACTTGGGTTCACTTCAGCTAAGTTGTCCCAACATAGGTACAAATGTTTGATTGGCAAAACATGCCCGGCCATCTTTACTGATTGAGAACTATTGAAATTCCTGACAAGAATGAAGCCCTAATTCATGTTTGGATTTCTTCCCTTGAACAGTTTGTCCACTGGTATTTCCTGATACGGGGAAGGTCGCAAAAGAGTGTGGAGGCAAGATCGAGAACCACACAATCTGTTGCAATGCCATGGACAGCTATGTCTCTCATTTGCAAAAGCAGAGCTTTATTACAAATCTACAAGCTCTTGACTGTGCTTCAAATCTTGGTATGAAACTACAAAATATGAATGTGACTGCAAATGTTTACGCCTTGTGTGGTGTCACTCTGAAGGATTTCTCTCTCCAAGGTAAGGACTTTTTTTCCTTCAAAATAATAGTTCAGTTTTCAATGTATCAGCCCTTCCCCAAATCTGTTTCCCATGTTGTATGATTTGTTCTGGCCTTAAGAAAGTTTGCAGATTACCCCCAAGATAAATGTATGAAACAAAAAGGATCCATTTCAATTTTCTACTTTTTGCTCAAAAGACCATTAAATGTCAAATTAAGCACAGTCCCTATTATTAGTTAAGCCCATAACATCTTATTTCTTATCTTACCCAGTCCGTGGACTATTATTTCTTTGGCAATGCAAGATATTTCCCCTTTTTCTTTTTATTTTATTGTTTTATTGTAGCTAATTTTTTTTTTTCATCTCTTTGGTTGCTGGATTCAAATGACCATCAGTTGGATCACAAGGTATTTTTTATGACTTCATGAACTTATAAAACAAATCATAACATATTATTTTTGTACCATACAAAGTTACTATTTTAAACGCATTGGATCAGTGTCAGGGTGTCTCTTGCCAAGCATGCCATCAGATGCTACATTGGATCCAATTTCTGGAGTCAGCTTCACTTGTGATTTGAATGATAATATTGCGGCACCTTGGCCTTCTTCACTGCAGGCCTCCGCGTCTTCTTGCAACAAATGTAAGCAAAAGAATACATTTATTCTTTATGTGTCATCGTCTGCACCAAGCTGTACTGACCATTACCAGACCAAAGCTGAAATTGGGGATTGCGCCTGTTGATTGAGGACCAAAACCAGTCAAGATGATTATTGATTCTTACTATTCAAAATTAGTATCTGTATTAATAACTTATGCTGGTATTTTTAGGGCAGGTTTTGTTGCACCAGCATTTGGCCTTGTTTTGTTATACTTTTTTTTTTGTGTGTATGGTAGTAGGGTGCACCTACTTTGTATTGTTATACTGATACTATTTATTTCTTCAGCTGTTAATTTCCCCGCACTGCCTGCTGCCACAGAAACAAAAAACAGTAAGCAAGCTCTCTTTTTCTCTCTTTGTAAGAAAAGTAATTTCCCCTTATGTACAGATTCTAACTCCCTCCATGAATGTCTATTAATTGACCAGGTGCCAAAAAATGTAGTGCAACAATTTTGGTTCTGGCTTATCTATTCATGACTCTTCAGATATTGTTACAGCCGTAATAATTATGTTATCATTTTGTAACCCTTCGGCGATTTTGTGTTCTGGAATGTCATTGAGAAATAGAGTGAGGGGTCACATATAATGAGGATAGTTGACTTCTATGTCATTAAATCGAGCCTAATTGATGCAGTGCACTTTATGAATTTGCGCTTGCATTTATTTGAGGCCCTAGCTTGAGTGTGAGGCTCTCTTGTTTGATTTGGTGTAATTCCTGTAAGCAATGTAATAACTATTTCCATGTACAGAGAAAATTGTGAAAAGAAAAACAGACTAGATTTTGTGAGGATTTATATGAATCGTGTTAGTTAGATTATTTATCATTACTTAGAAAAAAAAATTTGTTTCATTAGATGCTTTGATTTGGTATATGCATGGATCAGTTTTCATAGACAGCCTTTTGAATTTTATATTCTCGTATTTGGATGATGTACATGAGCAGGACCTGCTCTTCACCGGATATTGGCCCCTAAAAATTATTTGATGGTTTAAGGAACTTAAACAATATCAAAATACTTTAGTGATTTAGTCTATGCATTAATTTAAATGAGTAATAATGCCCATCCATTAAATACTTTTATGCTTGGATCAATGCAATAATAAATTGACAACTGTTCTATTGGTTCTATCATTAATTAATATATCAGTTTTGATTATCCCTACTCTAATTGAACAAAATCATTAAAGAAACAATGTTTCCAAGTCCCCAGTAAAATATTAAAAATTGAACCTCCTTGGCCCAACTCTCTGTCATCTCTCCTCGCGTAACATTCTCTCGTATTGTTAATAATAAGTCATGATATGAAGTAGAAATTAAGGACATGTGACGGAGGTGGAGTTAGTCAGTTAGGGATTGTCGTTCACTCATACCAAAAGGTTATTTGTTATTTTTTTAATGAAAAAGGTGCGTTGTCAAAACAAATTTTTAATATGCATTATTGAAGGGACCTGCTAACAAATTCAATTATTTGATAATAATAGGAACCGGAAATGTTAGTTTTGAGATGTTAAAATGCAAGATCTGGAAAAGTTAAGTAGGAACTAAAAAAAAAAGAGTATTTTTCTTTTCCAAACTTAATTGGAAATTGGAATACTATTTATTACATGAATAAAAGCAGGCCTAAGTCATGTGAGAAAACAGTTGGGCATTTGTTCCATGTGAAAGTTCTTCCTCTTTTATTACGTACAGTGGGCTCCATCAATAATAATCCAATTCATATAGCTAATTTCATAAATATGATTAGGTGCATCATGTGGCAGTAGAATTAATGTTATGGTACTAATTAAGAGAAATGAGCTTATAGGTATATAAATATTGGAAGTGGCCAGTTATAAGCAAATTGAAGTTAGCAAAATGAGCATATATATAGAGCATGATGTGTTTTTCACAAGTCATAACACAATTTTATGTTCTTTATATATCCGTAGGGGTGAACAGTAATAAATCATACTATATATTGCTTCCAAATTAAGAAGCTTTGATGGTCTTTTCACTTCATTGCACTTTCATTTAAAATAAAAATATCAGGAATATTAATTTTTTTTTAGTATAATGAGGAAACAAAAGTTCATGAAGAAATGTGAAGAAGATGTGGAGATTTATGAACATGCTCCATGCAGGGCTTTTATTGGAATTTGGGATTTTTATATTTCGATTGTGTGCTTACATTCTAAGTTATTTTTTTTTCTCTTATTTCAAAGAGCTGAAAAGTCCGTGCCCCCTAGCTACTTGACGAGAGTAATAATTAAGATATGATTAATTTCTTTTTTGTTAGTAGATTTCCTAATAAGTTTAGAAAATATTTTAAAAAAAGAAGAAGAAGAAGAAAAATGCAGCCAATAGCAATCGGACGGTGTGAATTAAATCCTACCTAATACGCTGTTATATAAAAGCGGCAACTATACAGAAGAGCGAAGAATCCGTGTACCGTTTTGATCTTAAATCCAAACAAGGGAAGCATCGAGATGACGATCCCTGTACTATCCAAACCGCCTGATCTGAATTCAACGCGCAGTGATCCCAAGCATGTATTCCCTTAATTGGAGAGCATCCTCACAGAAGATAACAGATGCGTACACCATTAAACACTGACATGCGGGGTATCCTTCGACCCCACCTGTCAATCAGCAAACTGCTCTACACTAACACACCGCCACCGGCGTGCGCGCACACTCTCCAAATTCTCTCTCTCAACAAATGCCAATCAAGTCGCGCCACATTTCTTCTTCCCATACTACCCCTCCTCCAATGAACCCCACCACCACTCCTCGCTTGCGCCACCGCCGCCGGAGCAGCTTGCGCCGTCGCACTTCCACCGGAGGCTCGAGAAAAGCCACACCTCCTCCTCCTCCTCCTCCTCCTCCTCTTCCTCCGTCCGAGCACACGTCAGCAAGAGGCCTTGCGGCCGCTCTGTGGAAAATGCACCTTGCTTCCGACTTCCATTCCCAGGTGGGTCCCTCTTTCTGAGATCTACTCTATCTCTCTTCTTCCTTGTCGCAGTGTAATCGAGTGGGTAGCCTTGCCATTGTGTCCTTAGGTCACCAACAGTGCGGCCTATCTGTTCTTCCCCAATTTCTGATTTGAGAATTGTCGCTTGAGAAAATTAGAAAGTTATCGTTGCCAACGAAATGTGCTTTATCATGGTTTCTTGGTATCTTCAGAAATGGTGTTAACTTGGATCCAGCAATTCTTTCATTTCTGTAATTTTATATCTTTCTTTGTTTAATTCGAATCCAACAAACGTTTTGGTCGAAATTAGTCATCATTTTCTTACGATTTCTTTTTTTTTTTTACAATTCAAATTTCTCTGCTTAAATTTGCGTTTCATTTCCCAAATGCTTAAATTTTAATAGAACAAATGGCAACAGGAACTTGATAATTGTAGTGTTCGCATTTCTTATCGATTAATGGATTTTAATAGAGCTTATATAACTTCTTGCAGAAGTTATCAGACTTTCTTAGAACAAATTTGATAAATAGGCATCATCATCAAAGTGGATTGCCTCATACCAACATCTGGAAAATCTTTAGACCTTCCATATTTTTATAGTTCCATTGCAATGATGTATAAGCTGTGTTGTCAATTGGTGAAAGCTAAATTAGACATTAAGTTGGGCCCCTGTTTGGATTTTCCTTCTTTCCTTTCTAGGATTTCTAATTTAAAACCTTCTCGAATTATTTTCATGTTCTCAAAAAGGGTAAATTTTTTTATAATGCCCAATTGGCAAAAACGACCTGTGTTTTCTTTTGCAAAGTGGGTGCTCTTTTTCCTTAATGTAATTATCCATAAACTGTTTCCAAGCAGAAAAAGAAAATCAAGAAAAATTGTGGTTGGTTTTAGAGATGACCTTTGGGTTGGAATTTTACCTCGTTTTTTATGTGTAATAAAAATTTCAAATCGTACATTGACTATTTAAGGAGATTCTGTTGATCTAGTAGTAAATGTAGATTGATCTTCATATTTTATATGTGTAATGCCTTTCAAGTAATCAAGTAAATTTAAAATTAATTCATCTTATAGATGAACCAAAATCTTATTTTGGTTAATTGTGTGCATCAATGATCTGTGGATAGATTTAACAGCTATGAATCTGATTACTAATCACCAATTACTATTTACCATCTGATTACTAATCACCAAGTACTATTTACCATCTGATTACTAATCACCAATTACTACGAATCTGATTACCAATCACCAATTACTACGAATCTGATTACTAATCACCAATTACTACGAATCTGGTTACTAATCACCAATTACTACGAATCTGAGTACTGGTTTTCCAATTGTAAGAGTATGACACTGCTGAATTAATGACATATATTAACTAATAAACCTAATACTGGTACAGATAAATATGAAAGTTCTGATAGGCAGCCTCACTTATCCCCTGTAAAAGTGGCCGTCCTCCATTACTTTGTGGAATTTTGGGATTGCTGATTTGTTCTCCTGTATTTTTTCCTATTTCAGCTTAATTCTCATCAATATCAGAAAGCAGCAATAAATGAACAAAGTGGGTGCAAGGAAAATGACTGGTTTTTCAAGGTAATGTTTCTAACTTATCAACTGCTGTTGAAATTTACATCTTAACAATTCCTGTTTTTGACCCAGTTTAAGTTATTGGCTGATGTTCTCAAGAATATACTGATCAAAATTTTTATACATGCATAATAAGTTCTTTAATTTTGTTTTCTGTCAGTTGGAAGCTTGCGCAAAGTTACCCAATACAGACATGGAGAAAATTACCAAATGGGACCATTCTTACCCAACATTCCAAAGTAGCGCCTCCACATTCTACAAATCTACAAGTGGCCATGTCAAGTCTCCCTCTCATAGTACAAGAAGAGATAAAAAGGAGATATATGATAAAATTGATTCAATGAAGCAAAACCTTATTCTAGAAAGGGAGAACCGACTGAAATTTGAGAAGACAAATGCCAAGCTTTTAGCTGAGTTAAAGGAGGCACGATCTTCAGCACAAAAGTATTTCAAGGGTTATGAAAAGGAGAGGAAAACACGTGAAGAAGTAGAAGAGGTGTGTGAAGATTTGGTGAAGGAGATAGAACATGAAAAGGCAGACATCGAAACCCTGAAAAATCAATCTTTGATGATGAGAGAAGAAGTGGAAGAAGAACGAAGGATGCTACAAATTGCGGAGGTGTGGCGAGAAGAGCGAGTTCAAATGAAACTTGTTGATGCTAAAATAGCCCTAGAAAGTAAATATTCTCAATTAAGCCATTTAGAATCTGAGATAGAGGCTTTCCTGAGGACCCACAATGCTGATATACCTTCTGTGAGGCGAGCCGAATCCCTAATAAAGACAGCCAAGGAGAATTCACAGAATTGGGTAAGAGGAGAGAGCAGCAAGTTCCTAGGTCCTGTTAAAGGATATTTGAATGGATCTGTTTCTTGTGATTCCTCGCAAGGGAGTGTTCGGTCCATTAATGGTGTATTTAAGGAGAATAACTGGGGAGAAAACAAGAAGGGAAGTATTAGTTCTAAAAGTGATATGAAAAATGATTTGTCTGAGGTTTGTTCAAGTGCTACGCGAAATTCAGCAAATAAAGGGACTACTATTGTGAACAAGCTTTGGGGCAATAATGGAAATAGTAGAAAACCAATGGCAGATGAGCAGAGAAAGAAGAGGCGTAATGGGTTGAAGGGAAAGTTTGTAGGGACCAGGAAGGAAGTGTGTAATTTTGGAATACTGAATGGGGAAAATAATTTTGTACTTTGATATGTAAATAAATTCTCCCGGATGTAATATCTAGTTGTATCTTTCGTTATATGTTGCTATTGTTAGTAGATCTCTTTTTTTTTTCCCCAATAATCTGTGAGTCCTTTTTGTCTTGAAATATATATATATATACACATGGAGAGAGAGTTAGACAATCTTACGCGTAGCACAGATGGTCCGTGTGTTACGGATTGTTTGTTTATTTTTAAAGTTTAAATAATCGATCCGATCGGTAAAAATATTTTACATATAAAAAATCTAGTTTAAGACTAAATATTATATTTTTTTTTATTTTTTTTACTATTTTTTAAAATAGTTAGAAAATCACTGCTTTCAAACGGCTCATAATAATTAAATCAAGTGATTTTCTAGTTAGCTTAAAAAATAGTAAAAAATTCTAAAAAATATATAATTTAATCTCCATTTAGATTTTTATATGAAAAATATTATGACCAGTTGAATCGATCATTTAAACTTTAAAGACGGAGAAATAATCTGTAACACACGGACTATCCGTACTACGCGTAGCACCGTAGTCTAACTCTCTCTCTCTCTCTTTATACATACATATATATATATACACACACATATATATATACACACATACACACACATATATAATTATGCTACGGTTAGTTGTGAAGTACAAAATATTTTTGTAGTTCACGTCATATCTCTCATTTTCGAATTCAAAACACTAATCCAACCATTCAAAATTTTATCCATATTAAAATATGATTGGAGACAAAATTTTATCTTTTTTTTGAAAAAAAAATTCTATTTTTTTGGGTTGAAAATGCATCGAGTTTATAATTTTCAATAAGAACAATTTTCTAACTCACAAAAAAATAAAAAAATTTCTAAAAAATGTAAAATTTGATTTTTAAATATATTTTAATATGGAGAACACTTTAAATGGTCAGAAAATATTTTATATTCGAAAATGAGAGATACAACGTGAATTATAAAAATATTTAATACTTCGTGACTAATAGTAGAATAACTCTATATATATATAAAAGAGAAAAAGATTGAAACTATTATATAAAACAAATCAATTTGCAAAATAGAGACTATTATATAAAACAAAATCCCTTACAAATTATGTAAAAAAACTCTATACCAACAATGGTACCAGCTAACCCTAACGAAAATCGCCAGATGAATCCCTGAAGCTAGTCACCACTATCTTGCCTCATTACACATTTTTTTCTTTAACAATGCTAGGTATTCTCTAAACACCAAAGCAGCAGAAAACACATAACAAAAATAATAGCACAATCTTCATCTTTTTCTCTCGACCAAGTACCTCCGGCTTGATAATTACTGAACCATCCCTTAACTAACAAAATATTAATCACAATCTCCATATCTTTTTCTTATAGCAGATATCATTTTTATTATTTCAGGTCTTTTTGGATCAAAATGCTCGATTGCTTTACCTGCGACAAATTCCAAAAGTGCATACCAACACCAGAAATTAGTGCTGGTAAACCTGCCCATTATTAAGGCAATGAATACTACATATACATTTTAAGAAATCTCATCAAGATTTATGTTGCTTTCAGAATCAGCAAATTATACCTAATAGTATCATTTTAAATAATTTCTTAAATGACATTGCAAGAAATTCCGACATGATTTTCTGCTTCCAAATTACGATTGTGTCATTATTATTAAATTAATATGGGTAAAAATTTGCTTACTTGCAAATATGCAAGATAAGCATCAACATTATCTTCAAAGTTACTGTTACAATCAAACAAAAGAAGGGATATATAGGACTCATTATGTAACTTTCTACAGACTTTAAAAAAATTGCCATTAAGTCAACCAATTAAGCCTCCACTTACACCAGATACTAAAATTTTTAAACCCAAATAAGAAAATATTAGCATCAGTGACCTACAAATATTGAAATGAGGTATTGAATATACTGATATCAGACCTAACAAAACAGCAGGAAGGTGCCGTCAAAATATGTGTGGTGAGATGGTACAGATATACTTGATTCCATACTTCAAAGAAATGTTTTTTTACCTTTGAGATATGTGTGCCTAAACTCCTATTCATGCCAGAACATTTCAAACCCATATTAGAAGACCTGTATCAAGGAGGAGAGAGAACCAATGAGTTAGTGGTATAATGCATATTACATGCACTATCAACAATCTACTTGTCAGGGTTTGAATGTAACTTATACTTACGTCCATTTAGGATTAGGGGCCCCATAGTCAACACATATGAGATTCTCACTTTTGAGCAATAACTCCTTGAATTAAGACAAGAATTAACAAAATGGATTTCAATTAAAAAGGAAACCACATTTAGAATCATATTGTTAGCAAACTTACACAGCAACCTAAAGAGAGTAATCAGTTTGTCATTCTCCCTTCCCAATTAGATTATACATTTAGGGCTTGTTCGGCCGGTGGGAAAGAAGTTGGGAAAAAATAATTGAGTCTGACTCAATGTTTTATTTCCCAGTATGAACAGTAAAATCAGTTCAAATCTCAATACCATATCCATTCCCTCATATACACCGAATAGGCCCTTAAAGGGAAATTTACCCCAAGATGTCATTTCTTTATCAGCTGTCATTCTCCCTGATTTTTTGTTTTCAAAATCAGAAGATTAATTTCGTCAAACCAAACAGTGTTAATTTTAAATATTTACTTAAATGGCATTGCAAGAAACAGAATAATATATATTTGCAGGAATTGCTACTTCCAAAACTGTGTATCAATTTTTGCTACTTCCAAAACTGGAGTTATGCGGCATCCATTAGTTTCCCAGAAATTGAGCATCATTTGAGAAAAAAGGAACAAAATTAAATTTTGAAATTTGATAGAAGATTGAAAAAAAAATCAGAATGATACCTTACTATATCATGTTAATAACAAAATATTGTGGATGGTTTTAAAAAATGGGCCTATGTACAAAAATGGTCTACAAGAACACATATACCAGCAATAAACTAATCCAATCTGATACAATTTAATTGTGATTTTTTATACCTATGCTTTTCTCCAAAATTGAGATCACCATAATAAATTCGAGCACCAGAAAGCCTCACAGTTGATCTTTTAAAAAAAAGAAAAGAAAGTAAAGTCAAAAAGCAATATGCGAGTATGTCAAACCAAGGAGAGCTATACTTCATTTTCTATTGGTATCAGTTACCTGGTCTCCAAATATGTTTGGAAAGCCATACAAAAACAAAAAAAAAAATAGTTTACATATCAAATATATCAAACATTATGTTGTCAATTTCAACAATACATGTTTCATTCATTAAAAAATGAAACTTTCTCAATAGTATGGGAATAGTCCCTTGCATTTTGTATGAAAATCAATGTCCTTTCTAATGCAATTAACAGGTGCAAAATCTAGAAATACATAGAACGAAGGATGAGGAGAAATTATCCCAAATTGATGGCAATGATTGATAAAGAACTCAAGCAAATGAAGGCCTCTAATCTTTTCTCTCTCCTTCATACTCTTAAAATCATCTCGAGATGCATAGATGCTATTTGTGTCATCAAATCCTAATAACAAAGGGAAAATAATACAACAGATGCAAAACAATGTTGTAATCAAATTATTTAGAATACATGCATATTATGGAAAATACTCAATAGCATGGTCGAACTCTTCAATTTCAATTCACAGTTGGAATGTCAGGTTGGATATCACATCAAACATCATTTTCCAGGACTGTATTTATTGGATTAATTTTGTGTTTTGCTGAACCACAGCTGAATGGTATTGCTTGCACGAGGCTCGACCATGGTGCATGTTGGTAATTTCATGTATAATTGCCTAATAACAATTGAAATTTCAGGCTTTCTTAACAATTAACAAGCATTGCAAGGACAAACAGAAAGTTGAATACACTATACAATTCGATTTGTTAACTAATATTAACAATAATTATAAGAAGAAGAAATTGAAACAAGTAGAAACTATAAGGGATTGATACGCGATACAGCGACAGCGTGAGAGGGTCCATAGGTTTAGACAATCGGCGATACGCGATACAGTTATCTTGTGTGATCGTTCGAGTAACAATCGCCACTTCTACACGCTTACTATAGATATAACATCGAATTTTGTAAAACTACTCCATCAGAGAGCTGACATCAAATTCAAAATTTTAAAATAAATTTCTAACCATTACAAAATCAGAACACTTACTTACCTTATATATATTGTTATGTTATTATATAACAATAACAATATTAGGTTCGCCAAGTATAGATCTGTAAATTCAATCTGTTTTTTTTTTTCTTTTACAAACATCTCTTAGAATACAATGGCCTAATTACTTGAGTTAGGGTAGTGATAAATGTGTCAGGTATGTGTAAATATGGATGTGAATACGTGTTCATGTTTGCACGTGACATGTTCATGTATTACATGCGTCGTATTATTAAACGTGCGTGATCAACATATGAACAATTTTGACATGTCTAAATTTACATGTTTAACACGTTAAACATGAACATGCACGTTTATTGTTTGTACATGCATGTGTAGCACATATAAAAAATATTTCAGCATATCAAATTTTTAAAATATTTGTGTGCTTATAGGATTAGTTTAATACTGAAGTAAGAGACCATGACACTCTAATATGTATGATATTTTTAATATAGTATGTTAATTTTTTTTTTGTGATCAGAATCATTCTAATTTTTTATTTTCTTTATATATTTTCTTTAGTTTTGATCGCAGACAGAACAGTCATAATAATATTCTAGATTTATGAGGCGGATAGGACAGTCATAATAATATTCTTTAGATCCCGATGGATAAAAATACTTGTCTATTCCCATAGGTTGTGTCAAACGAACATGCCCTTAAGTGAATACAAAATGCTATATTATGTGATGTGGCGTGAAAAAAAAAAAAAATAGTGTCAGTCATACAACATGTCATGATGTCATTAAAAAAAATTACATGATGTGATTAAGATTTTTTTCACATTATGTGATTAAGATTTTTTTGTATCATGTAATGTGACATGAAAAAATGAAATGAAGATACACTATGTTTATAAGATGGTCGTGTAAAATATATCACGCTTAGACACATTGTGACCAGTGGCGAATCCAGGTAGCTATTCAGGCACAATTTAGCACTAGCAGAAGCAACAATATAGTAATAATAATAAGTTATAATTTGATATCATTGTAATGCATAAAATAGTTGTATTTATTTCTTTCTTTTTTATTATCCCACTCTTGCTATTTTATGATTCACATCCAAAATAAATAGAAAAAATAAGCTAAGAAATTAATGACAAAAAGAAATAAAGCATCATTTTTTTCTCCCTAACTTATTTAGTTAATTGAGGTGTTTTTATGGTATATATTGTTTTCATTATTACTTTTTTATGTTTTTAATAAATATTAACTCTTTCTTCTTTTTAATATGAATTTAATCTAATTAACATTTTTCAATTGTCATATCCTATGATATTATTTTATCTTATTGCGTCAATTTTAAATATCAACCATTTTAAAGATAAAATCATGATTCTAAAAATGAGAATCGCAAGTAGAATCTATAAGTATGGATTCGAAATTCGATGATTGAGCGGGAATCAGATGAATCGAATCGGAAACTCATATTTTTTTCAAAAAAATATTTATTTTTCATTAAAAAAATATATAAATTGTAAATATATATATAACAGGATCGTCATATATTAGAAAATATAGGATAATATGTCCTTTCACTAATTGATTTTTTTCTTAGTAACAAAAACATCATCATATATATAATATATATAGAGAGAGAGTAAAGCTAGCGTGCTCCTAGGAGCACGGAACCCTTCCGTAATCTTAGCTCAAAAAATATATCAAATGATCTCTAAATTTTGATTTATCACTCTTATTAAATTCTTCATATTGAAATATTATTGGGTACAAAAATTTGGGGTGTTTCGAATTTTTAAGTCGCACTTTTTAATTTTTAAAAATCAATTCTAAAAATAATAATAAAATATTCAATGTTTGTACATTATTTTCAAAATTTAAAAAAGCTATTTAGAAAACTCAAAACACCTCAAATTTTTGTACCCAGTAAGATTTCAATATGAAAAATTTAATGAGAGTGATAAATCAAAATTTAGAGATCATTTGATATATTTTTTGAACTAAAATCACGGAGGAGTTTCGTGCTCCTAGGAGCACGCTAGTTTTACTCTCTCTATATATATATATAACATCAATTCAAACTATTATATATTATGATGTCATGATCATCTAATTAGAGAAAAAAATACTAATACATGATCCTCCAAATCTCAAATCCTTTTGATAATCTTAATTTATTGGTGCAATCTTGTTCAGTTTCCTATATTTTAATTAATTTATTTATTTGAATAAAGAAACTACAGATTCTAATACAACAAGGTTGTAACTTTATATAAAAATTGTGTACGATTTTTATTTGACCCTGAGTACTTCAATACAATTTACAATTGAACTGTAATTAATTTTAAATCCAATAACTACAATCCATTTATAAAACCGGCTAATTGAAATGTGGTCCCAACTTGTCAGAATCTTCTTCTCGTTTCCTTTCTATTATATTTACAAAACAGATCGCCAAATTCTAACTACCGTAAACTAGCGTAAACAGATCGCCAAATTCCTTTCTATTCTATTTATAAATCATAGAGTTTGAACCATCTAAAAAATAGTTATAGATTTTCCTACCGTAAAATAAATTCAATTGCGAGCAAAGCCTAGGCACCATAACATTTTATCTCCATATTTTTCAGTTTTAAAAAAAATAAATCATACTTTAATACTTACGTCTGAAAATTAAACCCAGACACTTGTTTGGGCTTGCCTGAACGTGGCTCCGCCCCTAATTTTGACATAAATAACATGTTTATTTGTGTCATGACATAACATGACATGTGTATGGTACATCATTTGTTGTTACACTTAATTATATTTACTCATATTTAAGTACGTTTAGTCACAAATTTTATGTTTTCCATTAAAATATTTAAAATTATAAAAAAAATAAAAAAAATGAGTAAAAAAATTAGAGGAGGCAATCGGGAGGGTTGGGTCAAGTTTGGGTTCGGGCAGGTCAAGTTGGGTAAGTTTGACCAAAAAAATTTATCAGGTCACGGGTTAGGTTTCAGGTCAAAACCTATATTTTTTTTTGGGTCTCGGGTCATTGGGTCGGGTCGGGTCGGGTTTCGGTCATCTAATATCGGGTAGTCTTGGGTTTTCGAGTTATTTCGGGTAAGGTCGGGCCGGATCGGTTCTTTTTTGTCATGTTTTATTTCGAGTTAGATCAGATTTCGGGTCGGATTGAATTTCGAGTCGGATTGGACTTTAAAGCTTTTTTTCAGTTAATTTAATTAAAATACATAATAAAAGTAATAAAATTAAAAAAATGTGCATGAAATAAATATACAATACATAATTATAGTTCAATTATATTTTAATCTTTTAAAATCAGGTTTCGGGTCGACTGATCTTGGGTCATCTCATGTTTCGGGTCGTTTGGGTTTGGGTCGGGTCGTTTTGAGTCATCTAATTTTGGATAGTCTCGGGTTTCGATCGTTTTCGTGTTTCGGTAGTCGATCTTGGGTCATCTTGGTTTTCGGGTCATTCGGGTTTGGATCGGTCGGGTCGGGTCGGGTCTTAGACACTTTAATCTCAGGTTATCTCGGATTTCGGGTCGTCTCGAGTCGGATCAAGTCGGGTTCGGATCAAATTGACTTTTTAAAAAATCAGAGTCGGATCGTATTCATGTCAAATGGGTTTTTTAGGTCGAATCAGATTTTGCCACCTCTAAAAAAACTATGATAAAATTTTAAAATTAAACGTAAAAAATAAAATAAATAGTTGTTTCACGTTCTTTTAATGTCATATGTCATGACATGTCTAAAATAATTTACATAAAATGATATATTGTCAATTTTATTATTAATTGAAAGAAGACACCAAACACATCTCTCAATAAAGAAATATGTGGTGATATATTCATGATGTATTATTGACGTAACGTTGAGGGACGTGACATATTTTATTAAAAAAATATTATTGTACATCACACACACATATATATATATATAGTTTTGCTACAGTGTTATGCGTAGTACGGATGGTCCGTGTGCTACGGACTTGTTTCTCCACCTTTAAAGTTTAAATAGTAGATCCGACCGATCAAAATATTTTTCATATAAAAATCTAGTTGGAGACCAAATTTCATATTTTTTAGGATTTTTTCACTAATTTTTAAGATAACTAGAAAATGACTCTTTTTGAATAGCTCATAATAATTAAATCAAGTGATTTTTTAGCTATCTTAAAAAATAGTAAAAAAATCTAAAAATATAAAATTTGGTCCCCAACTAGATTTTCATATGAAAAATATTTTTGACTGGTTGGATCGACTACTTGAACTTTGAAGTCGGAGAAACGGTCCGTAGCACACGGGTCATCCGTGCTACGCGTAGCACCGTAGCCAAACTCTCTCTCTATCTCTCTCTATATATATATATATATATATATATATATATATGGAGATACCGTGAGCTTAAACTCACGGAGGCCTCCCGTGAGCTTAACTCAAAAAACATATTAAATCATCTCGAAATTTTAATTTATCATTCTCATTAAATTCTTTATATGAAAATCTCATGGGATGCAAAAATTTGGAATAGTTTTGAGCTTTTTAAGTTGTGGTTTTTAATTTTTGAAAATCACTCTAAAAATAATAATAATATATTCAATACTTGAAAATCATTTTAAAAAATTAAAAAACTAGTAAAAAAAAAAATCTAAAAATATAAAATTTGGTTCCCACAAGATTTTCATATAAAAAATTTAATGAGAATGGTCGACTATTTGAACTTTGAAGTCGGAGAAATTTAATATGTTTTTGAGCACCGTAGCCAAACTCTCTCTCTCTCTCTCTCTATATATATATATATATATATATATATATCCATACATTTAGGCATAGTACATAAGAGCGTGGTCCTAGAACTCAGTCCGGCCGACTCTTTCTAATGGTAAGAGTCGGACTTTTTAAGATCCAGGTTCAATCTTTAAAAAACAGAACATTCTAATCCGATCATTATCAAACTCGACCATTTCTGATCCTTACTCAGTCATTCCCAAACTCTTTTTTTAATATTTAATATTGTTTATTAATTACGCTTAAAATTTCAAAAAAACAACAAAAAATAAAATAAAATTCCAAAACAACAAAACATAACTTAATATCTTTATACAAATATAAATTAACGTTGAAAAAATATATAAATGTCATAGAAAAAATATATCAAATTCTTATCCGTCGATCCTTATCCGACCCTTACCCGCTCTTTAACCGACCCTTAGAGTCCGGAGGGCTTGATAAGGGCCCAGCTTCTCAAAAGCCGGGTTTACCTATTAAAAATCAAATCATTTGAAACTGTTATTCTAAAAGTTTTTATCAAATCCGATCTTTACCCAGCCCTCTCGTAAAGTCGTAAGTCCGACCTTTGAGAAGACCGACCTGATTATTATGACCTGATTATTAAGAATGATACCTATATACAAGAGTATAAACACTTTTTAAAAAATATATTTTAAAACTTAAATTAAAAACTATGTAAATCCAAAAAAAACATATTTATACTTACCACTTTACCGTGAATTTCACTTTGTAGTTTGTACCTTCCAGACAGGTCCCATCATATAAGTGGAACTCTTTACATGGTGGTGGGACCGGACCAAAGGAATCTACAGTGAATTTGGTGGGACCCGACTCATTTGTTCCGACCAGCTCAGAGGAGCGACCCAGCAGTAAAATTTTGCTAAAGAGAATGACACAGTCGAATTATACTGTTAATATTTCTCATGGGAGCAAAATTTAATTGTGATGACTATTGAGTATTGACTAATATGCGCTTGTTTCTCTTATATGTTTTGAGTATGAATAAATATATAATATTTTAAGTTTTACCTCCTAATGTATTGATACTTTTGGCGTAGATAAATGTGTTGATTGAAGTTTTAATAAAGAGCCGATCATACAAATTTTTATTAATAGTTTTATTGTGCAAATTTTTCACCATCAACAATATATATGGACCGAATTGTCTGTGTACAAATTTTTACTAGTAAATTAATTATACAAATTTTACTAGTAAATTAATTATGCAAATTTTTACCAGCAACAATATTAACTGATAGAACTGCCCACATATATTTTTTATCGGTAAATTAATTGTGTATTTTTTTATCAACAATAATATTTCCTAACCGAACTGTCCGTAAAAAATCTTTATCATCTCAAAATTTTTTAATATAACAATTACATAAAATATAATATACTTCTTTACTAAAATCCAACTCATCAATAACCTTCAGGGCAAAATAGGGGGCGTTATATCACTACCTTTGAGTATTGACTAATATGAGCAACAATTTTTTTTATTAGTACTATATGTTTAAACTGTTAGCATAAACTATATAAGGCCGCTCAGACGTTGAATATTTACACAAACATTATATAAGGACAATATATTACTAGTGTACTTATCTGAATGTATAGCATCACTAAATATAGAGAGATAATTGTATTCACACCATTTCTCTTATTAATTTACTTTTCTATAAAATAAATTTGCTTTACTAGCATGTTATTTTTTTTCCAGAAAATACATTATATTATATTTTAATATTTGTCCAATAATGATTATAATTCAGGAAACAGTTCAAAACCCCTATTTTTTTCATGGGGATCCAAAAATATTTCTGCTGCACCACTTAGTTTTTTGGCGATGTCTTTAATATGGGTCCTGCTTTTATTCTTTTCGGGATATCAACTGTTATTTTGATTAGAATCGTCAAATAAAAAACAGATGGATCACGAAGAGAGAAAAAAAAAAGAAGAGAAAGATAGATCAATCAAATTTATTTATTTACTTTCGACGATTCTGGTCCAGACAACAGAATCACAAAAATCCCGAAAAGAATAACACGGTAGATCATTCGGACTCATATAATATAGAGTTCCATATGCTTATATTATTTCGTTTGGTTGAGAAATAGTCCAAATCCTTATTTAATTGGCACTAGCTATGTGCTTATAATGTTAGCATGGACCATGTCTATTCAGAAGTTGAACTTTTAATTTGAACATTTATGAGGATAATACATTCCTAATTATAAATATCTATATCTATACTATTATATAAAGCATCTAAGAATTGGAGAGTCCATTTTTTATCATGGTATATTTTTATTATATCCATTTTATCTCTCAAATAGACGGATAATATTTATTTTTGGTTGATCAAACGTATGTGATCGCGTCCATTGATCCCCTCTTTCTCTCCATTTCTTTCCCATATATACTATTATTTTCATAATATTATTTTTTTATTTAGCAACCTTGTGCATATTTGGTAAGAAATTAATGGTGATAATATATGTTAGAATAATTTACTTTTCTTGCCATAAAAATCATGAATCATTAACTCATATTGTGCAAAAATCTCATCCAAGATTAAATATAGTCTTTATTATAGGTTTTCTCTATAATTTGGTGAATTTATAATTTAATATTAGATAAATGTGATTTTTTTTATCTTATAATATTTTAATGTTTAAATAAAAGAGTCTGCTGCAACGCGCGGGTATATATAGCTAGTAATTCTTAATACATAAAGAGGGTTAAGTTTTTAAGTTTTTAAATATGTCACATAATAATTTTTTTCACCATTAATTTTGTTTAAATCTTTTTCATCTTCTTGAATTTAAGGATTCATATAAATAATTTATCTCTCCTCATTTACAATAATGTATGTAATATACTTAAAGTAAAACTTAATTCTTAAAATGATTCAACTTTTTTTATATGATCATTTATAGATTATTATGTGTTTAATTATATTATTTATTATTATCATTATCATTATTACTTAGCATTTAAAAATATTGTGTTTAAATTTTTCTTTAATGTGAAAATTTATTAAATATATTTAAAATTTTATATTATTAATTATTTATTTGAGGACTATATTGTCGGAACAAACCCGAATTATAGCCCTAGTATTACTTATGAAGGAAGGGATCCCTTTACAATGGATTATTTTGACAATCTTAACAATGAATTTTTAAATAAATATGAAAAACTCTTAAAATAAAAAAAATCCTTATAACAATTAAATAACTTCTCAAAAGACCCAATCAGATTTTTTGTACTGCGCAACATTGTGCAGGAAATGCATATTTCATTAGATTCTTTCGGAATTTGTGTCGGCTGGATATGTATTCTCCTCCTTACCTATGGCACACCTGCTTCGAAGGCATCATTAATTTCAATAAAATATAACAAATAATTACTATGATAGTGAATTAAAATCGGTAAGGGTTAGCCGGATTTGGTTGGAATAGATTAGGACGGGTTAGGACAGATTGAATTTGGAAGGGTACGGTCGCGATCTGTCTTAGGATCATGGGTCGAACGGGTCGATGGACGTGTCGGGTCAGATAATTGAACTGCCGTTTTTTTTTAATTCAAAAATAACTCAAATAAATTCTCAAAAATTTTGAAAATAAAAAAAAATAATTATTGAAAATATTCAAAATATATAACTATTAATATTCTTGATAATTTTTTTTTTGGTTTTTACCACTCAAAAATATTAAGTACAAATTCAAATGAAATGTTAACGGGTTTTGGATAACGGGTTTGGGTGTTTTTTTAATTTTAAAGGGTTGGGTGGGTCATTCAAATGGGTTGGACGGGTTAGACGGGTCGGTACGGGTTTTCCAGAATGAATTTTAGATCGTTTTTTTAGAAAATTTTGTCCGCGATCCATAGTAGACCAATGAGTTACCCTGGGCATGAGTTAGCACAGATTTTGTCTTGGGTCGGAGTGCGAATACGGGTTTGACGGGTCGGGTTTGACCCATCTAGATATTTTTATAACACTATACTATGATATGTAATCAATTGATATTTCGTGCATTTAATATTTACTTCAATAATGTAACAGTCAATCGGTACCAACGAGTTCATCACACGAACTGGTCCTTGAAAATGGTAAAAAAAAACATGACAGAATATATATACGAACGACCATTTTATTTGACACTTTTGAGTTGTGACAAACCAACCAAGTTATTATCAAAGCATAAAATTATATGTCATCTGCATAATTTCTTCTCATTCAAATGTGGTATTCAACTTAAAAAAAAAAGATTGCCCAGCATTGAATATTTTCAAAATTATGATTTAAGTTTGTTCTTTTATAATTTATTGACAATCAATTAATGTTTAAATTAATCAAAGTGAACCCAACTCCCAATTTATTCCGTCCTATGCTCCGGTCTAGATATGTGCTCTTTGTTTGTTGTGTAGGAAAAGTGATGTAAAATCGATATAAGTATTTTTAAAGTGCTTTTAACTCATCAAACATAAATAATTTAATGTAAAAACAAATTAAAGCATTTAGAGATGCTTTAATTAAATAATCAAATATTATTTAAGTCTTTTAATATTTTTTACTCAAACTACTTCATCTATTTATTTCATCAATATAAATTATTCCACTTTAATTTTGCTTCTCTCGTCAAAACGAGGGGGATAAAGTAGAAACACCAAATCAGACGAAGTCAAAATAAAAGAAGAAAATTGATGGAGAAGAAACAGAAGGTAAAGCCACATGAATCTACAAAATGAGGGCCACAGAATCACTTGACGATTGGGTCGTGTATGATTGGGGGCACAAGATTCAAGACCTCAATCACTTGACGATTACACCACTGTCGGGCCAACCTGTTCCTAACATGTGTACCTATTTTCTCTCACTTAATAAATTTCACAAGTCACTGATTCGTATACCCCACTTCCACTTGCATCACTCCCTATTATTTGTATTTTATTCTCAAGTGCTTAGTGCATGCACTATATGACTATATCTAAGAATGTCAATTGTTAACCCGAGCTGACAAGTTAATATGATTTGATCTGATCCGATCTGATTCGAAAATAAATGAGTCGGATATGAATTTAATTTTTTTGATCTGAATCAAATCGGATCGGGTTCGGATTCGGATAACCCGATCCGACCCTATTAATTATGCTTTTTGAAGTACTTTTGTGATTTTCTAATAATTAAAGCTTAAATATACACTAATCATATACTAATTAATATTAATTATAAATTAATTAATATTTATTTACTAAAAATTATGTAAAAATATTTAATAAATAATTAATTATTTTACACGGATCAGATCGGGTTGACCCATAACCCGGACGGATCGGATTCGGATCGAATAAAAATAATAATAAAATAATTTGATCAGATCCGAACCCGACCCGACCTGACCCATTTACACCCCTAAGCCTATATCTTTCTTAAGAGTACTGGCTGCACCTTTCTAATCACTTTTGAAAATATTTATATGTCATATTATCATTAGTTCCCCCACCACAAGAATTTTAGATTTTACTGTACAAACACCTGTTAGAAATAGACACAAAATAGAAAACAGCATTAATCATATTCTTCAACAACTGTGCACAAATAGACTTGAAACATGCAAGGTCACAAATCAAACTATTGGGAGCCAGATCCTAGCTAGAAGAAAATCTAATTATTTATTTTTTGGTGCAAGTAGACCCAGCCTATGTGAGCAAGTACAATGTCATGCTTGAGCCAAGAAGGACAGCATCCTTATGGTTCATTGAAGCTTTTTATATTTCTAAATTGATGAATGAGTTTGGGAGCACTTTTTATTTAATTTCTCTTTATGTGCTAACAACTTTTGTGGATACATGAATCTTAATTGGTACTATACAGCAAAACGACCAAAAGTTGATTTTGGCAAAATCTTGCTTAATCACATTTTTTTTATTCTTGGACATTGGTATAAACTGTAAGCAAAAATTCTTTAAAGTTTAATGGCATGACCTTATCTTTATTAAGAAAAAAATGGAAGCAAACGTTCCAAATTACTTGATAAAAACTAAATATATGTTAGAAGCAATTTTTAGAAAGAAAGAAAGAAAGAAACAATTAAAAATGAGATTGAACTGAACAGTGTAATTTTGATATGTTTAAAACACAAAAAATGAAATCAACAAGCATTACAAGGCTCACTTTTTGATTTAGTAGCAAAGACAATATTTTCTAGGTTCGTGTCCAATAAAAAAAATCTTTTTTAACAGTTAAATCAAATGGCTTAGAAGTTGGATATCATATTTATTTAAATAAAACCTAGACAATATAATCGAAGGAAAAAGCTCCACACCAGAATCATTGTGAATCTCCAATGTTATACCAAAATATTTTATTTTAATTAATTATGGACCATTAACTACGGAACCGGCTCCATAACAGCTGCTATTACTACATATATAATATGTGCATGTAATAAGATCCTGCTCCTTTTTAGAGAGTAAACTTCTACATCGATCATAATCATCATATCAGAACATGATGAATTTCTTCATCGCCGTATTGTACAATATAATTTTTTTAAAAATATATAAAATTTGATCTCAAAAATATTTCAATATGAAGATCATGTTCAATGATTTAGATTGGCCGTATGAATTTTTATATTTGAGATACGGACGTGAAACACAAAAAGTTTGATGCTTCACGAAGCACTATAGTCTCTCTCTCTCTCTATATATATATATATATACTTTGGAAGTGTAATATTTTTAATTAAATAAAAATGCCTAGTAGGCAGTAGCTATGAGAGTAGTGTGGAGTGAGGACAACCAAAATTTGGCTAATTCAGTGAACCTCTAATGAATTATTTTTATGATACCTTCCTCTGATTGGTAGAGTGAAATATTGACATTCCTACAATTAGTTTCATGCATGAACCAACATAACAAATTAACATCATTTTCGTTAACGTGCACAAAATTTTATAATGACTCTGAAAGTAATCGGTTGGACATAGCTACTGGTACAAGGCACAAGCTTGATCCCCAAAACAATGTACTCAGTATAATTAGAATGTCCAAGTATTCTAGTCTAGATCAAATTAATTACTCAACGTGTGAGACCTAGAGTAGAGATGGAATCAGAATTTTAGTATAGAAGAACCGAGATGTAAATATACATCACTAAAATATTAAAATTAATAAATTAGAAAATTAATACACTGTATGAGACAAAATATATAACTCCTACAAAATTAGAGGGGGCCGGTCCCCCAGCCCCTCCTAAATCTGTCACTGAGGCCGGAGGGGTAATAAATTGGAAGAGAACACAAAATTAATAATTTAATATCAGTTGGTCTTGTCAAGGGGGCCGTCATGAATTAATTGATCTCATTTAAATGTGCTCCTGAATAATTCGTGAATTGTGGTC
Source organism: Schoenoplectus tabernaemontani (assembly GCA_037127355.1). Lineage (NCBI taxonomy): Eukaryota > Viridiplantae > Streptophyta > Magnoliopsida > Poales > Cyperaceae > Schoenoplectus > Schoenoplectus tabernaemontani. The sequence continues at coordinate 739,826 of CM073744.1, read as the reverse complement.
CGTTGGGGTGTTTCTTGAAATTAAGTGTGGTGTCCTTTTAACAAGGATTGTGTTGGTTTGATGCCTTGAAAGTTGAAATTAAGATCTCGTCCTTCTTTTTTGCATAGAAACTAATATATATTTTTCTTTAAAAGTCATCATTTTTTTCTTTAACATTTCTACACAAATTTCTGTATCTATTTACTTCATTATTATCAAATATGATTATTTTACGTTAATTTAATATTTTTATTTCACTTTAACTTTATTAGATTTGGCGTTTTAAGTTGATCTAATTTTCTATCCCACTTTAACTTTATTACATTTGTCAAACCGAAGATTATCTCAGGGAAAAAAATGTGGTAAAGCTTTAATATGTATTAATCACCGTACATGAGAATTGAGAACTCAAGACAGGAGACCCAGTCCAATTTAATTCAGAAGTACTAATGATGGGTTTTAATTATAATAAACAGTACGATACAACTCACACCACAAGGAGAAAACCATAATAGTATGAATTCACATCCACTATCATAATTAACAATAACAGCAAGACGTCTTTGTCTTTATGTGTAATGGGACTCATTAACATAAAAATGAAAAACACTCTCTATAAATTAAATCTGAACCATTTAAATTATATTTGACCATCTAAATTGTATGGCACTGAGCTGCCATTGGCGTCCTTACAAAAAGTACAGATTTATACTTTATTTTTGGTATCAGAATTTATCCTGAATTCCAATGTCTTCTGGGATCGCTATCTTCTGCCGCGCGGCACGCGAGCAGCACGTCCGACGGTCGCTGGATTCACAGAGGGTTTTCAAAATTAATAAAGTACGAATCTCCACACATATTGAACGATATTAAAACTGCGCTGCACGTGCAGCGCAGCAGACGATACAAATTCATATCTACTGACGGACTATCAGCCTTATAGAATCCACCAGCAAATCATCTACTTTGAAGTTCGAACCTTTTCAGATTCATAGAATATCAAACCAAAAATTCAAACTGCTTTATAGAAAGTGTGGCTAAGATAACAAAAGAAGTATTCCTTTCCTTATTAGATACATTTCGTGCACGTATTGTTTAGTCAAGAAAGAGAAAAAAAAAAGTAAAATTGAAGTTGCAAACAAACTTTTCTATTTATTTATTTAAATAACATGCTGGCGGTTTTCAAAAGCTTAACAAAATATCATAAGAAAATTCTCAGTAAGTGTTATAAAGTTCTATATTTACTATGTTATGGTGCTTCATGAAGTATCATGGATGTGATATTTCGGACTCAAATATCTAATTTCAAACTAGATATAATCGACCCAAACCGTTCAATCTAATTTTCATGTGAAAATATATTAGTAACTCAAATTATATATTTTTTAGAATTAGTTTGCTATTTTTTCGGATGGGGGACAAATCATTATTTCTGGACAAACCAAAGCTCTCAGATCAAGTCATTTTTCCCTAGTAAAAAAAATAGCAAATCAATTCCAAAAAATACAAAATTTATCTTACTAATATTTTTCATATGGAGATTAGATTGAGTCCGAAAGACCGCAACCATAGTGCTTCGCGAAGCACCATAACATAGTATCTCTCTTTCTCTTTCTCTCTCTCTCTCTCTCTCTCTCTCTCCTTCTCTCTCTCTCTCTATATATATATATATATAGTCTAAAATACAACGTGTTACACAGATGCACCTACGTACCACATCAATATCTCAAACTTTAAATTAAAAATGATCGATATGAATCATTCAATTTATTCTTCATATCAAACTCTTGTAGAAAATGAAATTTTATAATTTTTGAAAAATTTTTGCTATTTTTCTGAGCCAAGAGAAAGTTGCTTGATTTGAGGATTTTGGATCGTCCAATAAATGATTTTCTTCCTATAAAAAAAACAAATAAATTTTAAAAAGTTATAAAATTTAATTTTGTATAAGAGTTTGATATGGATAATAAATTGAATGATTCAGATTGATAATTTTTAATTTAAAGTTTGAGATTTTCACGTGTTACACAGAAACTTTCATGCAATGCGTTGTATTTTAGACTTCCTCTATACACAAACATAATGAGAGGGAAAACAAGATTAAATTAAATTAAAGAGAATCTTGCGCAAATGACAGTGGTCTGTTGAAAATGGTTCGTTCGAGGCACTGAATCATATTAGTGTATTTTTATAAGCTCTTGATGTCATATAAAATAATGTTTAAATGTCATAATATTTTATCTAAAGATAAATAGAGTAATTATAAATTAAATATAGATTTTTATTTTAATATTTTAATTTTAAATTTTAATTATAAAAAATATAAAAAACAAAGACATAAAAGAAGCACAAAAATTAAAAGTATTTGGACCCTCCTCCTTGTCTAATTGACACTTTCAATTTTACACTTCCAAAACTGAAGTTTAGCCCTAACTTCAGGGAAAAGTTAACAATTCGGTCATGCCAGGTGGAGGGCGCATATCAGAGAAAAGTCCCTTGTGCAAGCTAATTTTATTTCCTGTTTTGGGAGGGATCCTTATCATGGATTATTTTGATAACCACCATGATTTTAAAGAAATATGAAGAAACTTAAATTTAGAAAAAAAAACTTGTAGATATATTCTTTTATGGATTGACAATATTTGAAATTTCATACAATTTCATCATACAACCAAATTTTTATATAATTTGCAACAATTCTAATTAAATATTTTTATTGATAAAAAAATAATAATAATAAAATTACATTAAGTAAAAGGTACATACTTATAAACATTTTATTTTTAATTTTTTTAAATTTATTAAAAAAATTATTGTGACGATTCTCCCTTTTTTTGTGGATACTTTTAACTGAAATATTTTTATCTTTTAAACACTTGACGCTGTAGTATATAGAGAAGCGATCAGTTGATAATGGATTATTTTGACATCCTTCACAATGAATTTCTAAATAAATACAAAAAAATCTTAAAAATGAAAAAATATTATAGATGTGTTATTCTACCTTTAGATTGATGGTCATTCAAATTTCATATAATTTCATTATCGTTTAATAGTTCATCAAAGATTATCAAATTTTTATGTAATTTACAACGGCTCTAATTTTATTTGATGAACTATCAAACGATAATGAAATTACATAAAATTTGAATGACCATTAATCTAAAAGTAGAAGAACACATTTATAATTTTTTTTTTATTTTTAAAAATTTTTTTATATTTATTTAAAGATCCATTGTTAAGGTTGTCAAAATAATCCATTATCAATACATCCTCACTCGTAGTATATAAGCGGCTGGTGCCTGGTGACAAGATGACAGAGCGGAGGAGATAAAACAGAGGAGAACGGAGTGGCCCCTCGGCGTTCAACGAGAGCCATCAGGGATCAGCCATGTAGTACCTCGCTCCCGGGGCCCACTCTCATTCGGTCAAAGTAAAAAATGAAAAAATGAAAAAGCAAGCACAGTGGGCCCTACTATTGGTGTCAAGAATTTTTTTTTTCAAAATTATTAAATGAGTGGTTATTTTCAGATTTTTTTATTTTAGTAAATAAGAAAAACAAATATAGGAAAGTTGCCAAATCGCCTCTAACTTTTGCGTACATAGCTAGATCCGAGTTTCAAATTCGAGTCCGGCTCCCTGGCTCGTGGCCCGAGTTTGAAACTCGGGTCCGGAAATTTTTTTTTTTTACGTTTTGAAAATTGCAGGTGTCTGGACCGAGTATTAAACTCGACCCAGTACACCTGGAACCGAGTTTTAAACTCGGTCCAATACACCTGGAACCGAATTTTAAACTCGGTCCCAACATCCTGCTATTATATAGCACACCCAGTACATTTCATCTTCCTTCAGCTAACTATTTCTTCAAAATCACCATTGTTACTGTTGCAAGATGTTCCAACTAAAAATTTATTTTTCGATAGATCCAGAGCCGATCCGTATTCACCACTCTCGTGTCATCAACGTTGTAAGTTTTTTTTTCTATTTGGACTATTAATTTTTGCTGTAAAATTAAAATACACTAACAGTAGGGTTTATCGTTCATACTATAGAGACGAAAATGTTGTTGATCAATGTGTATTACGGAGGTCAAATCTTAAAAACTTCAATTGACACAGATTACGATATTCATATCGCGTGCACATTTTCTGCCGACGAGGGAATCAATTTCCGTGACTTGAAGAGGCAGATTCATGCTGGTTTGGAGTTGCTCCCTAGCTAATTCAACATCAGCATTAGTGCACGGATCAACATTGCCCCAACAAGTTCGGGTGTTTTTTTTATAGATTATTTGGGGTTATTTTTGATGAAATTTGGGGAATGATTAAAACAACACTTGCGTACCAATTATCCAGGTATAAAATACTGGAGCTAGTAGTTGAATCCAAACCAATATCCAATTCTGATAACTATGATCCGACTAGTATTTCTGGAAGTAGTAATCCAGTAATGCATGAGGAAAGAACCCACTCCCGAGCTCGGGAGCAGTGACCATCCCGTGTTTCGGTACAAAATATGGATGTGGATATGAGTGTGAATGTGGATGAGGATGACGAAGTGGAAGAGTGACACCTGGATGTCGAGGAGGATGACATCCAGCATGCAACAGATATAAATATGGATGAAACTGATGATGTGGTAGATGTACAACGGTCGAATCATCAGGCCAGATCCAACAAAAATCAACAAAGGAAGGAGAAGAAAGATACGCATTCCAATGGTTATGGATGAAATGGAGGGTCGTATCAACAGGCTGCCAACTCGAGGTCGAGCTCGTTCCAACAGAGCATGATTTAGATTATCAGTGTGTTTATATTTTTTGTTGTTATATTTACCAGAACAATTGGATTTTAATTGTTGTTGTAATATTTCAATATGTTTGACACTATTTTAGAACAATGTATTAATCGTGCTTATATTTGGCTTTATAAAACTTTATTTTAATTTTTGTTGTAATATTTTAGATCAATCTCCCAACGGAACAAGTGTCCAGACACCTGCAATTTCAAAAAAAAAAAATCCTGGATCCGAGTTTGAAACTTGGGCCAGGAGAGCTGGACCCGAGTTTGAAACTTGGGTCTGTCTATGTGTGCAAAAGTTGGAGGCGATTTGGCCACTTTCCTATATATATTTTTTATTTACTAAAATAAAAAAAAATTGGGTTATTTTACTAAATCAATCAAAATTTGATATAATTATTATTTCAAACTTGGGTCTAGCTATGTGTGCAAAAGTTGGAGGCGATTTGGCCACTTTCCTATATTTATTTTTAAAAATCTGGGTTATTTTACTAAATCAATCAAAAGTTGATATAATTATTATTTTAAAATCTTCGGTTAGTGGCTATCCTCACACCTAAAAACCTCAATGCATCCATGGTATGGATTCAAGTGACTGATGGTCATTGAAAATGCTAGATAACAGTATTAAAAATTACTTTCAAAGTGAGGTGAATGGCAGGGTAGTTTAGAAGAGGTGTTTGATAAGTAAACTAATGATGATTTATATATTTATTTTAAAGCGTTATAATATATTTAATTACAAATGTCCTATGCTGGAATAAATTTTAATCACTTCGGGTCCGTTTGGCAAATCAAGGAATAGCTTTGGAAGAGTGGTAATTTTGGAAGAGTGATGGAATAGTATTTTTTTGGAAGAGTGGTAGAAGAGTGGTATTCTTGACTATTCGAAAGAGTGAAAATATCGTTTGGCAGTTGTTACTCAGAATAGTTAAAATATGAATAATTATGATACTAATAATGATGATGATAATAATAATAATAATAGTAAAATAATAATCATAATAGTAAGATAATAATAATAATAAAGTAATAAAAAATAATCATAATAAATAATAATATTATAATAGTAATATAATAAAAATATAAACATTATCATAAAAATAATTATATAACCATAATCATAATCATAATAATATAATAATAAAAATATAATAATCATAAAAATAATAAAAATATAATCATAATAATATAGTAATATAATAATAATAATAATAATAATAATAATAATAATATAGTAATCATAATAATATAGTAATCATAATAATATAGTAATATTACAATCATAATTATATAACCATAATCATAATCAAAATAATATAATAATAAAAATATAATCATAATTATAAAAATAATTAAAAATAATTATAATTATAATAATATAATAATAAATTAATCATAACTATAATCAACATATAATAATATAATAAAATATAATAAAATAATAATAAAGTAATAAAAAATAATCATAATAAATAATATTATTATAATAGTAATATAATAAAAATATAAACATAATCATAATATAGTAATATAATAATAATAAATTATAATTACAATCATAATTATAATAATATAATAATATAATAATAATAAGTAATCATAATCTTAATAATATAATAATCATAATCATAATCATGATAATAATAATTATAGTCATAATCATAATAATATAACCATAATCATAATCATAATAATATAATAATAAAAATATAATCATAATCATAAAAATAATTATAAATAATTATAATTATAATAATATAATAATAAATTAATCCTATAATCAACATATAATAATATAATACAACATAATAAAATAATAATAAGTAATAATAATCATAATCATAATCATCATAATATAATAATATAATAATAAATAATCTTGATCATAATAATATAATAATTATATTTATATTCATAATATAATAATATAATATTAAAATTTTATTTATAATAATAATAAATAATATAATAATGCTAATGGTAACGATAATATAATAACAATAATGATAATAATAATTTAATAATAATAATATAATGATAATAATAATAATTAATAATCATAATATTAATATAATAATAAATTATAATCATAAATGTAATATAATAATACTAAATCATAATCATAATATATTAATATAATATAATATAATCAAACAATAATCGCTATTCTCGAGATTAATCCGGTATTCCACCTATAAGTTGGTATACCGGATTAGCACTATTTTGCACTCTTCTACTTAGTCTAAAATTCGTTTGACAAATTAATTCGTCGGAATAGCTATTCTATTCTAACTTTTTGCTATTCCATTGAGTGCCAAACATTCCCTTCCTTATTGCAGAACCGATTCACTAAACAGATATCTTTTGACACTTTTTACATTCATTATTCCACATGCTAATATTATTATCATTTGGCAAGTGTTACAGGCTTACAGCTGATATTGAAGTATTTTAAGCGCTTTAATGTATCAAATAAAACTAATTAAAGTACGTATACATAGTAAATAAATGTTAAATCACCAATTTTTGTTTATCTTTGAATTTTTTTATCATCACTGCTTCATGTCATTATCTTCAAGAACCAACAAATTAAAGTAATTGAATATTTATTTCGCTTTAAGTTTACTTCACTCGTCGAATGGAAGAATTAACTTCCCGAGGGCAATTTAGCAATTTATTTTATATTATTTTTATCTATTTATCTCACTTTTTATCAGACATTTAATGTTTTAAATTGATTAAACATTTAAATTACTTTAATTTTTACTTCATTTGTCAAATACAATGTAAGTGCACACCAAAATTCTTAAAATTTTCACTCTAGACTCTAGTACCTGAAAAGATTTTGGTTATGTACTTAACAATTTGTTATTGGCATGTGAAATTAATATTTTTCAAAAGTTTACTTCATTTCGTTTAATTTCACCTTTCATGTTGCAGCAAATTTTGAATGAAAAATATTTTAGCGCGTGTGGTTTTAATTAATCCCCTCAAATAGAACTTAGTTGCATAGAAAATTAAATGCATATAGGTTGATAAAAAAAGCTCTTTTTTATTCCCCTGAAATGGAACGTAGTTGGATATCATAACAACTTTCATACACGCGAAGCCTCTTGAAGGCTTATAAATACACCTTCACACAGCTCCCGGCGGCTCTGCATCTCTCTCTCTCACACACTCTCTCTCTTTCTCCCTCCCTCCCTCTCTGTTTGCCAGGTCAGCAGCACATACTCTGTTACCTCCTCGATGGGAAAGGGTAGAAAGTACAGCTCGGACCGCTTTCTTTCCACGTCAGCATCAACTGGTCACCTGAGCAGTCCGGTCGACCTGCCTGACCTAGACGAGGCTGATGTCTGGTCAGCTATGGAACCAGACAACCGACCAATCACAAGCCATTACATGGGTGGTCTCTCACTGGCTTTAGACTCGACACCATCAATGAACCAGGCACGTCGGCATCCAACTGGAAAGAGCCATGTGTCAGGGGCAGCATCATCAGCTCCTGTCAACGTGCCAGATTGGACCAGCCTGGTTCAGGCTGGACCAGATCAACTGGCCGGTCGAACAGGTTGTTACCGGGAGGTAGAGAGAGAGTGGAAGGAAGATGATGCGGAGTGGGTCCCACCACATGAGTGGGCCCAGGCTAGAGGTGGCACCACGTCATCGGTTTTGGAAGGGGTTGGCCGGACTTTGAAAGGGAGAGATATGAGCCGGGTCCGCGACGCGGTCTGGAACCAAACTGGTTTTTTTGGCTGAACCATACTTGGGTGTTTTGACGTTTTATTTTTATTTTCCATTTTTTTTTTTTTCTTTTGTATTTTCCTTGGGCTGGCTTCTTGTATTGGCGTTGTTTCACTTGGGAGCGAATTATTTTAAAAAAATAAAAAATGAAACCATTCCTTTAGACGGTTTTGGTTTTATTAATTGGATATTTCTTTGATATAATATATGCCATCCTTAAAAGTATGTTATTATATTTTTTGCCTTTTTTGCTTTTGAGTTTGACTTGGAGTTGAGAGGAGATTAAAACCAGTCAGATGCGATCAAGTTATTTTTCAATGAGTCAGTGATAGTCAAATGTTATTTTCTTATATTATTTTTGCGATATCTGATGTCATTTTTTTAACTCTTAATTTAAAAATAGAAAAACATGGTATCTTGTAGAATAAAATCAAAATGCAACAAAAGTTAACAAAACAGAATCCACTCCGAGGAGAGTGGAGACGCAAGGCCGTACAATGCTTTTGAGAGTCACTGTGAATACATAACAAATAGATTCTCAAAAAATAAAATAAGCTATAGATATTATTGTGAAGTATGACTTCGGATTTATTTATAGATATTATTTGCATAAGAAAGTACATTTTGCTTATGAAAACTTATTTGTTGATCTTTTGATTTTATTTAATAATTTTGAATAAGGAAGCTCTTACTCTTACTCTTACTCTTACTCTTAGACTCTTAGTATTATTAGGGTACAAGTTAGCGGGGCTGGGAAGTGATTAATTGCAAAAAGAAAATGAGCACTAATCCCAGTGCAGAGAATCTGGGGCTCCAAATATGATGGGCTCACAATAATTGATGGGACCCATCTACAGAAATGGTGGTGGGTCATGGTCTCATGGAACATGGGTGGGGATGCATCCTGCATGGGAAGAGGCGAGTAGGAAAATGCTCTTTAAATCCGATGGCCAAAATTTTCTAAAAAGCATCTGCGCAGTTTTTGAAAACGATTAAATTATTTTGCATCGTTAGATCTTGAAAAACAAAGTCTTGCTCTTTAGTTTGAAGAGCAGCGGATTTCATTCCCATACATGAAAGGATGGATACTAAGCAATGTGGCATAATAGTAGTGCAGCGAGTCACCAACAATTCAAGTAGGATGTAAATGAGTCGAATTTATGTGAGTTGAGTTTAGTTTAAACTCAGTTTATGAAAATATGAGTCGAATCAGATTAAATTTATAAAATATTTTGAGTTGGAAAACTCAATTTAAGCTCAGTTTGTTACATTTTGAGCTAATTCACGACCTAGCTCACAATCCAATGCATTGTGTTGACTCGATTTATATTTAGATTTGGTACATCTATAAACTACAAAGCTGATACATCTATAAGTATTGATATAAGAGTTAGTACAAAATTAATATATATGGACTGACAAAAAAAAACTACTGAGTCAAATACATAAGTCGAATCATGAACGAGTAAGATGCATCGTTAAATTACTGAGATGGTGAGAGAGAATGAGAGAGAGAGTATCAGATTAGGGTTCAACGAAAAAAATATAAATTATTATTATTTGAGCCGAGCCAATCTCAATTCAAACTTAGCTAATTAACTACTGAGTCATATTAGTTCGATCCAAATTAGTTCGAGCCTGAACTAATCCCAAGTTGAACCATGAACCCAAACTTTTTTATGCGACCCTAAATCCAAGTTTCATTTTCATATATTTTGAAATTTTGAAGTTTTACAAGAAATCTGGCATGAGTTGGAGGAGAGCAGGGTGAGTAGGGTGGGGTTTTTGTTGGAGGGATTGAGTAGGGGCGCAAATTGGTATCGATAGTTTCCGATCGTATTTGATCTGCAACTTAAAATTTATATTCGGATAACCAATATCTGAAATCCATTTGGATATAAATGCAAATATAATTTTTAAGTTTAATTATCTGTATTTGAATTTTACGTTAAAAATAGATTATAAAATTAGTGTGAATTAATATTGGATAGATATTGTGAATTTTGATATTTTTGAGCAAACTAGCTATATATCCGCGCGTTGCAGTAGAATTTTTTATTTAAATATTAAAATATTATAAGATAAAAAAATTTATATTTATCTAATATTAAATTATAAATTCATCAAATTATAGAGAAAACATATAATAAAGACTATATTTAATCTTGGATGAGATTTTTGCACAATATGAGTTAATGATTCATGATTTTTATGGCAAGAAAAGTAAATTATTCTAACATATATTATCAAATTATGGAAATAATAGTATATAAGGGAAAGAAATGGAGAGAAAGAGGGGATCAATGGACGCGATCACATACGTTCGATCAATCAACAATAAATATTATCCGTCTAATTAAGGGATAAAATGGGTATAATAAAAATTTACCATGGCAAAAAATGGACCCTCCAATCCTTAGATACTTTATATAATAGTATAGAAGTATAGATTATAATTTTTATTGTTGGAAGGGTTGAGTAGGGGCGCACGAAACCATATCACCTGCGGAGCTGAAAAAGCTCCGCAGGTGCGGTTTTTTGATTTGGCGGTCTGATCATCATATTAAAATATGAGACCGTAGCCCGGGCGCACTGCGATGGCTTGAGAAGAAAGGACCGTAGTTGATTGCTGTCGCCAACCTTTTTCAGGAAAGCGATGTTTGGTTTTGGCACGGCGCAATGACTCACACATGCCCTCATGCCCTCATGCCTTTCTTAATCTTTAATTAATTCTAATTTATGATTTTAAAGAAGGGAAGGGATCACTTGACAATTTTGACAATAAATTTTTAAATAAATATGAAAAAAAAAATTAAAAATATTTTTTTTTAAAATATTGATGATTCTTGATAGAGTACCAAACGATAATGAAATTGCATGAAATTTGAATTACCATCCATCTATATATAAAAGAACATATCCATAAAAAAAATTATTTTTAAGATTTTTTAATATTTATTTAAAAATCTATTGTCAATATTGTTAAAATAAACTATTGTCAAGTGATGCCCACTCTTTAAAGAATGGTGCGTATTTCTCCAAAGATTGACCTTTTCAATAAAAAAATAATAAATTCAATCAATGTAATTTCAGAAATGAAATGGGGGTGTCAGGCGTCGTTACAATCATGTTGTTAATCACACCAATCAGGTTAGGTACATAAAGGAGAAGGGGATTGCATGATGAACAAAACACCTTTTCTCCAACCGTATCTGCTACCATTCCATCGCATAGTCATTCTATTGATAGGATTACGGAATTTGAGAGGGAAGAGAGAATGATAATAATCTTTATAATTTTAGAATATTTTATTATCATGGTTAAGTCTTTATTTATAGACTAATGATTTAATTAATTAATTATTTATCTAACTAATTAATCATAATTACTAAATATCTCCCATATCATACATCACACAATATCTCTTACCTAATTTATACAATTCTATCATCTCAACTTATATTTCTAATATCCCCTCTCAAACTCATCATGTGACATGCATGATGAGTTTGCATATATTGTGAGTTCTAACGTCTCATCTTATGAATTTGATCTCCAATTACATCATGAATCTCCTTGAATAAAGAAGATAGAGAAAAAAAAGAGCTCTTGTGGCTCAAGAAAAATTATTGAATGTTTCATATTCATTTAAGATATTTTGAAGTATAAATAGAAGGATCGTTTGTGATCTTTTTTAATAATATTTGAGACTCGTTTGAGTTCTCTTTAAAAAAGAAGAAGAGAGAAATGGAGAGAATCGAAGCCCGATGCATTATTGGATCAATTGGAATATATTTTTGGAATAGGGGTTTGATTGTAAATTGTGGGAAAGGCTATGGGAAAATTTTATATGATAGTGTAGGATATGGATGTAAAATCAATCTTTAATATCCTTAGTATGCCCCACTAGCTAATGAATAACTGATGCTGGTTCTTGTAGTGGAGTTGATAGAACTTCCATATTTTGGGCAGTTAAAAATTGATTTGGAGAGGCACGAAAGATTAGAAAGCCACAGTATATATAGGTTGCTAAAGAGAGATTTAGAAAATAAAGATTAGTGCAATCTCAATCTTCAGAACTGAGAGAGAAAACATCTCAGACACAAAAATGACACAATACAATTTCATTTATCTTATTGACAGTACTAGTAGCTAGGTTAATCTCAAGAGCTTCCAATTTGGAGGCAAAAGAATGCAATACAACCTAACATAGTAGAATTCTAATCATCAATTCTTCAACTAAATGCTACATCCTCTTCACACATTTTCTCTAGTCACGGCATACAATCGCAGCAGATAAAAGCCCCTTCATTAGTACATGTTTCAATACTTCCACCATAGAGCTCAGCGGGACTAGACCCGCTGTCACAACCCCTACAAGCTCCTCCTCCTCTGTTACATCCTCTTACACTACTTAGTGAGATAATAAAAGAGGAGATCCTCCAATCCCTGTCACGACATAGTTGAAGGAGAGGAACCGCTTAAGGTGGTTATCGGAGCGAGGCGAACAAGATGAAGGTTCCACTTTGTCGGCTTCAGATGGTGCAAAGGCGCACACATGACCTTTCTTGGGAAGACCACAATGGCCACAGTTATAGTCATCACTCTTCCTAAAAAGAAGAAGTGTAGTCATAGCTTCGGGTAGATTTTTGAGATCATGAGATCAGGTAGTTGCACGATCAACAATTCTCCAATCGAGCAATGCTTGTACATTTTTGTAAAAGGGACAAAGAGGATTAGATCAAGTCAAGTGTTTACTGATTTTGATTTTTTATCTTGCAGAAAAGAAACAAGAGAGATGTAAGAAAAAAAAAGAATAGAATAAAGACTTATTGCTGGAATAAAATATAATAATAGCATAATAAAAGATTTATTTATTGGAAATAGCTGGAAAAAAAAAGAATTAATGTTGGAATAGATTAGGATAAGGCTCATAGTTTGAAATAGACGTTGGCATAATTTCAGTGATATTTCTGTTCTGAAATCATAATAGGAATAGAGAATTTGAGAGAGGAAGAGAGAGAATAATAACAATCTTTGTTTATCTTGAGATATTTTATTATAATGGTTAAGGCTCTATTTCTAAATTAATGATCTAACTAATTAACCACTTATCTAACTATCTAATCCTAATTATTAAACATCTCCCACATCATACATCACTTAATATCTCCTACTTAACCTATACAATTCTATCATCTCAATCTATACCTCTAACAGCTATCCCGACCAGAATCGTCTGATCGAAAATGAAGAGACGAGATTAATTTTATTTATCATGATTTAATTTTTAGAGGTCAGATTTTTAAAAAGATCTCATCCACTCAAGTTGAATCAAACGACCCGAGATCGAATCACAGGACCCTGCGATCGTATGCTGATCTTAGGCGATTTCATCGCTGCTCCATCATGCAAGAAGTGTTTTAACCATAAAATTGATCGAGAAACTTCATGACATAGATGAAAAAATAGTGAAAAAAAAAAAGCAAATCGTTGCCGATTTGCAAAGAGAACTAAAGGATATAGATTAAAAAGAATAAAGAAAATAAATTATTTTTCATTACAATAAAAATGACCTTAGATGACACCACTTTAACAACGGTTATATATCAAATTTATTATTAAAATGACTCAATGATATGATTAAAGTATTGATAACTTCTTAAATAATACACTCATTAATAAAAAAATTGTTAAAATAGAGCCAAAGAACACCAATAAATAATACACTCATTTAAAAACGGTTCTTTTAAGGAACCATTGCTAAATATAATATTTATCAATAGTTCCTTGAAGAAAATCGTTGCTAAATATAATATTTAGCAACATTCCCTCGAAAGAAGCAGTGTTAAATACCAATGTTATAAAAAACAGTATGCGCTTGGCAGACAGACAAGGTACCGCAAGCGATTAATTATTATGTGACCAATTAAATGGATTTTTATGGATGACTTAACGTTTATATATATATATATATATATATATAGAGAGAGAGAGAGAGAGAGAGAGAGAGTCCGACTATAGTGCTTTGCAATGTAAAGAGGCGTTGTCTGCTTTGCGTTGTATTTTTAATTTTAAGTCAGAAATAATCGATCCGAACCATTCAATCTAATCTTCATATAATAATCTATTAGTAAAATAAATTTTATATTTTTTAGAATTTATTTTCTATTATTTTTGATGAGGAGAAAATGACTTGATCTGAGAATTCTGGTTCATCCAAAAATGATGGTATTCCCCCATATCCAAAAAAATAGCCAATAAATTCCAAAAAATATAAAATTTAGTTTACTAATAGATTTTGATATGGAGATTAGATTGAGAGGTTTTGATCAATCATTTTTGACTTAAAATTAAAAATAGAGCGCAAAGCACACAACGCTTCTGTACTTTGCAAAGCACCATAGCCTATATATATATATATATATATAGTGGAGATAGCATGAGCTTAAGCTCACGGAGGCCTTCCGTGAGCTTAACTCAAAAAACATATTAAATCATCTCGAAATTTTAATTTATCATTCTCATTAAATTCTTTCAAAAATTAAAAACGATGACTTAAAAAACTCAAAACGATCCAAATTTTTGCATCCCATGAGATTTTCATATAAAGAATTTAATGAGAATGATAAATTAAAATTTCGAGATGATTTAATATGTTTTTTGAGTTAAGCTCACGGAAGGCCTCCGTGAGCTTAAGCTCACGCTATCTCCACTCTATATATATATATATATATATATATATCCAACATATATTATCCATTCATAATATTATATTAATGATTATAGTCATTGAACATTATATATAGTAAATAATTTGAAAGTCATTAACTCATAATATGATATTTCATGGTTAATTACTTTGATACACTTAATAAACTCAATACATATATTACTTACAACCGGACCAGAATATGATATATATGGTGCAAATTCTATCTTTTTTATATTTTATTATATTAATAAATAATTATATAAAAATATTCAAAATAAAAAATAATTAAAAAAATATACAAAATATTCAAAATAAAAAATAATTACAAAATTTATATATAATTTAATAATATTTTCAGATATTTTGGTTCATAAAGTTATGATGTTATAATTAGAGAAACAAAATTAAATAACTTAGATCTTATAGTTGTTTTGAGACTTGGATCATTTAATCATCTATTTATTTTTTTAATTTGACTTTGAGAAGTAAAAATAACGTAGGATGAGATCACAGGTCTTTAAAAAAAATGAAAAATAGAGATAAGAGAGATTGATTCAGAGAAGAAAAATTAAAATATTAGTTCTGTGATTTACTTTAGAGAGATGAGTATAATGAGTTATATATTTACTTTAAAAGAACACTCATTAAATTCATAATAAGTTGTTAAATTTTAAAAAAATACTGTAGCATAACAAATAAACGGAAAAAGGCTGATTAGCTATTTGTGACGGTTTGACCGTCGTCACCGACTATTCATGCGACTAGGCGGTGAAAACGGTCGATTTTTACAACACTGCTAAATACAACATTTAGCAACGGTTTCTTTAAGGAACTGTTGTAAAATGGGTGTGCTGATTATATATATATATATATATATTTTACTCTATTTAGTAACAATTTTGATCTGATAATCATTGTTAAATATTTATGTAACTTTTTGGCTCTGACATATCTATCTCCATCAATGACATTTGCTTCCATGAATTGTCGATTTTTTTCATCTCACTGTTCATTAAACTCAATCCAATGAACTAAAAAATAAATATTTAAAAACTAAAATCTCACGAATTATCAACTCATTGTCATCTATTTTCATATATAAAAAAGAGATGAAAGACAAAGAGCGAAAGAAGAAAGACAGAAGAAATAAAAATTGATATCCGACCATCTCAATTTCAAACGGCTATAAATTTTGATAGAAAACTCTGATTGAGGCGTGCTACACGGCCACAAAAAAGATTACGATGAGATATACATGGTCAGGCAACTTATGCTGTAACGACCATTTTCAAGACTAAGAAAACTCATTTTTTACCATCAAAAACGCATTTAAAATTTTTAGTTCTATTTTTTCTTATTTTTTTCTTTGAAATTATATAGGATTTCATAACATTGAGTAAGTAAGATGTATTGTTCAGTAAATATATTATTTTATTATATGAATAATTATATTTTTACATTATTTATCGACTAAATAATATGATGTATGTCACAATACTTATCCTTTGTCTTATGTTTTATATTATTTACTGTTTTTGTTCCTTTGTCATATGTATAGAAAACTAAATTATAAAAATAAATAAATAAATAAAGGACCTTCAACAATATTTTTGTACCAAAATCATCGTTAAAGGTATATTTAACAATGATTTTGGGTTAATAATCGTTGTTAAATACCCCCTTAATAATGATTCTAGCACAAAATCATTGTTGAAGGTTAATTAAAAATAATAATTATGAACATATAATTTGGCAACAAAATTTGGTAATGGTTATTTAGAACCTTTCCTAGCATCCCTTTAATAATGGTTTAATAATCATTGTTAAATTTGATCAACAAACGTTGCAAAATAGATTTCTTGTTGTTGTCTTTCTTCTCCACATAAAACAAAAAATAGGTTCATACCACAAAAAATTTCAGATCACATGAAATCTTAAAATAGTTTTTTCCAAAATTAAACAAATTCCCAATCTTTATGAACTGACTCGCTAATTACTTCCAAAATTAAACAAATTCCCAATCATTAAGTTTATGAGCTAACCGAGCTAGCTCATTAAGCCTCAATAAAACTAATTTAATAGTTAATAATAATTTTATGATATTTTATGTTAAAATTTATAAAAAAAATGATTAAAATAACTAATGATAAAATATTTCACATAATTTAAGTATATATCATACTATAAACTATTAACAATACTATAAATTCATAATAAAAATATATAAATATTAAATATTAATATTTTAACGAGCTGAGTCGATCTAAGCTTAAGCTCGTCTCATTAACTTAATGAGCCGGCTCATTAATGATTTGGTTCATTAACGAGCCGGCTCGTTAACGGCTCGGTCCATTAATGAACGAGCCAATAACAAATCAATCCTGAATGAATGATGAGCGAGCCACTAGCCATGAATTTTTTTACCAACACTACTCATCCATACTTTCAGTTCTAATATTCTATTCAGTTGTTTTATGGGACATTTCCAATATGCTATTCAGGGTTCTTCCATCTAAGGTTGTCAATGGATCAGATTCGAATCGAATCCCGGAGGATCCAAATGCAAATTCATTAAAAATTTATAAGATCCATATACAAATCTGTATCCAACAAAATTTTGAGAATCTAAATGCGAATCTATATTTACTATTATAGCGGATTTCAGATCGGATTCAGATCATATTTCAGATATTATATTGTATATAATATTAAAAATAGCATAATTAATATATGACAAGAGAAAAATTATCATATTATCTTAAAATTATTTTAAATATAACAACAATCATAATTCACATTTGCTATTATATAATCTTAAAATTATTTATTCCAATCATAAATGTAGCAACAATCATAACTATTTGTTCTAACTTTCAAAATATACAATAAACATCAATAACATAATAAAATCCATCTAATTAATATAATAATTATTATTCAACTTTATAAATCAATACAGAGTGAAACGTAAATATTACTCTTCAATTTAAACAAAATTGAACATGTCTATTTTATCAATTGACATATGATATAATTTTATTTATTTATCGAATCTTATAAGATTCAAATGCGGATCCATTATATTAGATGAATTATTTTTTAGAATCTATATATGGATCCAATAAAGTAATAAATATATTTTAAGGATCCATACATAGATCTATTTGTGCAGATTCAAATTAGATTTTCGGATTATGTCTATCCATTTACAGCCTTACTTCCATCTTTTACTCTTCTTGTTTCTGAGAGAGTAGTTGGCTACCAAAACATGCACATGTTCAACGACTACAGAAGAATACAATTATAAAATGTGTGATTCGTATTTGGTAGGACAAGTTGAGAAATAAAAAATAATATCAATCATTTATTGGATGGTAGTAATTGTGATAATTAATAATGATACTAGTGGAGTAAAGATACTGTGAGCTTAAACTCATGGAGATATTCCGTGAGTTTAACGAAAAAAATATATCAAATTATTTCAAATTTTAATTTATCATATTCATTAAATTTTTTATATAAAAATCTTGTGGGATACAAAAATTTAAAATATTTTGAGCCTTTTAAGTCATAATTTTTAATTTTTGAAAATCAACTCTAAAATAATAATAATAATATATTCAATGTTTGAACATTATTTTTAAAAATTAAAAATGGTGACATAAAAAGTTCAAAACACTCTAAATTTTTGCATCCCATAAGATTTTAATATAAAGAATTTAATGAGTATGATAAATTAAAATTTAGAGATAATTTGATGTGCTTTTTGAGTTAAACTCACTGAAGGTCTCTGTGAGTTTAAGCTCACGATATCTTTACTGATACTAGTGATAATTGTAATAGTGGTAGATAGGACGTTTCTAGAAGGATTGGGGCATTTTTCATGTTCATAACTAAAAACTGTACTTATATCATTTATAAATTTAATTGATATTACTTAGTAAAGTTTTTATATCAAAATCTTGTGTGATATATAAATTATATATATCTAAAGTTTTTCGAATATTTATTTTAAATTTTAAAAAATAACACACTTTTGTATGTAAATATTTACTACTTTATTATTATTTTAGAGTAATCTTAAAAATAAAAAAATTACTTATAGAATTAAAAAATAGAAAGATTTAAATTTTGCACAAGATTTTTTTGATAAAGAAATTTATTAATTAAATCTGAATCGAAACTTGCAGACGTTAAAATATAGTTTTCTACTTAAAAGCATGAAAGCCCACACAGTGCCCCTAGGAGCACCTTAACATTACTCCAATAAAATCAATAAAAATTGCAAAATAGACTAAATAGTATAATGGCTCTTATGATAATGCTATATTAAATATTAAAATAATAAGTAATAAATTAATAAGTACATAATAATAATTATTATGATATGACCATGATCAAGAACTACTAACAGTGGTGATAATAACTAATAATACTAGTTAATAATAATTGCAATTAGTATAGTAATATGAAAGAACCGTAATAAGTACCGTTATAATTTTGTCAAAGAAAACTAAAAAGGGGGCAGATATATAAATACGAAAAATGATATTAAAAACGATACATATTTTGTTTATTCATGTTAAGTGGATATTCATATCAATTGTATTTAAGTTGAATAATAATGTATAACACAAAATAAGTTGTATAGTAAAATCGTTAACATGAATAATAACTTACATGACAAGTCTGTATCGATTTTAGCATCTCTATGACATTTTTTAAATAACAAAAATGTCGTTGATAATTTAATCAAGTACCAAGTGCGTTGCACGTACAAATTAAATAAAAATATATCCACTTTTCTTGGTCATTTCAAGATGTAAGTTTTGATAATTTAAAATAGCACAAATAAACGGGATGAGTTCTTTGACAATGAGTTATTTTGATAATTATGAAAATAGATTTTAAAAAAATATATAAAAATATTAAATAGGAAAAAAATGTAGATATATTATTATATTTATAGATTGATAGTGTTTCAAATTTTATATAATTTCATAATTTTTTGATAGTCCATCAATGACCAATTCAAAAATTTATATCAGTTACAACGGTTTAAATTTAATGGTCTTTGATGGACTATCAAACGGTAATAAAATCACATAAAATTTAAAACACTATCAATCTTTAAGTAAAAAAAAAACATATCTATAAATTTTATTGTATTTTTTATATTCATGTAAAAGTTCATTGTCAAAATTGTTAAAATAACCCATTATCAAATATCCCTCCCTATATAAATGAAAGGTAGAAGTTTTCCCTGTTTAGAAAAAAAAAACAATATGATGAAAAAAATGAAGATGATATGAGATCCAAACTAATTCATGTGTATCAGTGTATATAAAAACCTTAGACACAGGATTGCACATGAGCCATCTTTTTCCATGATGTCACACCAAAGTGACACAAAATCAAACCCTACTTCACCCTGAGGTTCCTGACCGCACAACCTGTTGTCTTCCCAAAAGTTTAGATTTATTCAAGCCTCCTGCTTTTGATCCTAAAACACATAAAATAAACAAGGTACCAACTTGTTGTAGCCCGTAGGCGCTCTGTATCAAGTAAAGTTTTCTGTGCTTTGGAAGTACTTCAAATGGTGAAATCGATTATCTAATAGTTCAAATTCTATTTAACAGGTTCATCTTTTGGAAAGAAGAAAAGTTTAAATATGTGCCTCCAGATTTTACTACTAAAAAGTTAACAAAAGATCACAAATTTCAAACTTATTTAACGGTTGAATTTAAAAATTCTTAAACTTTGTGAAGTGTCGCTTTTCTAAATTAAATGCAGAGGTGATAAAATTTGATCCGATCTGAGAAACTCGTTTAATCCATCCGAATCCGAATTCGATTCGGTATAATTTTTTAAAAGATCAAACTGATCTGATCTAAATTTGACCTAAACCAAATTAAATGACTCACAATCCAATCAAAATCAATCTAATATATATAAAAAATATCAATATATAAATTGATCCAATCAGATCCGACGCTGCGACTCGAGTCAGTCCAACTAATTTTTCGAAAGATCAAACTAATCTAGTCTGACCCGTCCTAATTTGAACCCAAACTCGATTTGATCCGCCAAATTACCACCTCTAGATAGTCATCTCCAGCTCTAGGTTAATATATTTCATCGTCTCTTGAAAGTACAATTAGCTTTTAAGCAACATTGATGACTGTTCTGATATGGCTTTTCTTATCCATAAACCTGAGTGCAAATGATATTTAATAATGGGGGAAGGTCAAGTTGTGTGCAATCACACATTATTTGTTCGCGGAGCATGTCTTTTACTTGTTTTTCTTTTTCTCTATTTTTTTTTTATCTAGTGGTCCAACACCGTCTCAGTTTCATCATCACTGAATCTAAAACGATGTGATCTACTATTTTGATAGTTTTGACAATAAATTTTAAAATAAATTTTAAAAAAAAATTTAAAAAAAGAATTTTTTTATAGATATTTTTTTACTAATAGATTGATAGTAATTTAAATTTCATACTATTTTATTATTCTTGATAGTCCATCAAATATCATCAAAAATTTATATAATTTACAATAGTTATATTTTAACCGACTTGATGGACTATCAAACGTTAATAAAATTATATGAAATTTAAATCAATCTCAATCTATAAGTAAAAGAACATATCTATAAAGTTTTTTTAAAATTATTTTGATATTTATTTTAGAGTCCATTTTTAAGATTGTCAAAAATAACCCATTATCAAGTGATCCCCACCCAATCTAAAATCATGTTAAAGTTGCCAAAAAATGACAGTTCATTGAAAGCATACATCTCTAGTAGCACCATTGGATTTTCTCAACTCCTCATCACCAAGTAGTGTACTTTACAAAAAATAATCCTAACATGCCACCTCTAATTTCTACCTCTATTTCAATTATTATACATTCCTCTTTAGAATTCTATTAGTCGTTAATTGATTATAAATACATTGAAAAGTACAGTTACAGATTTCAAATTTATCAAACTTTTAAACATGTTCTACATAAAATAATTGAATATATATCCATAGTTTTTATTTTTTAATTTAAATTATATATTTTTTAGATATATATACTCTAAGAATTAGAATTGGAGGTGTCATGCTAGTGGAATGTTTGATGTAAAATCATGTTTAACAAAGTACAGAAAGTACGCACACATCACACACCAAGTAACTATGTGTAGACAATAATTATATTTGAATCTCAACAAGAAATTATATGAGTGAATTGAGGTAAAAGAAGTTCAAGAGGGAATTCAAATCCTCTAAAATAGATAAAGTGCTGAAATAAAGTGCTGGAATTCACAATGACTTGTTTGGAAGAAGACTTGAATTGATTATTGTACCCAATCCTCTTGATTAATATAATGGTAGTTAAGGGTCTGTTTAAATTAATAATAATTAAACAAAAACTTTTAATACCTGGATTTAGATAAGTAGTAACACATTTTGCTTTTTTGGTACTATTTATAATATTTCAAGCAGTTGGTATTGAGAAAAATCATTGTGAAGAAAAAATGTCGGATTGGTATGGCGAGGAGATTGACTAATTTCAGGAAGAAGTAAAAAGACATTTATAAGGAACATATAGAAGATGTGATGAAGACAATACTCTTTTTTGTTATTTGCAATCATGCTATTACTTTGATGCTTTTGTTGCTTTTGAATGGATATATTTTCTATATTAAATTTGTTAACTCAAGGTAACCGGGTTGTGATTATCGATATAATACTTTCTTAGGACTAAGTAGTTTAAACTAGAGCTATGTTTAGTTTAAGTACATGTTATCTGAAATACTCAGGTATCAGGTTATGGTAGCAATATACAATTTGTTTCCATGCGAAACAGATGATTAATACCACTATTTAAAAAAAAATTGAGCTCCATATATAAATTTCTTAAATAAATTGGGCTCCGTAAATTTAATTGAGTTCAAAAATTTATTCTACTGTAGAGTAAATCATACCTACAAGAGGCATCTCATCTTGACAATAATTCAAACCGACAACTCTCTGACAAAAAAAGGTAAAAAGATACAGAGTATACGGAGACATACGTGTCATGTGTGTAATTTGGGATCGTACCACCCCCACCATGGCACCATGGCACCATCTCTCCTCCCTCTCAATAATCAGCTCGTGCACGCTTTAATGGCCACATTCAACTGCCTTCTGACTTCGTGACTCGTGCATCCTGCTCATTTTGTGCTCGTTCAGCATGTCCTGCTCTAACACGTAATTATTTATTCATTTTAATTGTGGTAATTTGTTTGCCTTTTTTAATATGTTACATTTTACCTCAAAAAAATTTTCATGAATGATAAAGGATACATAGCAAATTAATAAACTCATAACTCAAGTGATAGCTAATTATGATGACCCATACATATCAAGAGACTTCGTAAACCTAATCTCACATTAGTTTTACTTATATATATATAGAGTAAAGATATTGTGAGTTTAACTCAAAAAATATATTAAATTATCTTTAAATTTTAATTTATCATTCTCATTAAATTCTTTATATGAAAATATTGTGGGATGCAAAAATTTGGAGTGTTTTGAGTTTTTTAAGTTACTGTTTTTAATTTTTTAAAATGATGTTCAAGTATTGAATATATTATTATTATTTTTAGAGCTGATTTTAAAAAATAAAAACCATGACTTAAAAAGCTCAAAACACTTCAAAATTTTGTATCCCATAAGATTTTCATATAATTTTTTTAATGAGCATGATAAATTAAAATATGGAGATGATTTGATATATTTTTTGAGTTAAACTCACGGTATCTTTACTCTCTCTCTCTCTATATATATATATAACTAGGAGTGTTAATTATTGACCCGACACGACGAGTTAATCCGACCTGACCCGAACCCAACTCGACATGGCCCGAAGATAAATGAGTCGAATATGGGTTTAATTTTTTTGACTTGAATCGGATCGGGTCGGGTTCGGGTCAACCCGACCCGATTAATTTTATTTTTTGAAGTAATTTTATGATTTAGTACTAATTAAAACTTAAATATATACTAATTATATATTAATTAAGATTAATTATGAATTAATTAATATTTCATTACTTAAAATTATATAAAAATAATTAATCAATAATTAATTATTTTATACCGTCGGGTCGGGATCGGATCGGGTTATATTAACATAGAATACAAAATATATATACATGGGATACATAATGTGCTTGCTCTTATAGTCCATTGAATTTAAAAATAATTTGCTCCATGAGTTGAAAAAATAATTAAAGTACAATATGCATATTATACAAAAAAATTGATAGTATGATCAGATGGAGGGTGCTTAATTAATTATACAAATACTGAAGATCACACGAAATATTTGTACCTCGGTAAAACTTCTCTGTCACCCTGACTTGAAAACAGTACCTGGATGTCTAAAAAAAGCTAGATCCAAGATGAAGTGTCTTGTTTTAGTTTTGGTGTCATTTCAGGATGTAAATCAATTCGGCCAATTGCATTAAAGCCTAGTTAGAACCTAGATACTAGGATGGTGCCTTTATTTTTATAGTGTTCTCAAATCGTGCCGAATCAAACACGGTTTGGCACAGCACGGCATAATACGACACAACACGAATGTTATTTTATTATTTTTATCGTATCTTGTCGTGCCGTGTCAAAAGTTAAAAATGACCAGCACAACATAATTAATCATATCGTGTATAATCATGTCCATGCCTAACTGTATCGTGTTTGTTCGTGTTGTGTTGATTCGGCACGACATGTCTTATTCGTGTTAACCGTCGAAAATTAAAAATAAAAAAATTAATAAAATAAAAAATAAAAAAAATTCTAACTTTTTACATAATATAATACTATATTTTCTGTCTTTTTTCAAAATTGTGGACAAAGTTAAAAAAATAAAAAATGAGAGAAAATTACAAAAAAAATTTTTTTAAATGGAAGAAACAGAAAAATAAAGAAGAATACATATATTTTATATAATATAATATTATATATTTATTTTTTAAAATTCAGAAATAATTTATAAAAAAAATGGAGAAATGCAAAAGAAGGAAAAATTACCATTTGTATTTCTTAAAATATGGTAAATATTCAAAGTTTATGTTTACATTTATAAGTTTTTTCTTCTTTTTTTCGGGCTTGGGACCGGCTATGTTAGAAACATAGGCGAAATTAAAAACTTAAAAATATGTTAGTATAGCTTAATGAAATAAATTTAAATATTAAAATTGAAATGAAAATTATAGCTTAGTCCTTAGAAGTAGTGTTGTTAATTGTAGATTGTGTATTCATATTCTTCGTAGTTGTACATGTACGGATTGGAGGCATATGGATCTTGCTGGCTTGGCTCTGGTTCTGGACTATCTAGGTATATCTGGATTAGCACTTGATTGTTCAGTGTCAATTGCATGCATCCAAGACTTGTCCTGAAGTCTTTTTTCTGCATCGTATCAGTCATTTAATAAAATTAGTGCCTCAAATACGTTTGGACCTAACCTCGTTCATTTGTCAGTTAGAACCCTATTGGCTGCAATAAAACAAGATACAAAACTACTGTGGAAACAGGAACGACAAAAATATCGAGAGCCATGGATGATAAAATGAGAAACACGTCGTTGACTTGATGTCGGTATAGCAGAATGCTGAAATTTTCATCGTCAAGGTTTATGTTGGTATGGTTTGCGACTGATGATTTGTAGAGTTATATCTTTGTACTAGTCATTGTCGGAGTTGACGGTGAAGGCGCGCATTGATTTTGTTGATAATATTCTTGAGACAAGAAATGGTACTCCTTCCTCTTGATGAAGGATTGGATGATGTTGGTGCATTCGATGTCATTCTAAGTATGATTCATATAAATAATTAATTTAGTTTGAAGTGATTGTAAATTAAAATGAAAAAAAATTATAAATTTATAATCTACCTGAGAGTGACGCTGCCCATATATTCTATATACACTTTCAAACAGATTCTCTACTTCATCATAAACATTCCCTTCGGCTAATCCCTTGATCAACCTTTTAGGACCATAGCAGTTCGACGATTTTCAGGTACAATTTCACCTTTTTTTTTATCATGGACCGTTTTACATTTTAGTAGTGTTCCGGTACCTTCATCAACCTTCTAAGGGTATTCTTTTAAACAAACCAAATACTAAGCTGCAATGGTAGTGCCATTTAGAGTTTTGATCTCCTCAAAGATTTCCCATGCCGGCGATGTTTTTTGTCGAGCTCTCTTACTGGTAGTGTTGCGTTAGCTATGATCTTCACTACCCTCCAAGGTTTGAGGGGGTTCATGTAATGCCTGGTTCATGACTGTTGATGACCTAACTAACATAGGTGGGACTGGAACATTGTCGATATGTGGAATTCATGGTGGAAGACCGTATGTTACATTCAAATCTACATCGCTTGGTTCTACTATCAGATTAGTAGCATACTCTTGTGTCATGCCTAATTGTGCACTTATTTGTTCAATCCGGTTCATATTGGGGTTTGGATCCATTTGATTGATTGGTAGAAAAAAAAAAAAAATATAAACACAAAGGATATTTTAGTTTTGGGTATTTTATTAGTGAATTAAAAAAAACCCTGCATAGAAAAAAGTTAATTAATTATTTTCAGAAAATACATAAAAATCAGTAAGAGTTTGTACCTCTAATAAAAGATTTTAATGAATTTATACCTCTAATAAAATACTACTAAATTTGAAAATTAAATTGAAAGTGAGAGGCTGAGAGCTCAATATAGTAGAATATAAGTACGAGTAAGTGACAATTGAGAGTGAGAGAGTTAGATAGATTTGGATGAAATGAGTTTAATGAATTATGGCTGTATTTATAGTTGAGTTTTAGTAAGAAAATTACCAAAATAACCATCTAATATAACTATTAATAGCTGTCGGGGAAGAACATTTTGGTCATTTTTATTTAAAAATTCGAATCTAAATAGCTTTGGTTGGTTTTGGGTGCATTTTCAAGGACTCACAATCAGAAAAAAGATTCAGAACCGTCTATTTTAACACACGTTTATTAAAAAAATCAGCTCTACTTCAATTAGAGCCGGTTTTATAATAAAACCAGATTTAATTCAATTATTGAATTAGAGTGATTATAAAAGAATTAGAGACCATTTTATTATAAAACTGGTTCTAATTTAATAATTGAATTAGAGCCAATTTTATTATAAAACGGTTCTAATTTTGAATTAGAGCATATAAATATAGAACCCCAAAACAACGATTATAATAAAACTAGTTCTAATTTAATAATTGAATTAGAGCCTATAATAAAACTGATTCTAATTCATATGAATTAAAGCCATTTTTTATTAAAAAAAATGATTCTCATTTAATTTTATGAATTATAAAAATGGAATTCTATTTTATGAATTATAGATAGGAATTTGTATATATAGATTGAAAATTTCTCACATTCTTTTAGTACATAAATTGTTTGTAATCATTTTATTAATGAAATATATTTTAATAGTTAATGGTGATGATTGAAATTATTTAATTAAAATTTAGAGAAATCAATTCAAAAAAATAAAATAACAACTCAGAAATATTGGTTTATGTTTTAAAATGAATATTTGATTTAGCATTGGTTTTAAAAAGTTTATTTGAATTAAAATCGGTTTTCTTCAAAAACCGTTTCTAAATATTTGAATTCAATTTAAAACCTTACGTAGTCGTGCCTAGTCGGGCCTACCGTGTCGTGCCTAATCGTGTCGTGCCTAGTCATGTTTTCGTGTCGTACCGTGCCATGTTTCATGTCATATCGTGCCGTGTTGTACTCTATAGTAGAAAAATTGAACACCACACACTTAAAACATAGTACGGCACGTGTCACGTATCGTGTCCTTATCGTACTGTGTCGTTCGTGTCGTGTTCGGCTATAATGACACGGTTTTGATAACACTATATCTTTATGGTTCCAAATTAATAAAAGGACAGGAGTCAAGTTGCATAGCAAAAAACAAAATGTTGGTACGATACTACGATGTATAATTATTGTATAATTATGTTCCAACTATGTGCCACAATAATCCAATTCTAGCTTTCTTATATGCGCCTGCCTGGTCTGACTTTGAGTTCTACCAAAACTAGTTTTCTTTTAGTTGCATAAACCACAAACTAATTCTCTCTTGGGCCATTTAAGCTCATGTAAGCCCTTAAAAAATTGCCTACAACAACTCCAAACACTTTTAAGAAAAAAAAATGCTTGAGCTTCTTATTACAATTTGAAAAGCCCAAGCCTAATAAATCTAATTAAAGGCCGAAATGCTGAGAAGCCCATTCTGTTAAATATGTAAAATGGCAATAAGAACAAGCACTTGCAATAAAAAAAAAGCAAAAGGCCGACAGTGCAATATTACCGATTAATTAGCATTTTATTTATAATGTCTGCTTGAATTCTCTCTCAACAGCATTTGATTAAACTCTCTCCTTACAGCATCCATCTGCTATTGAGATTTTTTTCCTCTTTACTTTCCCTTTAATATTTTATCCAATTACTACAATTGAGATTTTTTTTCTTATTCATCATTTATGTAATTTCTCCATTCAATTAACAAATCATAGTTAGTATTTTTCATTCAATTCAAAAGATACTTAAGATATGGATTAAATAAAACATGCATGATAGATCATGCACATTTTTTTTTTCTCCATTGTCTTTTCACATGCAAAAATTTCCTTGATATTGAATTCCAATAATAATTTTAATTTTTTTTTGTAATGGGTTAAATATATTATTTTAATCGAATTCTACATAATTCGTCATTTCTTTTAATATATACATTCAAAAACTCTAATGTAATCACAATTACTTTTCTTCCTACAATCATTTCTAAGGGACTTATATTTTAAATCCAATACTTCATAACCTATTTACAAGATAAGCTGTAGTTATCCCATCTGACCAATATTTTTTTGAAATATATTTTGAAAAAGAAGTGATCTTATGACTTGAAGAATATGAAGATTTTTTCTTCCTGAAACTAATTTCTGTTGTGATATATTTACACGTGGTTTGATCTGACCAATATTTTTTTGAAATATAGCTTATGAATGATATAATATGAGTATTTAAATACTAGTTATCTAGATAATTAGTTTTGAAAAGATATGATATTAATTAAATAGGGATTATAGACAATAGGATTAACACTTATATTAGCACACCTAATTGAGATAAATTAATATTAAGAACATAATAATAATAAAATAATAATAATAATATTATAATAAATAAGTTTAAGTTATAAAATATTAAACATAATAGTTAACAAACTAATCAGATTTAAAAATGACAGTAAAATAAGTGGATAATTTAAAAGTGCTGGGCTGAGTGACGTCGGTTGATATTGATTTAGGTCGGTTTCTCTTTGGGGATATAATAGGAATTATGTTTCACCAACTTTGATGCGTTGGTTGCTCCATATCATTACTCTGCATTATGAGACGTGTCATTATATAATTAGAGTTGCCGTGATTCTTATATTGTAGATTGATATATTTATAATTGTGATATGATTCATGAGACAATGATATGATTGATATATGATGGTTCTTGAATCTCATCTTAAATCGGTACCAGGGAAGAGCTGGGCTCTACTCGTGAGACGTCTCGGGTTTCATGATGCTAATTGATCAATCACTGGTACAAAAAATGTAATAGGTGTAAGGGGTTCATTTAGATATCATGGCTGGTGTAGCGGCAACTGAGCCCAGGTATATGCCTTGAAAGTTGAAAGTGCCTAGATCTAGATGGTGGGGACGGTGTGGGTGTTAAAAGAGAAGGGATAGATAAAATAAACTTTCTTTACTATTAGACACTCTTATATCTTTCTTGCTTACAACAGAATACAAGTTTATTTATAGCCTTAGATATGACCCTTAAAATTCGTAATAAAAATATATAATAAAAACAGAATTCTAAACAGCACCCTTTCAGCTGACTACTGTCCACTAAAATCGTCATAACTCTCTGTAGAAAACTCCAAACGACTTAGTATTTAAACTATTGGAAACTAGACTTCAAGAGCTTTCTATCCATAGGTCATACACTAAATTCCACGTCCATTTGCCCCTTCAAATGATATCATTAATCAGCCTTTAAATTCTGCCAAAATGCTGAAGCCAAAGAGTCTCCCTTTATTTCCTAATTTATTTAACCTTAATACTAAAATTAAGTTTATATTTCAACATTCCCTCTTAAACTTAATTTCTTTTTCATCCTTCATGCCAATCATCATTGAACTTCTTCATAATTCGCAGCGAATAGCGACGTCACCCATTGACGGCTTCATCTCGATTCATTGATCTAGGAAATTCAAAAAATCAATCGTGGTTTCATCTCATATGCCATCCAATTTGCCTGACTCTTCAGGTCATGTATATGTGAGATTCACACCCACACCGCGGCTCCACACCGCATTTTTCATGTGGCTCCACACCACATCTTCTCATGGTCTTCACACACTTTCAGCAAAACATCTCATAATGTTGCTAGTTCTCTTATCCTAGCACTCATTGCACAGGCTATCATGAGTCACTGCTCATGTCGGCTTCACTCACCGATTTTTCGAAGACCACTGGCAAAAACTTCACCACGCTTTTGTAACATTCCCTGCTTGATACATAACTCTCATGATTGACAATTTTTTTCTCTTACAATATCTCTATAACTATCTTCACGAAAAAAAACACTCTTTTTTTTTAACAAAAATCAACAGATGATATTTTTTCATTATCCTAACACTTTTTCTTTTCTCACAAAAATAAAATAAAATAAGAGGATTCAATTTTTTTCACTCATTTTTTTCAATGCTCTTACTAACATAGAAAAACTCATATACTAAAATAAACTCAGAAAACACTCTTAACATTTAACTTTCTTTAAAATAAACATCGAGACTCACCATATTTTTTTCGACATCTCTCTTTTTTTCTTCTTCTTTTTCTTCTTTTTCTTCTTTTTTTTTCTTTTTTTTTCTTCGCCATGGTAGGTCTCTCTTGATCGACTGAACCTGACTCTGATACCACTTTGTTAAAAGAGAAGGGATAGATAAAATAAACTTTCTTTACTATTAGACACTCTTATATCTTTCTTACTTACAAAACAACAGAATACAACTCTTTATATAGCCTAAACATTTGACAAGACTCTAAAAATTTATAATAAAAACATATAATAAAAACAGAATTCTAAACAGCACCCTTTCAGCTGACTACTGTCCACTAAAATCGTCATAACTCTCTGTAGAAAACTCCAAACGACTTAGTATTTAAACCATTGGAAACTAGACTTCAAGAGCTTTCTATCCATAGGTCATACACTAAATTCCACGTCCATTTGCCTCTTCAAATGATATCATTAATCAGCCTTAAAATTCTGTCAAAATGCTGAAGCCAAAGAGTCTCCTTTTATTTCCTAATTTATTTAACCTTAATACTAAAATTAAGTTTATATTTCAACAGTGGGTGCCCCGGATCAAAGAATGAAGAATCTTGTTAGCTCCTTGCTGCTACATCCTATAACTACGGACTAGTAAATTAAATTAAGTTCGTGTGGGGCCTCAGCTGTAACCATTTACAGAGGAGAGCCTTGTTCATTAGCTGTAATGTTGATTTTCATTGGACATTCTTTCTTTATTTTTCTTTGGCATTTTGAGATCGGTATCGATACATGAATAGCTAAATGTTCATCCAGATTTTGAAAATCATAAGTGCCGGAGAAGATTTGTGATGTTAGCAACATAAGTGCCGGAGATGAATTTGTTACATTCTAATTGGCTGTGATGCAGGTTAATCAATCTCTTATACCCTTGAGTTATGGGTGAGAGCATTTGTCGTTGGTTGTTCTTCTCCCCTTCGAATTAGGGTTTATGGAAAACTTAGCAGCAAGTGGATGGGGCTCATGTTCCTTGTCAACTCTGACCTATGGGCCTCCATTACTGTGCGCCTTCTCTCCTCTTACTCTATGATTGCTGCTACTTTTTCAAGAGATGAAAGGAAAGAACTGAGAAGGATTTGAGACCTTATTTGTTTATAACTCGAATTCAGGTTTACAAGTAGTTGAAATGCTCATTCTTAGTATTTCCTTTCTTGGATTTGATCTGAATTTGTTACATCCGGTTGAAGGATGTCTAATTCGTCTCATTTCTTTTACATCTCTCTACGTACATTTGAGTAAATGTATTTGTTGCCTTGCTTGTTTTGAGAGATCTCTTGCTTGATCTGAAAAATATGTATGAAATTATCTTGCTTGCCATATCGTCTTTTTAGGCTGCTCCACATTTCATGTGTTGTCTCAACTCTGTAAATAAATTGCTCACTCACATTCAGTTCCATTGAATGGAGTAGCCAAGATAAAATCACACTGTCTTGCACTTCTCATTCTTCTACTTCTATTGCTGTTGTGGGCCTAATTTTTGAGCCATTAATGTATTCTAGCTTGTCTTTTATCTTTAAGTGAGATCCTTACTGATTTGACCCAAGCTTGATAATTTTTGCTATGAGAAACACTGAGGTTAATTTAAGAGAGGTATTGACATTAACAATTTCTCTTATGATGATAGTTATATGTGAACCGACACCTGTGCCTATACTTTCTTGACTCATGTTTTGCTGGTTTTTGAATTTAAGATATGAATGTTGGTTTCTCCGGTATGAACAGACAGTATTGATTGTGGCTCTCCTTTTTTGATTCTAGTATGTTGGTTATTTGGGAGCCCCTTTTTTAAAGTTTTTTTGGTATTTTCCTGAAAGGAACAGGTAGTATTGATTATGACTTTTTGGGTTAAATGAATATAGATGTCGTCTGTGTCGATGCGATATCGTATGGGTATATGATGAGAGGCTCAGGCTGCTCTGATACCATGAAGAGTTTATGTATCAGAGTTGTTTTGAATATTTTTATTTTCATAGTTATTTTTACAATCGATAATGAAGTTATATATATGAGTGTACCAACGGTACACTGTAACGGTACAATAATGGCTCCCTAGTTGCTCTCAAATTGGGCCTATGATGGTATATTGAGGCTCAAAATACTAATCACTCCTATTTATACATATTTTATTTTTAACACTCCCAAAAACTAAAAATTTAGCTAAATTACAAACTCTTAGCAAATACTTTCTCATCTTTGAGACTAACTGGTTCCAAGAAAAGTGACTTGATCAGCTTCTTCTTCTCTTCATCTGGTGCCCCGAGACCATCCCCTCCTTGGTAAATACAGTGTGAAATACGTGCGAGATTCATGGAGGCATGGGCTAAAGAGCGAGGGAAGGGTTCGCACCCAATGCATCCATGTTGATCTTTTTCCATACATTGATGGTCAATTCATGCATAGCCAAGCGAGCATCGTGCTCATTTGCACCATTCTCACGCATGTAGCATGCGATGGATGACGGTGCATCACCTCTCTCCAACTCAGCCTAAATTAATAAATTGTTTAAGAAAAATGATAAGATTACCAGTTTAAAGAAGAAACTGAAATCATACAAGACATATGGTAAGTATATATGTACCGAATGTGTGGCCGAATCATTGCAGAGCCTGAAGATCATAGAGCAGGTGCGAACGATGCTTGGGTAAGTCTCTTGCTGAGCCAAAGCTTGCGCGGTTGCTTTCTCTCCGAGCAAGGTGAACGCATGATGTAACATGAGAGGCCCGGATGATGACATCCATCCATTCTCGATGTAGTCATGCAGAGATGGAATGGTTGAACCGTAGTGCCATTTCGCCTCATTTAAGAAAGCCTTGCACAGATCATGCCACTGCCATTGATCATCACGAAATGAAGAAAAATAAAAATGTTATAATTTTCTCTTTGGGGAAGTAAAACTAGAAAGAGGAAGAAATTGATCAAATGGGCATATAGATTATGCCTAACTAGGCCCAACTGTTTTGTAAATTGTAAGCCTCAATTTTGATATGGATTGATATTTTTATTCAAAAACAAAATAAAACCAAAACCCGCAGTAATTAACCAAACCGAATCTTACCGCTGTCTTAAGCCAAGGGAGAGGATCCCATCCTTCTACTTTGAGGACATGTTGTGACCATTCATTTGTGGTGTCTAAAATTGTAGCATATATTGGCCTCATGTACTCTGGTAGTTCTTGCATTGCATCAAGGCTCCACCTAGATACAAATTCAGACAGTACAGTCAGTAAACAGAGTCAGACAGAGTAGTTAATCAATCAATTTGGAAACTTCAATATATATTTTAGATTTTTTTTTGTAAATTATGATTGATTTTCAATTTTCTTAATGAATAAAAAAAACTATTACTTATTTTTAATTAATGAAAAAATATATAAATGTGAATTGATCCTAGTTTTCAGGTACTCACTTTCCCATGACATCTGTGAAGAGAACAAGTTCGTCCAAGGTTCCATATATGTCATACACATCATCCAAGTGAACAATCAGAGCAAATACTTTGGTGACAATCTCCCGGCATGCGCTCAGGTGTGGCTCAAACACAATACCATTTGCATAGAAGAAGCACTCAATCAAACGATCCCTGGCAAGGTCAGTTTCTCTCCTAGTGCTGCGTCCTTCCACCACCTAAGACAATGAGTTGTAATATTTTTATTTCATAGACACTGTAGAACATTTTTCTTTTTTGAGAGAAAGATGTAAGTGCTGAAGTTGAGGGGCATATGTTTGGAATGATGAAAGTGGAACTTTTTATAACGTATCAGTAAGCTAAACTCTCAAATCCTAGTTAGCTAACACTCGAGTGCTAGGCTATTTGCAACAATATTGTAGAACTTATTTTTAAGCAAATTAATTTGATTCACCAAGTTGCCTGTTAAGATGAACATATATATTGGATATAACATAGAATGAATCATAAGAATAAGAAAAGCCAAGAACATGTCATTTTGATCAAATAGTGAATTAATAATATACCTAGACATTCTTGCAATTTCACCTTGATGGACGGTTTGAACCATATTAAAATCAAGTTTGGCCATTTGCAGGAGTTTTGGTTCCAATTTCTCATCTCTTTCATACTGATCAATGAACCACCTTGCCTCCAGCCTTGGTGCTCTCCAGTGCAGTGGCAGCTCCAGAGTGTGCTCTACTCTCCCCTTCAGGTAGGAATCGAGTGTGGGCTTGGCCTCGGTGAGGTGCATTGAAGAAAACACTCTTGCTTTGTCCAATAATTCTTCTCCATCAAACGCCAAGAATGAGGCCTCATAGAGGGATAGGAGTCCCTTTGTGTCTTTTTGCAGGATTGGTTTGAATGTTCCATTGCTGTCCAAGAAGCTGCTGAAGATGTCTAGATTACATAGGAAAGAAAGTTATTTTTTATGCATTTTAAACAAATTAAGATCTAAAATTGAATTATATATGTCAGGTGTGATTTGGCATAAAGCAATGTTATTGTAAATTGAAATCTTTTTATTTTTATTTTAAGTTAGTTAAACAAGTACCTTGAGAAACAGGAAAGCTATTCTCTCTTAGCAACCTAAAGAACAATGACATGGAGAGAACATCCTCCTTGAAAGCACTCTCTGATTTGGAGATTGAGGCCAGCACTTCTTTGATTTCTCCATCGAAATGATAAGCAACTCCGAGCCTTTGTATCGCATCAACTAACCGAAGTTTTCTAGCTGGCTCAGTCTCTTTGTGGATGAGATGCTTAACTTCTTGTTTTACAGTCTCATAGTTCGCATGAGATTCATTCTACATTACAGATAATTAATTAATATCTTGTGTTACTTAATCTATGTGACAGTTAAATGTTTTTACGAATAAATTTTTTTACGAAGATCACACTGATAAGTGATAACTTAATTTTTCATTTTGTGTCAATGGAGGTTTTGTGTGACAGTTAAAGATGAGAGTTTAGCACTCAAATTTTATTTTGTGTCTATAAAAGTTTAAATCCATGATCTCTTACAGGACATCTTAGTTAGCACTGATAACTTAATTTATTGTTTATTATGTTGGTAGCTCCAAATAGAACATCATTAACTTAAGAAGCCAAGATATTTTTTGGTTGCTAAGTACTCTTTTGTATATAGAAGTTAAATGAAGAATGCTCTTTTTATGAATAATTATTAATTAATGCAAGAGAAATTACACTAACTAGAACTATCCTGTAAATATTGTATAATTGGACAACCCTTTAGATTGATAATAACAGATATGAGGAGAGATCACTTGCAATGGTGAAGTTGAGAATTTTAAGAATGAATATTTAAACAAATTTCAATCAAAATTGAAAAATTAAATAATAACTTAATAGGCATGTTGATGCATATAAAAAACATTTCATGCCTACAATGTTATACTCATATATAGGTCTTTATTTTTAACATTATCAATATAAATTAATCTTTGTGAAATAATTCTCCTCCTAGCAGATATATATATTACCATGTGATCAGTCTTCAAGGACTCAAGAGAGTCGTAGTCCCATGAATTTGGCTGGTAATTCGCTGACCTTCTTGAGGTTTCTGTCGGCGTGGCAGAGCACCGGACCTTTCCGGCCAAAACAGAACCTCTGATCTGGGTGCGAACCATCGGTGATCCGAAGCATGTAGCCATGGCCATTAAATGGTTTATTTTTATGACCAAATTTGTTAACTGTTCTAGGGCTTAAGGTTTGGAGTTTGTCTGATCAAATCTTGCCTCTGTCTTGAACCCCATTTATAGAGCAGCCATGTCACAGTAATACTTAGTGTGGGTCCCAGAGAATGAGAAGTTTCCATCAGTATATTGTAATTTATCAATCCAGGTGCAAAACCACAGACAGACAATATTGCCAATTTGGTATTCACCACAAATTGAGAACAAGGTGGGTTTTGAAGTTTGCTATGAAATTATTGCATGTTCTCTGGTACATAAAGTGTATAAAACTGTTTTCTTTCAAGAACTAGCTTTTCTTTTACACGGTGGTAGTTACTAAAAATTAACTGGAATTAATAATCATAATTAAAGATAACAAAAGGGGAACAACAAATATTAGTAAATTTGGTATTGATTAATTAATTAAGGGAAGGGTTTAAACTATGCACTTCATTACAATTTAACATCATTGCCATTTCACAAAGAAATCGTAGAATGTCAATTTCACCTAAGGTAAATAAAAAAAAAATAATAATAATAATAGGGGTCGTAAATCAGCATCTTTTTTTTATATATATATTTTCCCTTCTTTATTGTTTTTAAAATAAACGGACCAAATACAGCTTAAATTTTCTTTTTCTCCGACGTAAATCAACAATTTTTTTCTTATATTTTTCTGTTTTAATGGCAACAGATTTGCGTCATTCCCCCGCACTTGTCATAGAGAATGAGTCTCAAATAAGGTGTCAAAACTTAATGCGATCGCAATGAGTAAATTCAATTTGAAATGATTTGAAAATAAATAAATTGGATAGACGTTAAGATTTTTGTTAATCCGTCATGAGTTAGATCAGATACGGGTTGACCCATTCGATCTGTTTAATTATTAATTTTATTTATTTTATGATATATGAACTTAATGTGATCCAATGAGTCAATTCAATTTGAAATGATATGAAAATAAATAAATCGGATATACTTAAGATTTTTTTAATCTATCATGAGTCAGATTAGATACGGATCGACCCATTCAATCTGTTTAATTATATTTATTTATTTATTTTATGATATAACTCTAACTAAAGATTATATATACTAATTGAGATTAATTATATATTTATTAAGACTAATTTGCTTAAAATATATATAAAAAGGTTAATAAAATTTAATTATTTTATTTGAATCGGATTAAGATCGGTTTAAAAAACTATTAACCCAATTTAAATGGATCGGATAAAATAATAATTTACCCAATTTGAAGTCTTATTGACCCGATTTGAAGTCGACCTCAAACAAACTTGAAAAGAATACAGTGTGAACAAGTTTTATTCCTTCAGAATTCTATTTGTTTTGACCTAAGTATTTGTTTTTTTCTTGTGCTCACACGTCACAACTGTCCAGCCATTGGTGCAATTATGTGGGTACTGTTTTTCACTTTAATTTTGGCATTAATTTCAACCATTTTTACGTTTATAAACCCAAAATTTGATGCAGCTGCCCTCTAAATGCAATTTGCAAAATACACCCTTTTACTCATGATGATTATTTGGACAAACTTAGAGATTGGTTGATTTTATCCGAATTATTTATAGTTTCAATTTTACTATTTTTCTTATTCGTAGTAGCTTACATTATTATCATCTCACATGATAATTACAGCAGTTTTGAAAATAGAAAGACTGAATTTTTATTTACTAACAAATTGAAAGTTTGTTAGTAAAAGTGACAACTAGAAATTTAGAATTATATTCGTCGCTATACAATTTCACACTAACTAGCTGACAGAAAATTTCTCGATAAGTTGGAAAAATGTTCAATTATTTTGTTCGTTGTGATAAAAAATTCAAAAAAAGAAAAAAAAGAGATGGACATTGAACAATTGACAGTCAGGAAAAAAATCTATACCTCAAAAAAGCTGGTTAGGAAATCTCTAATTAATTAATCCTGAATCACAATTAATGAGGAACTAAATATTTGTTCATTTTTATTGGCTTTGGCAAGCTGAGAATTGATTTGAAAATGACAGCTAGAACTAGAACTCTCGGGAGACAACAGAGAAAAATATATATTTTTGTGGAGAAGAGTGAATTAGGATCCTGTTACTTGGAATCCTCAACACAAAAAGTATTTGTTTGGAGCAAACCCAATCAAGTTTCACATCGCATCTTTTGAGTGGTGGATGCATCATTGTAACAAACTCCATAAAGGCATAAACAAAGACACTGATTCGCTCCCTATTTTATTACCAAGAAAATTCAAAATGAGATTATTTGGGTCTTATTTTTTTGGTTGTTGTTGGTCCTGTTAAAATGTTTACATGGCAAGTCTTATTTGGCATTGGTTCTAATACATGTCACTGACAAGTAAATTTGACAGAACTCAAAATTTGGGCCATAAAATGGTGATAAAACCTTTTTGAGAGAACCATTCCTACTTATTTAATTTCTTGAGGACTTCCTGAAAAAGATAAAAGATTCGAAAGCCAATAGGTTTGGAATTTGGGATATGCATATATGATTATATGAAGACCACGAAAATTTTCGTGTACAGGATTTTTTTTTACCTCCAGGTAATTTACATGTGTACAAAATTTAGACAATAGACGAACACATAAAAAATCACTTCCTATAAAAATTGCCAATTGGCAAACTCATGATCGAGCAATCGACGCACAATGTGTGAAAGGAATTTGCAAATCTATCTTATTTATCTTTTTCACAAATTAAAGAAAACTAGAGTTGTAACTCAGGATTTGCCTCGACAAAATAATTCTCAAATAAATAATTAAAATATAAAAAATAAATATATTTAAAAAAATTCACATTAAGAAAATTTTGAACATATTTTTTAAATATTAAAAGCGTATAATAATATAATTAAATGTGACAATCTTTAAACAATAATGGTATTTTACCCGTATGTTGCTACAGTGATATCTTTCAAAAATATAAAAATTCATATCTTCATGTGAAAAATAAGGAAATAAAAATAAAAAAATTAGTAATTAATATAAATTTCAATCATGAATACATAATTAATGCAAAAGAAATGTAAATTGATAGGAAAG
Organism: Schoenoplectus tabernaemontani; assembly: GCA_037127355.1. Lineage (NCBI taxonomy): Eukaryota > Viridiplantae > Streptophyta > Magnoliopsida > Poales > Cyperaceae > Schoenoplectus > Schoenoplectus tabernaemontani. The sequence goes on along the minus strand of CM073744.1, from coordinate 699,913 downwards.
TTAACATTCAATGTTTAAGAGATGTAAAAATTCATAATTGATGACAATCTAAGAAAAAAAAATAAAATAGAGCAATTATACTCCTAAATTATGTAGCATTTCGTGTAACAAACAAAATTGAAAGAAAATTTTAACTTTAACACAAATGGTTATAGAGATAGTAACATTATTTGATGAATAACTCAATCCGATGAGAGATATTAGCTCTAAAATTTCAACAAAAAAATTTGAACCATTGCAAGATCAGATCACATATGTATTTAATAAGGAATAGAGATATTTAAAAAGTTAGATAATTTAAAAAGTTAAATTTCACCCTAAGTATATCACACCTATCTATTTTAAATGAGCAGAGAGAAAAACTATATATAAATTATTGTATTCAAGTAGATGAAAAGATTTAAATAAAATTAATGATGAAGAAAAATAATGATGTGCTATAATTGAAAAGTTTAAAAACTTAACTCTCATTATATATTAAGAATTACTAAAGATAAATATAGAACTTACATGTATTCATTTTAACAGCATAATTGACGTACAATTAATCATTCATTTTTCTTTCACCCAATCTTTGCCATTGTTATTGAGAGACGCACAATAAAGTACAAACATAATCTATAAAATATTACTGCTCTTTTCATGTAAATAGATCCTTAAATTGTAGCATGCCGAGAATGTTTAGAAGAAGCCAAATGTAATTTTTTTTCCTATCTGATGATTTATGGAACTAAATATACATATTATTCATATATTTTCACTATTTTTGCCGTAAAAACTTGAGCAAAATTGAGATAGAAAAAAAGGAAAGAAGAAATATGATGTGTTTGGTTATGTGAGTATATGAGAGACCAAGTCAGAAGTCAGAAGTCAAGAACTGTGGTCCCAATAGGGCCCATTTATCGTTGTCCATCTCATCAGTAAGTACTTTAATTAGGTAGAATCAGAAAAATAAATCGCTGCAGGGGCGGATCCACCATGCAGTGACGGAGAAGAAAATGTTGGAGCATCGCTTCTGTCTTTGATCCTCCATTGACAGCAGCAACAAACATAACAATATTTTCATTCATATACCATAGACCATCATGCCTGATGCTAGTTATAAGTCTTCTCACTGTTACTTTCTCCTATAACAAACACTCATTCTGATAAAAAAGGACAATGCAATTTAATTGATCAATGCTAGAACTAACTAACAAGAGATTAACTGAAAAATGGTGAGACATGTAACATAGATGATAGTTTGGTAGTAGGTGTACACTGAACGAAACTGATACCTCTGATTAGTTGTGATGTTCGGTCAGCGTTTTGAACTGTATCATGACACTTATTCTTGTTAGAAAATATTACACTAAATATTTTCTTTGATTTGTCGATTTGTAAAACAATCTTGAAATTTATAATTTAACTTGTTTGAATTTTGTGCAAGAATTAAAATGCAAATGAATTAGTGCACAAGAACCAAGACTAAAGATGAGATACAAGAGGTTAATCAAGACTGCATTAGTCTTAGATTTAGTTATACTTAAACTGGTTAAATTAGTTAAGATAAATTGAGCTTAAACAACAAAGAAAAATGCTTCTGCCCAGTGAATCGTTATAACGGTTCAGTAATCATTATAACAGTTCATCTCAATACTAAAAAATATTCTAAGGCAGAAAAGTTCTCATAGAAATCAGAGCGTATCGTTATGTAACGATTTAGTAATCATTACAATGATTTATGAAACATATAACGATTCAATGAATCATTATAACGTTTCAGCTCAATCAGATCCATTGGTTATTCTTCCTAAACCGTTATAACGATTCGCAAATCGTTATAACGGCTCAGGCCGGAAATAGTTTTCTTCATCTATTTCAGAAGATCTATTTTAAAATGATCACCTCTCTCACTGATCAGAATCTGATCCATCTAGCTAAATCATTACTCCAGAGAGTTTACTAGTCATATACAAAGTGAGAGAGATAATCCAAGAGATAGAAACATTCAATTAGCTAAATTCTTGTTTAAACTCAATCTAGATTATCTTCATTCTCCTAATTTGATTCTTCGTGATCTACTTGTAAACTGTTTTGAGCTGTTGTGCTCACCTTTCTTGAGTGTGTTGTCACTAACTTCTTATTTTTAAGTGTGTTTTCACTCATCTTTTTGAGTGTGTTGTCACTCTTATTACCGATAGGCTTGACAGCCCATTTTTGTGTAAGGGACCAAGTTCTACATGTGTAAAACATTTTTTTTAGTGTTTCGGCTCAACCTCAAGTGTTTCGGCTCAACCTCAAGTGTTTCGGCTCAACCTTAAGTGTTCTTATTTGATCTTTTATTTTCTTTTCTCACGTTGCTTTGATTGCTATATTCTTGTGAGAATTGTATCGAATTGAATTGTATTCCTCTGTCATTACACTTGAACACTAAGCCCCAAATTGATTTATATTTTTCTACCTTAGATTTTTTACATTCTTGCACTATTTTGACTTTTAATACCACCATCCTAGGTCTATCAGAAAAATATGATGTAAACTCACTAAGTTCTCTTATAATATGTCTCGATGTACCTAAATATATATGATCCAACTAACATGAGATTTAGTGGATGTAAGTGCATGTGCCTTAGTACCTGAATCCATGTGAGCATAACCAGCAAAATTACCCAAGGTAGTGTCAATAACTTCTTGGGGAGGAACATTCTAGCTCTTCGCTTGATTCTTGAATTATCTTAGTTCCTCGAGCTCAGTCATTCCAGCCCTTGTCATTTCAACAATACCTTGAACCTCCTCAGTCATAGATAAATGAGCAGTTCCTCTATCACCTACATGCCTTCTATCTCCACATCCTCGACGTTCACCCCTCTGTCATCTTTCCCCAACTTATCCACGACTAGGATTGCAGGGTTGAGGGCAATTATAGCTGAGGTTTCCTCTTTTTCTAGAATTATAACATTATCTATCATCAGAGTTCACATTCCTAAGAACAACCAAGGCTGAACCAACAATAGGTGATGCCTCTCCTAACATCACCTTGTGTCTTATTCCTCCCACAACATTGTAGCAACAACCTGTTCAAGGATGAAAGCTTTGTCATATGACATATCACTGCCCTCCTATTCTCAAACTGAGGGTTTAAAGCATTGAGGAATCAAATCACATGTCTGTATTATAGGTACTTCTTTCCACAAACCACATCATCAATGCATTTTAGAGATAAAAAGTCATAGTGGTCTAAATCAGCCCATAAGCTATGCAACTCTCCTACATATTGGAGTATTATTTTCTCCCCTATCTTGTGACATCAATCTTCTCCTCAATCTTCATCATCATCATGACACTACCAGCTCCTGAGTACATCTGAGATAACGTCTTCCAAATATTCATAGTCCTGGGGATTGACTCAACCATCCTAGCTATAGGTGGAGAGATTGAAGTCAACAATTAAGACACCACCAAAGAATTGATGACAGTCCACACCCTTAACTACGCACTATTCTCATCCTCCGATACAATGCTCTCCTCATGCACATACTTCTACCCTCTTGTTTGAAGGCTCAACATTGCACATCTAGACAAGCACAAATAGTTTCTTATTCCCTCAAATTTGATGTCATTAGATGGTGGTTCAATTTTCTGTAACTGCATTTGCTCGGATCCGAGTACATCCACTCTACTAAATGATGTGTAAATCTTCTAACTTAGTTTGTAATATCTTAACCATTCCTTCTAAAATCTTCTTCAACTGCTCACTAGTCACTGGAGTCCTCATTATCCATCTCAACAACACCAAACCATTATTTTTAGCCTTCACTCAAACAACATCCCACATCTAAAAATATATACAATTCTTCCACATACTCCCTGCCAGGTTTCCTTCATTTTTTTAAGAAATCATAGGATAATTTGATCTTCTAACTTGTAACAACTAGGCGGAAGATTTATAGGTGGAAAAAATATTTCCAAAGTTGGCGCCTCTCTCTCAGCAAGTGCGCACAAGCCAAGAACAACAAGAGTGCACGATAAGAAAGGAAAAAAAGATCTTGTGGGTTCAGCGTGCGCAGGGAAGGGGTGGGATGCGACAAAGGTGGAATGGTTGCTTGTGTGGTGACCTCAGCAGTGGCGATCGACCGACTCTAATACCATATTAGTGTAGAAGGGAGAATTAGAAAATTTGTCTTCTCAGAGAAGGTTCTCACATTAATTAAACACATCCACTGTCATATTTGGCCATGGCAACCAGTTGCCATATGAGGCAGTGAGTGGGACTACTCAATAATAAATCCATATCTAATCTGAGTCGTTTAAATCTATCCGATGACTATAAAACGTGCCATACTTTTTCGGCCATCGAAAGTATGATAGCGGATACAGATCCCTCACATTAATAAACAATAATAAGTAATTTAACATACAAGTCCCTCTTAAGATTAATATTACCAACCTTACAATAAGACCTCAAAGATGCTAATAACACTCAACAGAAACCTTGTTATCTTTTGCACCCAGTTGGGTTTTGTGCAAATTATAGGCTTCTATCTACATTAGGAAAAAAAGAAACTCGTAACTGTATAGGATTAATGAAATCTAGATTATTTTACTTCATTTACTTCAATATTTTTTGTTTCCCTTTGTATTTTTTTAAGAAGTGAGAATTAACCCACCTATTTCATTGAAACATATAGAAGTTCTTTACAAAATTACTGGTACCTAAGGCCTAGAGCCTTATTCCTTCTCAAAAAAAAAAAAAAGATCACTGGTACCTTGACCTAAACACTACAGAACAGATCTGTTTTCCTTGGTTAATTTACGAATTACATTTGTTTATTGGAATCTTTTGGTCCATATGGCTAATAGATTGTTCATTTTAAAGGAACTTATAAGGAGAAACTCCAAGTTTGTGAATCAGAAGTGGGCTTGTACTGAGATGAAACAAATTAAACCTCCCAGAAAATGACTTTTTTCTTCAGTAGTAAGTACCAGTGGATTTCATGAATTCGCATCGTCTGAAGTACTCCAAGCGTAAAGTACCGCCAACCCCGTGAATTTAACCATTAATTACCAGGAGTGACCACCTTGCCCGCGGTCCAAATCCAACTGTCTGATTTCCTCCTTATTCCAAGCGTGAAGTACTATAGAGGACTCGGTCTCGGATTTCATCATGTGGTACCACTTACGTTCATCTCATTTGTTGCTTCAAAAGCTGGAAATCAGTATTTATTTCTCGTGTCAGTGTACTAAATTTAATGTAACGGCTTTTTTACCACCTCCCTAATTTTAGCATCGCTGATAAATGGCTAAATTATACCATGTGTAATGGTGTTGCTACATTTAAAGCTTGTAGCGTCGTCTATTATCATCTATAGTTGGTACATGCAGAGCAAGCTTGCAATGATGAACGTTTAGAACATAATTTGCGACCATATAGTTTATTCTTAAAGCTAGAAATGCAAGCACTGAATGAATTAACGCATAACTTTTTACCCATCTAGATTAATTGATATACGTGCAGTGCTTTTAATTAGCAGCTCGATCACAAATATTTTACACGACTTTATTGCCAAAAGTAAAGTTCATTAACCTAAACTCTGTTGATTTTTTATGTTCATGCTACATATATAATGTGTTTACTAATTTCATGAATGGATGCTGATCAGAAAAGATAAAAAATAGTAACCTATTACAGATAAAATAAACGTGCTTCTATCTGAATTACCATCACATATATAGATGTTTCACCATGATATAACGATGGCTCAAGAACATTTTACTGTCCAAGTACTTATCACAGGCAACTAGAAACAACAATTAGAATGCAATATATGCAACTAGAAAACAGAATGAAGTATCAATTTTAATGCAAAGGGAGAATTATACTTCTACGTTAAAAATGCACAATAAATATTTACTTGCATGAAATCATGAATGTTTAACAAGAAAGCTATATCTCTGTTACTCTTTTTACTAATGTTTCATAAAATCTGATGCAATCAATGTATATTTGAATGATTTTTGTGACATGTTGACATGTTTTAGATCTTTTAATTAGTTAGGATGCCGTTTCCTAACTATAATTACAAAACTATTGTAATAACAGCAGAAAATACATGTTTACAGACCATATATTTCATCTCAATTGAATTTTACAAGCAGCAGAAACTATCATTAAAATGAGAAATTAATCATTGCTTGTAATTTTTGAAAGATATACTGAAATGGTTAGCCCATGGTAATTTAGAAACAACTATTTATTTTCCTTATATCATTATGACAGCAATATATATATCCCGTGGGCTTAATTCGAACCAACAGTTCAATCCAGATGTCATCCAGTTGAATCACTTCATTGATTTCTACATTCCAATCGGAGCTGCTAACTTGACGCCGATGCTGACGTGTCAGCATCCGGGATTTAATGGAAATCTCCCGTTTCTTATTCAAGTGGAGATAATTAACAAACTCAGTAGCGTAACAAGGGAAACCGAGATAAACTTTCCTCAAATCCAACGGGCTGAAAACTAATCAACCAATACCATTCAATTCGGACCATCCATCACTTTTTACTTTCCTTGTAACTCATCAGTTGCAGAGTGATGCCACACGGCACCAATGAGGGAGTGAAGAGGTGCCGCGTGTACCTCCTCAGTCTTTAAAACCCCTTGGCTCGGGAAATGGAGCGATTGCACTGGTAGCACAAAATCCTGACGAAATGGAGAAGGTCCGAAAATTGGCACCAGCTTGGCTCGAGACGATGCTCGAGACCAAGTTCTTTGCACCTTGTAGTGATCATCCTGACATGCCAAGAAATGAGTGCAATATGTTCTGTGTTGATTGCTCTGACAAATCATCTGCTTTCTGCTCCTACTGCCGGATCAAGAGCCATGCGAACCACCGTGTTATTCAGGTATACAAATTTCTATCCATCTAGAATTTAATCCTTGCAACAGAATTCTGAATTTTCCTTCTCCTTTGTTTGTATAATTGTGGTGTGCTGTAGGTTAGGCGATCGTCATACCATGAGGTGGTGCGCGTTTCTGAGGTGGAAGGGCTTATTGATGTGAAGGGACTGCACACTTATGTCATCAACAGTGCCAAGGTGTTTTTTCTGAATGAACGGCCTCAACCGAAGGGGATTGGGGCAGCTGCAGGGAAAGCTGCTGCCTCTCCCTATTTCTGTGATGTCTGCTCCCGCTCTCTCCTTTATGAATTCAGGTTCTGCTCCATTGGATGTAAGGCAAGTCAAACTTTTACTATTAACAAATCATTTTTTATTGTTTGACAGAATCATTCAAATGTGTTTTTATTAATCTGGATGTTCTAGTAATCGCTATTTATCAATTTATTTTTTACAATGTAGCTGACAAGGATCAAGAGTACTGCTGATGCAACATTCATGTTGGGTGAACCTGAAGGAAGCAGTGAAAGCAACCTAGTCGAGGGTGAAAATGCTGGAAAAGTGACTGTTCCTACAATGACAGAAGCTAGCAGCACTGGACATGGATCGAGTTTGGCAAAGGATGAGAAGCCGAAATCATTTCGTCCACCCCATAGGAACAGAAAGGGGATACCTCGTAGGGCCCCCTTTTTCTAAGACAGAACAGTGCATGAGAAGAGGGGGTTGCTTCTAAGATATATAAACTCCAATTCCCAGGGGTATCAATAGTTAATTAAGAGCAAATAAAGTATGCTGGCAGTGAGAACTGCAATGCATATTGTTTTCTTCAGGTTTCAACAATTAATCTAGCCTGTTGCTTTCAGTGTTTCAATATTTTTCTTGGTTTTTGTTAGTGTTTTCTTTTAATCTTTCACTATTTGGTAAAGCTGGCAAAACTGGACTGATCTAAAGAACCAGATCAATTGCCTAGAAAATAAAACTGATTCGAGTGTTAATCTCAATAATTTTAAACTGGATAACTCAGAATCTGATTCGAAATGATCGGAGATTGAGCAGCTAATCAAGCTCGAAACCATATCTGGCATAAAAAAGTTTGATAATATGAAAAAGAAAGCACGCCTATTAGACAAGACGCAATGTACAAAATAATTAACACAATCTCTTTTACTTCCCTATGCCATATTTTCAACATAGTATGAACAAATAAAAATTACACGTGGAGAAAGACATGGCCAAGGCTCTCCATGTCAGCCTAATAGATCCAGACCATCCAATCAATCAGTCATGAATTCTTGATTCATGGAGTAATCAATGCGCGCAACGGTGATAGCCGGAGTCGGAGATGGGAATGATGGAATTAAGGAGAGCACAATTTTATAAATTGAAGTTTCCGTTTCTAGGAGAAGGCACCTGATTTGTTTTTCTAAAAGGAAAAAAAAATCATGCCTTTTTCAATGAAATTTCTTTTAATTATTATTTAGTTACTACATGTTTTGCGTTTCTTTTCCGTTTCTTTTTTTTTTTTTTTTTTTCGTCTTTTTTCTTCCTTTTTTTTTCAACCTTTTACTTTCTACCATACGTCTAGAACGTTGGCATTATTTAATTCACACGTTAGGGATTTCGGGTGCATTGTCTGAACAAATTAATTAGCAACAAAGCCCTTAATTCTCAATCCTGGTAAGAATTAAAGGTAACGCCGTCAATAAGACAATACTAAGCACGGTGGCCTCGTTGATCAGAGGAGTGGAATGCGTGGAATACTTTTTATTTTTCTGACAATTGCCGAATAAAAAATGCCACGTTTCATGATGCGTTGTCACAAAATGGTGCATCTCATCATCTCACGAGTCGTTACGTAACTAAACTATATGAATTTTTTTCATATGATATAATGTGATAGGTTTAAAGGATAAAGGAAAGACGATCACGTTTATGATACAACGTCAAATTTTAAAAAGATATAGTTTAAATTTTGTTTAAACCATTAAGTATTTGTGAAAAATAAATTTAACAGATTATTTGTGAATTTCGAACAGTTAAAATCGTTAAAATTCATATTTTAGAGGCTTTTAAACTCTATTAAAATATATTGTTGAATTTCGAACAGTTTAAAAGTCAATGATTAACTTTTCTCCACCTAACTAATTATTAAGAACCTTAAATATTTCTCACTGTAGTGTAATTTTTTTGTAATCCGTTGAATTTAATACTTAATAACACTTAAGATTTTCAACTTCTAATTATTATCTATTAGAAATATTAATTATTTTAATTATTAGGTATGTTGGTATGAGATTACATGTTTTAGTCTCTTTTGCATTTAAAAATAGAAATAAAATGATTGTTCATTTTATAATTTAACGGTGATGTAATTTCGTTTTAACATTAAACCCATAAATAGTAGCCTCATTATTAAGAGTCATTAAATATTTTTTAAAATCTTAGACAATTTACATAATATATATAAATATATAATTAGGCTATGGTGCTTTACAAAGCACAAAAGAGTTATGTGCTTTGCACTCTATTATTAATTTTAAGTCAGAAATGATCGATCCAAACTGCGCAATCTAATCTTCATATCAAAATCTATTAGTAAACCAAATTTTATATTTTTTGAAATTTATTTTGTATTTTTTTGGAAAGGGGAAAATCGTCATTTTTGGATAAACCCGAATTCTCAGATCAAGTCATTTTCTCCTCATTAGAAAAATAGCAAAAAATTCTAAAAAATATAAAATTTGATTTACTAATAAATTTTGATATGAAAATTAGATTGAACGGTTCGGATCGATTATTTCTAACTTAAAATTAAAAATAGAGCGTAAAGTACACAATACCTCTGTGCTTTGCAAAGCTATAGTCAGACTCATATATAATTAGGAAGATCTTACGGTGCTTCACGAAGTAAAAGGGATTTTACTTCAATTTCAAATCTCATATACCAAAAGCTCAAAATATCAATCTAATTAATCCATAATAATTTAGATATTAAAAACTTATTGAATATCAAATTTTACTATTTTTTTAGCTTTATAACTATTTTTTTTTAAATTTTGAAATATGATAATTTTGTAGGTGCACTTATCATTATTTTATTATTATTATTGGGACATTATTTAAAAAGCTCCATATGTAATCAAAATTGGTATTCAATAATATTTGAATATATACTTTATGTTGGTTGAATTAGATTTACAATTTAAACTTTGATTTTATGAGATTTTTTAGGCCGAAACAAAATGTCTCTTTAATTGAAAAAGCTAGAACTTGAAAATTTTCTAGCATTTTATACACTTTACTGTAAATTTGTATTTTTCGATAAATTTTAATATTTTTAATTGAAAATAATAAAACTTGAAAAATCTTGACTAAATGTGACAAACATGACATATCATATATGTATCATGTCACATTATGTCACAGATTAATACATCTCGATACAACGTAATGTGGCTAACCATGATATTGGGCATCTGAAATGCTGAATGAAAATGCAAAATTTCATATATTGATATGTTTTCAGTAAACTTGTACATTCATAATCATCCAGTTTTGAAGAGTAAAAATTAACATCCTCTGTACTATACTGCAGTGGTCCAGTGGACAATATCTGGACTCTTCGGTTCAGCATGAATTAATCTGATGCCACCGGCTCCACTAAATTAATTAATTAATTAATTAATTAATTGTTTACACAAACAGCTCCGTAAATAATATTCAACGATCGTTCGAGCTACACTGGTTGGTCGTTGGTTTCGAAGAGGGCTCACGCATTATTCATGAACCGGTTTTATGCACTGAAAAATAAAATAAAGCCCCTAATTAGGTGCAACATTTTTTTGTTGTCAATGATAAATCAGACATCAAAAGAACAATCAGTCAATGCAGATTGACGTGGTGCCAGAGTGGATTTGAAACAAGTAATAGACCACAATAGTTGTATGTTTGTTTTAATAAAAAAAAAGTAGTATGTTTGTAAGGGTTTGATGCAATGATATGATTCATCCGAGAAAATGAAAGAAACATATTCAGTCACGGAAATCGATCTAGCTAGCTAGTTTCTTCATCTCATTGCTTTGCCTTCAAAATGTACCTCAAAGTTTAAAGAATCCGATTGTAATTGTCATCAACTAAACTTTATTTATACGTCAATGTCGTATATGGCACTAATTAAATGAGGTTATATAAATTGTTTACAAAAAGTAGTCTCATGTAAGTATTAATTATTATATAATTAAACGTATGAATAAATGTTATCATATTTTCATATATCAGTTATCTTAATAGTTATTGTTAGGGGTGTTAAAACTTGACCCGACTCGATGAGTCAATCTAATTTGAAATGATCTGAGAATAATTGGGTCAGATATGAATCAATATTTTTTGATCCATCAAAGTTCGGATCAGATATGGATTGATCCGATCCGACCCATTAATTATATTTTTTGAACTTATTTTATGATTTAATACTAATCAATATATACACCAATTAAAATTAATTATATATTAATTAATATTATTACTTAAAAAATATAAAAATAATTAATAAATACTTATTTATTTATCAAGTCAAGTTTAATCAAGAAAAAAAAATAAAACAATGATGATCTAATCTGAACCCGGTCCGACCCGACATCGACATCCCTAATTCTTACTCATATTCTTATTCAATAACTTAATAAATATTTTATCTTGTCCATAGTTATCTTATCAAATATGATATATAAGGGAAGAAATCACTTGACAATGGTTATTTTGCAATCTTGACAATGGATCTTCAAGTAAATAAGAAAACAAATCTTAAAAATAGAAAAAAAAACCCTTATAAATATGTTCTTCTAGTTATAGATTGATGGTGATTAAAATTTCATGTAATTTTATTATTATTTGATAGTCCATCAAAGATCATTAAACTAGAACTATTTGCAAAGTATATAATATTTTGATGGTCTTTAATAGACAAACAAATAATAATGAAATTGCATAAAATTTTAATCACCATCCGTCTATAAAGTTTTTTCTATTTTTTTCATATATATTTGGAAATCCATTGTCAAGACTGTCAAAATAACCCATTGTCAAGAGATCCCTTCCCCACATATAATATATAGATATATGAGTTATGCTATGATGAGTCACGTTATATTTTTTTATTTTTGAAATAAAAAACCAACACAACTATTTAACGTAATCTCTCTATTAAAATATGATTGGAGACAAAATTTAATATTTTTGGAAAAAAATTCTATTTTATTAGGGGGACAAAATTCATTGAGATAATGATTTCCGATGATAATGATTTTCTATTCTTCAAAAATAGAAAAATTTTCAAAAATATAAATTTTGATTTTCAGATATATTTTAATATGAGGATCACTTTGAAATTTTATATTGATATTTTAAATTTAAAAATAAGAGATATGATATAAAGTATAAAAAATATTTATACTTCATGACTCACCGTAGTATAACTAGTCGTAAAATAACCGGTTACTGAGCTTTATAAGCTGACTTTATTTTTTTTTATTTGTTATTTTTTTTTATGTTGGCGACGTATGTTGGCTTACCATTAGGTGGATGAAAAAGATACTGATTATGTAGCACCCCGATCAGGGATGCTATTAAAGTGATACCTGAGCATTATGTTCCTCAGGCTATGCTAGGATCCTGATTTCAATTATGAATTACATTTCATAATAATTGTCTGATATGAACTAAGCAGTTATATCATAATCAATAGGACAATATGATTATGTTGCAAAAAAAAAATTAACAAGAAAGGAAAATTTTGATATAAAACAAATGAAATTAATAATCCCTCATAAAGCAAAAATAGAAAGGAAATATGTGAAAGTTAATATTAAATGGATATCGAATTATGATAAAAAAAAAGTAATACAAATGATGATAATGTTATATGTGAACATGAAGTTGTTACTAATTTTAACTAAGGTTGAACAAAAATAATAAATGTCGTTGACTAAAAAAAGAAAATTGATGAATTTGAATTTTGTTCGAAATCATGATTTACTAGTTAGTTATCTACAAAATTATTAATTTAATGTTACCATATCTGTTTTATTTTTTAAAAAGAAGTTAAGTTTCTTACTTCTATTAAGGTAGCAAAAAAAAAATCATTGTAGTTCTTATCTGTATTTAATAGTAGTCAGTTCACAGGAATATAGCAAACAATGATATGGAATGTGTGCTCGTAGTTATGTTAATAGATTAACTAATAATTCAGGATTTGTTGGTTTAGAGGGAGTTTGAGTTAGATAATTGCAATTGTTAGCGTGCGGATGTTAAAAATGTTTTAAAAAGGATGTTTGTATTGGATGGAAATAAATCTATACTATATGGATGATACTTCAAAACTATTTTGTTACAATAATCAATCTATATGAATTTATCATCAATAGATTTAAACAAACAATGTAAACATAATCAACCCTATTTTCTTTCGAATATTTTAAAACTTCTCTATTTCAATCAATGCTAGTATGATAATTGCTTGTACTGATATATCCCCAGGTTGTACAAAGTCAATTAATTTAAAAAAAATGTTTAACTGAATCAATCGATAAATTTGTTATTGTAAACTAAGAGCTATTTTAAAATAAGATTTAAAAATATAGCATCTTTTAATAAATGAAAGAAAAATTATGTTAATAAATACTGTTAAGATCGAATATGTGTCCCTGTCTGAACTTTGAATCGAGGACATCGTGATAAATTCAAGTATCACTTCGGATTAAATCGTGAATCAAAATCATGTATTGGACTCTATTATTGCTACGGCTTGACTTGTAAATCAGAATCATTCTGTATAAACCAACCAGACTTCTCTATAACTTGACTTTTATTTTATCAGTTTAATTAAATTAATTGACCAATGACTAAATATACGGATAAAAAAAATCTAAATTATCTGAATTATTTGAATTATTTTGATTTTTGATTGTCTCTGTTATTCAAATCCATCTGAATCATGTTTTAATTGATGTGCATATATTATAAAGTGATATATTTTGACAATTAGAAAATAATGAATTTTTTGCATTTTTACTATAATAATGAAAATATGTATAATGCTATATGATATTTGATATTTGATATTTATTATAGAAAAGCTTCCATTGTCGAAATGAATATATGTAAAAGATTGTCTAAATATACATGAATTTGTTTAATTGAAGAAATTCTTTAAAAAGTTGGTTTTACTATATATTTTTTATTTTAATTACTAAAGTTGAATGTAGAGCCTTTATTTGATAAAATTGACTCATAACATTATTTTACCATGAATATGTTATAGAGAAGTTGCGTTATAAAATAATCGGTTACTGAGTTTTATAAAAACAGACAAGTAAATTCATTTGTGATATTTTTTTAATATATTTTATTTTATTATAGATATCTACGTATACTTTTTTAGTATCTAGTAAAGAAATAGTATCTAAATAATTATGCAGGACAATGATAAGTGCATTTTCACAGCAGGATTAAATGAGGGCGCAAGTCTGTTATCAGAATTTTGCTAAGATGAGCGACAGCATGTTCTTCGGCACACATGCATGGAATCAACACTCTGCGGGGTTTTTTTAGCTCCGTTGGTGCATTTTTTTAATTTCTGATTTAATAATAATAAATTTTTATACATTAAAAGTCATATTTATTCTTCTCCACAACTAGATTAATATGCGCAATTCTTCGCACAGAAATCGAGTCTGCATGCATGATTGACGGGCAAGTTCTTAGAACCTAAATTTTAGACATGTAACTAATAGTTATATTTCGGATTCATATCCGTTGTCATAAAAGTAATTATGACACATCACTATCATAATTTTAGAACGGTCCGTATTTTAGATTCATGAGTGTTATTTTTTTATAGGTCCACAATATTAGGGCTGTTGATGGGTCAGATCGGATCGGATTTGGTTCCGGCCATTATTATTTTATTATTATTTTTAATCCGATTTGAATCCGATCTGATTACATTCAGATCAAAAAATCTTGATTCATATCTGATCTGATCCGATTCGTATAAATTAATTAAATATTAATTAATTAATAATTAATTTTAATTTTTATATAATTAATATATATTTAAGATTCAATTACTACTAAATCATACAATTACTTCAGAAATCATAATTAATTGGGTCGGATCAGATTGACCCGAACGTGACCTGACCTGATTCGGGTCTAAAACATTAGACTCATACCCGATTCATTTATTTTCGAATCATGTCGGTTCAAATTGATTCAGATCAATTTAAGTTAACTCGTCGGGTCAGATCAATAATTTACTACTCTAATAATACATGAAACGAAAATTTATGGCGGCTGACGTGAATTCGTTATATTTGCAGGATAAGACTGTCGGTTATGTGATATCCCATCTTGCCTGCATCTCCAAATTGGGTCCTTATTTTCTTATATTTTGAATTTAATTTTTATTTTAATCTCGGAATAAGAAAACAATTTATCGAGGGGAGTAGAATATTGATAAATGTGTGTGTCACATGTGAATATATGACGTATTCAATACGGAACGTATTATGTCAATACGTGTTTACATATTTGAACGTGTGTGTTTTAACATATTTAAAAATTAAAAAATCAAACACACACATCTAAGACACATGACACGTCTAACACGTTATATTAAATAGGTTCATATTTATATGTGTTTGACACATATCAATACTTATAGTACGTATAAATTCAATAAATTTTAAATAAAATTAAAGAAATACATAAGAGCAATCAGAAAAATTAGAGTGATTCTGGTCACAAAAAGTAAAAATTGACGTGCCATATTCAAAAATATTATATATATTAGAGTGATCGTGGTTTCTAATTTTAGTATCAAGCTAATTTTTTAAGCATGTAAATATTTCAAAAGTTTTATATGCTTAAGTATTTATACGTGCTACATGTGCGTTTACATGTATTAGATGTGTGTGTTCATATTTAATATGTTAGATGTGCATATTTAGGCGTGTCGAAATTATTTTTATGTTGATCACATACGTTTAACATGACAACACTTGTGATATGTAAACACATCGCGTACAGGCACGTCTAAACACGGGCATGTATTTATATTCATATTTATAAATGCGTGTACATGTGTCTAACACGTTTATCATTAACGGGATGTACCGATCGGCAACATAAATGATAATTTGAGCTTACACAGAAGATCGTTTGTTATTAAGAAGGCCCAGTTTCATGGGACTTGCTACCCAACGAAAATCTTAATTACAATTTACATTTTACAACATTACGTTGGATTGCTATTGGAATAGAGATTTAATTCAATAAAATTGATTAATACTAAAAAAATTAATACATAATCAAATTCCCCTATTATAATGAACTCGTAAGCATTTCATTGTTCGCAAATAATAATTAGTCTACTTAATCACTTTATAATAAAAGTGACCTTTTATTGTATTTTTGCAAAAAAAAAAATCAATAAGAAAATAGACATTTTCTTTTTTTTTAAGCAAAAGAAGCAGATTTTTCAAAAGAAAAGGAGTGATTTTTTCTTTCAGCAGAAAAAATAATGGTTTTTATTTTATAATAGGAAAATTTAACCACATAATAAAATTACCCTATTACAATAAACTCGTAAGCATTTCATTGTTCGCATATAATAATTTGTCCACTTAATCACTTTTATAACAAAAAGTGTCCTTTCATTTTTTTTGCCAAAAAAAAGTAAACAAATTAATCAGAAAATAATCATTTTCCTTTTTCTTACTATCTTAAAAAGCATCTAAGAACTGGATTAATCCAGTTGTTTTGTCCATATGTTTTGGATTTTTTAAGACGTGAATTTACACATATACCCTTTTATCAGACAATCAAACGATCTGAATTAAAAATGACATCCAATTAACGGTCGTGATTACATCGAAGCCGATATTCGCTTTCTCCAGTTCAGACGAGTCGCTGAAATCACACCCGACGCCTCACGTTTCTCTCTCAATTTCGAAAAAGAAAACTCTCTCTGTCATCGAACGCCTCACACCCCCTCACACCACACTCCTCTCGCCTCTCGCCTCTCGCCTCTCGCCTCTCACCTCTCGCCTAACTCTCTCCCTCACTGTCGTTCGTGCTCCTCTTCTCTCACCGAATCCGAACGCTTTCCTCGCACCCGACGATCATTCGCTCCCCATAGTCTCTCTCCTCCTCTCTTTACAATTGCTCTTCAACTGATTTCGACGCCCCACCTGTCTCCATTAGAGCCTTCCACTTTTGTGTTAAGAGCATTGCGCCCGACTACAGGAGGTTTGCTCTTCGTCTCCTTGTTGTCATTGCTTTAGCAAGGCATGAGCCTTGTAGTCGATCGGTGCGAGCACACCAATCAAAGCTTTATTTTCCTGCTTCTCAAACACGAAGCACTCGAAAGAGAGGGATAACCAATAAGACAGAACTACACTAAGAAATTCAAGGACATCATCAAGTGTCGCTGATCAAGGTACGTATCTATCGATTTTTCTCTGTTCTACTACTTTGTAATCTTGTAATCAGCACTTCGAGGTTTATCTCACCCTTTGGAATTTTAATTGATTTAGTCAAAATTTTATCCTTTTTTTCTTCAATTTAAGCAAAATTGGAGAATTTATTCTCTCCTATATTTCTATTTTAATTTATTTGGAGATGAACTTTTCAATTTGGGGAACCTTTTTCCTAATCTCATGTTTTTGTTTGGAGTCCCCGATGTCGGCTCACATGGACTGAGTTCACCTAGCAAGCATTTTCGGGTATGCCAAATTTCTTCAAGCTGCCACTTGCTTCTGATATGATGTTATGCCTAGAGATATGGAATTTCCAAATACTCGTGCTCGTTGCAGGGTTGTTACCAAACCCTGAGTTGATACTTGATTCTCTATCGGTCTGGTAAGTATGTGGTCTTTAATTATTTATACTTCTTATATAGTTCTGATATGTACAGTTTTTGGTTTAATATGCCCTTTCTTATAATTCAGCATGATAATTTCTGATTGGGTGTTCATGATTTCGGTTGGATTCAATGCAGCTGCAAGGTAAGTGTATATTTTTTTTCTTCTTTTTTCATTTTCATACAATTAAGTCCACTTAATTAATTACAATTCATCACTGGACTTAATTTTACAGTCTGTATCAATAAACTCAATATAAAACTTTTAACAGAATGTTGGTAACTTATATTTTTAGTGGATGTACTATATTTAATATGATTAGGAGCTGTAATGAAATTAGAAATTGCTATTACAAATGCATGAATTTTATTTGGCTAGGATATTCAATGAGCATAAGTGGTATACGGAAGCAGCGAATATAGTGAATCTATATAAGACTAGAAAATGGGACCAATTAGCTTTGCTAAGGACAGAAGCAAAAATTCATACAATTGAGACTTACATGCAAATTCTTGCGGTCATTCAGCTCCATACCATAAGCTTTAGTGCTGGAATGAAAGTTTTGAAGATATTTTTCTTTATTTTAGTTATCTTGGTTGCTTCTTATAGATACTTTTTTCCTCTTTGAATGAGTTTGGGTGTACACAATGACATAACGATTAAAATAGAGAAGCCATATGATTTGTGTTAAATCTCTCTCTCTCCCCTCTCTCTCTATGCATGGCTGCAATTCAGGGTAGTAGTACAAAAAATCTGTATAGTTTTTTTAGAATCAACGCAATGAGTTTGTACTTGACGCTACTATGAAAGGAAATGTAGCACGGCTCATCAATCATTCGGTATACAAATGCTCCTAGCTTTACATATGTAATATCTATTTGAACTTGATAATCGGTTCTCAATTATTTTAGTACTTACTGCTGATTAAAATTTATGACTTATTACTTTGTGCAATGTCAGCCTAACTTCTATGTTTTGACATTACATGATATGAACTGAATCGTGCTTGTAGTTCAAAGAGGGTATTCCTATTGGTCAAGATCTGAAGTACGTATCATTTATGATGTAATTATTTATTTATTTTTCTTGATATTTTGCTGATGCTTAACTATTTTTTTTCCTATTTGTAGATTTGATTATATGTTCAATACTGTCAGGTCTGATGAAAGTAGAGTTGTTGCTTGGTGTGAATTTTTTATTATATGCATTTAGTTATATTCTCATATAGTAGATTGTCAATGATAATGATGTATATATGAAAAATATTATTTATCAATAGCATTACAATACTACACTACATGAGACTTCATTATTTTTTATTTAGAACAAATTTATAAATTATATTTTCATAAATTTTAGGAGCTTTTTCTTACATTTAATTATTTTATTTAGAAATTAAAATATCATCTATAATTATAAGGGTAATTAATGTAATTATTGCTTTGCTTTATCCTTTATGTCGGATGAGGCTGTGTGAGTACTAAGTCAAACTCTATATGAGTTTTGGTTATTTCAACTTCCTCCTCGACTTTCACAAATAGTACCTGAACCACTTGGGGTCATTTTTATTATTTCTACATGGAACTATCCATTTGATAATTCCTTCAGTGAATTCTTAACTATACAATTGCTATTATTTTCTCTTCATTTTATTTGAAGCTCCAGTATAATATTTTTTTCTTATTTCATTTCATCTTTGATAATTGATCCCTTAATTGGAGAGTTGTTGCTGCTGGTTATGTTGTGGTGTTGAAATCATCAGAAGAAACACCATCAACATCAACATTTTGTCCCAATAAATACACTGGTAGCCATAAAAGGTACTCCTCTTCAGTATATAAGTGAATATCAATTTCAGAGTCACCTCACTGACAAGGCTTTGATACCAGTTAGATTCTTTTGGTATTTTGCTTGATAAGTCTTTTTTTTGTTTAAAATATGTGTAGAGATTGATGTATGAGCAGGAGAGTGGTTTTCTTTTTTATTTCAGGAGAACAGAGAACTTTCCTCTATTGCTTGTAATAGATAGAGGAGAGATCAAGTCACACCTTTGGACTTCATCATCCTTATACAATGAAGAGCTGTGGTATTTTAGTTGTGTTCTATTATCGACTTCAACACACTGAGTAGGCTATTAAGTAAGCTTTTTGTGGGTGCTATTGATTTAATATTGATAAATTTTCCAAAATATTTTGGCCAACTGGTTGTTTAACTAGGTATGTAAAGCGAACATCATATCTTCTCCACCTAACATGTGGACCTTCTCATCCTAACACGGCTGCACATATATCAATGTGGCCATGACAGAGGAAGGTCTAGGGAGTGTACATGTTGCATTGAGGTATCTGCACAAGGCTTTGAAGTGCAACTAACAACTGCTTGGCCCTGACCATATTCAGGTCTCCTTCAGTGTTACTACTTTTAAATAGTCTGGCAATTTTGCCAATTATTGCACTGTAATAAATGCTTTTATTTTTTCTCCTTTTATAGATTGTTGCAAGTAACCATGTCATTGCTATTGCACTCTCCAGATGGAAAGCATATAGATCTTGTTTGCACAAGAGGAATATTTATTTCCAAAAGAAAGACCCACTGAGAATGAAGATTAATGTTGGAGATAGATAAGTCAAGGTCCATGCTACCTCAGAAAATTCTGAAGGAAATGAATTGCCTTCGACCATGAATTGGTACCACCCTTTTGAGGAAATAGATGATTCTGTCAGAATGATGGGGTCTGTATCAATGCCACCCGACTCTCAGATGCTGAGATTGCCAGGACAATTGTTGAGATCTCTACTTTAAGCTCTAATTTTCCACTTTGTGTGTAAATTATGCATTATGATCTTTCAGTTTTTGCTCAGTTGTTATTACCTCATCTGCTGATAATGCATTAAAGAGATTATGTGGTTTAGTATAATACTTGAAACCATTTGGTTAAAGCTAAGTCTTTTCTCAGACACGTAAACAACTCACAAAACAAGCTCTTGATGTCACTGCCTTTGCAAAAGAGGAATCAGCTAAATCGAAGGCAGTGAAAGAAGTTATAAAAACACTTCCATCGCAGGTTGAAAAATCTCTCCCCACCCATTCTATTAAAATTCTTAGTAATATGGTGTTATTGCTGGACAATGGATAACAATAAATAAAATTAATGAAGATAGAGAATAAAAATAAATAAAATATAATTATTATCATCAACATAAACAGTTAAAAGCATGTTTTGACAAAAATGTGAACTTCTGATCATAACACCATTCAAAAAGAAATATAATTCACACATTTAGATGGAAAAAAAACAGTAGTAGCAGGCAGCAAGGCAAAATAGTAAGTGCATAGTTACAAAAGGTTGAATTTAAGGTGATCATTTTCTATTTACCATTTGCACTTTTAAATAGCAAAAGTCCGAATAATGCTTTAGTACTGGTAATTAAACAGAAAGTAATTGAAGGTAGACTTTTGGAAAAAGATATACATAGCAGCTAAGATATCACATGAAGCTCGATTTTTTACTATGGTTGTTTAAGGTCCTATAATAAATCTGAACTTAAATTAGGTAATATTTATCACTGTTTTAATAGCGAGTGTTGTCCCTGATTTTAAAGGTCCGCGCGTAAGAATGGGTATATGTACTAGTTTAAGTAAAAGAAGCAGATTTGTCAATGAGGGAGATAAAGATTCTATATATGTGTAAAAGGATCGATGATGAGATTAACAGAAAACAAATTATTAAAGAAAAGGAGTGATTTTTTTTTCTTCCACCAGAAAAAATAATGGTTTTTATTTTATAATAGGAAATTTTAACAAAAAAGGCAAATTAATAGAAAATTAGTGATCTTATCATTTTATTTTAGGAAAACAAATGTCAATAGGAAAATAGAGTAATTTTCTTATTTTCTTTTACCGAAAAAAGAAAATTTTCAATTGGGAAGGAGTGATTTTCTTATTCCATTTTAGAAAACATGGAATTAAAAGGAAAGTAGTAATTTTCTAATTTTCTTGTCTTTTAGCAAAATAAAACAGAAGAAAAACAGCTGTGTACCAAATGATTTTCATTTTTAAACCCTATATACTATAATGTACCCAGGAAAAACACATCTTATATTTTGAAATAGGGGAATTAACGAAATAACGAACATTAATTAAGATATTATTTAGAAACTGTTGAATCGTATATGGCCGTACCGCTGTATATATGTACACCAAAACAAAAACTTTAACGAAAGGAATGAAAGACTATTATCATTCCACCAATTAACTCAATACTCGAATTTTTTTAAAATAAAATTACACTCACTATAACAGAAATGACTTTAGATTACACTTATATAATAATGGTTATATGCTAATTCTATTATTAAAATTAGCCAATAGCATTATTAAAATATTGAGAACTTATTTAACAATAATTTCAATAAATTTTTTTGTTAAAATAGAGTCTCAGAACATCAAAAAGTAACACACACTTTTAATAATGGTTCCTTAAATGAATCATTGTTAAATACACAATTTAGCAACGTTCCTTGAAGAAACCGTTGTTAAGGTCATTGAAAAAAAAATCAATTGTGCTATGGGCACTAACATAGATAATATGAATTATGGTCTATTTTAATAATGGCTCATTGAAGGGATCATTGTTAAAGGTCATACAATTTTTTTCTAATTTTACTTTGACGGATATAGTATACTCTATTTTAACAATGGTTCTAGTCTAAATTTTTTTTTAAATGGGTGTTCTGCTTTTTGGCACTTAAAGGACCGCTATCCACCAATGACATTTGCTCTCACAAATTGCTATATTTTTCTATCTCACCGTTCGTTCATCCAAATCCAATGACCCAAAAACAAAAATTCAAAAAGTAAAATCTCACGGATTATCATCATCTTTACTATATGTTTCATATATAAAAGAGAGATAAGAGACAGAGAGAGAAAGATGAGAGACAGAAGAAATATAATTTAAATCCAACCATCTCAACTACAAAACGGTCATAACTTTTGATAGAAAACTCTGACTGAAGCGTGCTACGCGGTCATGAAAAACTTAGAATGAAAATTATGGGGTTAACTATTTATTTTGTTATAGTCATTTTCAGGACCAAAAAACCTCATCTTGAAACTCAAAAATCCATTTAAAGTTTTTAGTTTTATTTTTTCTAATTTTTTTTTTAGAAATTGTATAGATTAATATAGTATTGCATGAGAAAGATGTATTCTTATATATTTTTGTTCACTGGATGCATAGTTGCAATTCTTTTATATTAATTATTGAATGATTAATATATCTGTTTTTATATTATTTACTTTTCTTTATTCCTTTGTCATTTGTTCTTACTTAAATAAAGTTAAACTTTGAAATTTTTTTAAGGACCTTTAGCAATGAGTTTGTACCAGAATCGTTGTTAAAAGGGTATTTAACAATGATTCTCAGGTCAAAATCATTGTTAAATACCTGTTTAACAACGGTTTTGATACAGAATCGTTGCTAAAGATGTTTTTTTTTAAAAAAAGAAAATATTTTCCGAATAGCTGGGATTTGTCAACGGATTTGCTAACAGTTATTTAGAGACTTTCCTAACACTTCTTTTTAATAACGGTTCAAAAATTATTGTTAAACTTAATCAATAACCATTGCCAAATATTTTTAATGTACTGGTACTCATTAGGCGAATTCAATAGAAGTTTTGTCCATCATGTATAGCAACAACATTTGAAATAGACATAATTAATGTATAACAAGCTGAGCTCAATTCAAGTATACAACTCCGGTACAGGTGCAATTTTTATGCATGATATGAACTTCGGTTCACTTTTGCCACTGGTCCAGATCCTTGGAGATGATTATTTCATCAAAGTATGATTAAGTCAGAAAATGCAGAATTAATTACTAGACCAGTTTCTTTCTAGCGTAGACTGTAGAGTAGAACAGAGGAAGGAGAGAGAAAGAACCAACTGACCGTACATTCTGACATAAGACAGAACGTTGAAATATTTTTGTAAATATGAGGCATGACCGAGTGAAATATTTTCACAAAAAAAAAGAGCTTACACAAGTTGATAGGCTGGGCAAATAACTAACGGGTCTTGACTCGCTCGTAACTCGTTCGGATTTTAGCTCGTCATAACTCGAGTTGAATCTGACTCGAATTAAATCTAGCTCAATCTGACGAGCTCATATACTTTTAAACTCGAGTACGAGCTAGGGTTGGCTCGTTCGGCAACTGGCTCGTATACTTGAGCAACTGGCTCGTATACTCGAGTACGAGCCAGTGTAATTTTTAATGTTTAAACTTATTTGGTTATGTAATATATTTATTTTTATATAATATATTTATCTATTATGTAATTTATTTATTATTTATTTTAATTTATTAGTTATTTTGATTTCAGTTTCTATTTTGAAATCAACTAACAAATCAAAACATTAAAACGAGTCAACTCGATGAGCTCGCGAGCTAGCTCGAGCTAAACACAAGTCGAGTTTGAGTTAGACTTCTAGCTCAGATTAGTCTTGTTGGCTTGAGTCGGCTCGGCTCATATAACTATTGACTCGAGTTTAAGTTTCCTATGGCTCGGCACGGCTTGCTCGTTTGAACAGCCCTAATTGATACTAACTTTATTATTCATATTTATATGACTTATTATTTATGCTATCCACTTCATACTACAACTTATTTTGTTATTCTGTATAATATTTTGTTATTCAATACAAATAAGTTCGTATTCATAATAATGATAATTAAATTTAAATAAAGGTTAAAATAGCGATTATCGTATCATCGCGACACAATACTAAAAATTGTTATCGCACTATAGCGTGCTATAGAGAAAACTATCTGATATAGCGTAAATAAATAATATTAATATTTTTATCTAAAGATTCATAGAGCAAATAAATAAATAGCACAAAATCAATTAAAGGATAATACTGACATTAAACAAGTATAATTTTCAAACTACTATTTAAAATATCTTTGATATAGTGAATTATTAAATTAAGTAATACATATCATTTTCTGTCAAGCGTGTTCTGTTGTTAACTAAAGTCGATGATGAATTAATTAAAACGCTAAATTTTAAATTAGATTAGATCTCAAAATAAATTTTTTTAGGTTAATTTAGTTTAAGTTAGATTTAAATTTCTCAAGTTCAAGATACCACCTAGTTTTAGTTGTTATTTCAGGTAAATAAGGGAACCCAAGAAGAAATCAAAAGAGATGTAAGTCAGGGTCAAACAAGAATGTTGATAACAAAGAAGAAATAAATTTTGATCCAAAATTTATATGGAGTGATTAAGATTATATGTCAATATTATAAATCTTGTTCTTAATTTTTCAACGAACTCTGAATCACCTTAATTGGAGTTCGACTGAAAAAATTATGTCCATTTAAAAATTATTATGAATAAATATACGATAGCGTGTAATAATGCTGCTATACACTATATGCAATAATAGTTTGTTATCGTCGCTATAGCGTAAATAGCACATATACCGCAGTGTAGGTGTATAGCATAGCGTTTCGGTTTTGAAAACGCTATAGTGACGCTATAGTACCGCTATAACGCGCTATTTAGAACACTGAATTAAATAATAAAAATATTGTACAAACAAGTCAGCATCATAAAATTCTTAGCATGAACAATTACTTTTACTTGAATAATATGTCTCTGACTTGAATTAATGCGATTATTCTGTCTTTCCATTTATGCTATACAATATGTGTATTTATTTCTATTACCTTTACTCAAAAAATATGTATAGTAATATTGTAGTAATTTTCAATAAACACTGTCATTATTTTTTGTTGTTTTCCTAAAAAAATGTTTTTGTTTTGAATCAGGATGGCCATTATGAATTCTGTCCTGTTTCTATCGTCAACTTGAAATTGAGAATTATATTTTGAAAATGGGAGCTGATACACAGATATTAAAATAGAAAAAAAAAAGACTTTATTATTTATGTTAAATGATTTTATTATGCAGATCCTTTTATACTGTATTATCGTTATTCATGTTTCGTTATTATTTATATTAACAGTATCTAAGTTGAATAATGTTATTATAGTACAAATAATAAGTTAAAAAAATCTTAAAATATAAATAAATGAATTTAACATTAATAATAAGTCCGTATTGATTTCGGTACTTGTCACATTTTCCTTTGAAAATAACGTAGAAAAACACATGTTGCGCAATTATGTACATTTTTTTTTAATGTTTTTAAGAGATTTGAAAATTCAATCCGTATCTCTGCAAAAGAAAAAAAAACAATGCTAATACATCCTACTTATATATAGAAATTTAATTTTGGCACTTCTTACATTTAATATACATTGTTAATTATCTCCTAATCAAGTGTTAAGAAAAGAAAAACTACAATATTTTATTCGTCGCCAGTGAGCATGTTGATTGTTGAAGGAGAGGTTAATTAGAGTGACAAATACATTTTTAGAAGGGGAATAAACCCCACTTGGAGCTTTGGAATGGGAACCAAACCAAAAGAACACCAAACAATTCTCACGCCTATTTCGCCTCTGGTTGCCTCCTCTCCTTCTCATCAAACCCTGCATTAAAATTGTTGCTTTTCAGGCCGATAGTTGATAATTCTCCATAGAAATGGAGAAGAACCTCACACCCCCTTGGCTCGAGCCAATGCTGAAGACCAGGTTCTTCACACACTGCGGCGAGCACCGCGAAATGCCGAGAAATGAGTGCAACATGTTCTGCGCCGACTGCTTCGAGCATTCTTCAGCATTCTGCATTTACTGCCGGACCCAAAATCACTCCGACCATCGCGTCATCCAGGTTCATGTCTAGAATGTCAGCCATCCATATTCCACCCAATACATTTTGAACTTTCTCGGTTCAATTAGTTTCTTATTTTTCTTCTTTCTTTCTTCTTTTTTTTCATTTTGTGTATATTTATGGTGTACATGTAGATTAGAAGGTCATCCTACCATGAGGTTGTGCGAGTGTCTGAGGTGGAGGGGTTGATTGACGTGAAGGGAGTTCACACTTATGTCATAAACAGCGCGAATGTGTTCTTTCTGAACGAGCGGCCCCAACCGAGAGGAGTTGGGGCTGCGGCAGGCAAAGCGGCAGCCTCTCCGTTCTTCTGCGAGGTGTGCTCACGCTCCCTATTGAATGATTTCAGATTTTGCTCCATCGGATGCAAGGCAAGCCATTCTCTTTGCCATTGTCAATTTTAGGATGATTTCAATCTCTTTCGTTGTTTATTATTGTTAGCCAATGATCCTTGTAAGACAATGAAAAACAGCAAATAAACTATGCCATTTGCTTTTAATTCCCTTCATTCAATTCCCCATTTCCTTTCCTTTCCTTTTTTTTCTCCATTTGAACCAGGGTTATTAGCATTTCTACATTATTTGAAGCATAGCCATTGATGGAAATATCAACCATACTTTTCATTGGTACGGCTGATTAATTTCATCGTTCCATCTATTGGCTCACAAATTAATTGTATAAATGTTTTTCAATAATTAATGCAGCTTGCTAGGATCAAGAGCAATGGTGATGCGACATTTGTGCTGCATGAAAGGGATGGCCGGAACAGTGAGAACAGCCGAGTCGAGGGGGAGAATACCCGGGGATCGACAGAGTTTCATGAATTTCAAGATGGACCGAGTGCAGGAAATGATGTGAAGTCAGTGTCACTGCGGCTGCGCTCTCGACGAAGAAAGGGAATTCCTCACAGGTCTCCTTTGTTTTCTTAAAATTAAGAAATTAAGGAGAGAATTAAGAAAAAGAGGGAAAATTAAGAAATTAAGGAGAGAATTAAGAAAAAGAGGGAGTTAGGGAGCAAAAGATACATTAATTCCAGCAAGAAATTGTGAATTACTGTAAATTATAACACACCGTTCTTCTTTGAGGGGGTATAACACACCATTCATTTACCAAAAAGAATTAATAATTAAGGTATATAAGCTGATATATAGGTAGGACATAATGTACACTGTTTGATTCTAACTAATATTGGTTGCCCTGTTTGTTACTCTCTCTGTAGTGTTTTTCATGTATATTTCCCATAACTAAGTTAAAATAAAATTAAATAGTTGTGTCAAAATTAAATATGTAGCACATGACACAGCATGATGAATTTTTGTTCTGTTGTAGAAAAGAAAATTTTGACAATGCAATGTTACGCAATGAATCTTAACATAAACAGAGAAGAGACAATAATAATTGGAGAATAAAGAGATTTTGAAACGTCAGATGGAGAGAAGAGGGGAGGGGAGAGAGGTTCCATCTACATAATTTGTATGTTATTAATTGTTATGTTATTAGAGCGGAAATAAATAGTAGGGTCCATTGTAGGCCTCACCCACCCACATGGATGGTGGATTGGAAAGAGAAAGAACTCTAACCATCAAAAATTGATCCTCTATCTCTTTAAAATTGTAGCCAAAACATTCTGAGATTTCAAATTAATTTCTTCTTCATTGTCATTTTGAATTATAAATGGAACACGATGGCATTTTTCAAGTACCTACATTTCAGAATTTTTCAAACGGCAACCAGAGAAACAAGTCGAACGGGACGGCAGCGGCACATAACGTACTACACAACTCAGATCACAATTGACCTGAGGAGAGCAGAGAATGGGCTTTTCTTCTAGTTTTAGGAGTTGTAATATGTGCACACACAGACACACAAACACACACCCTTTGAGTGGTGGTTGGGTTAGGAGATGGCTCTCACCATCCTCATGAACTGGCTTTTGGAGAAGAAAATCTTAAAAAAGCCCCTAATGGACCACAGTAGGTGCATTTTTTTGTTGGTGGTGTGCTAAATCACTCACCCAATCAATCAATAGAGATTCATATAATAATGCAGAAGTGGAATTCAAACAAGCTTGTAGATCAGATCACTATAAGGTTGTTATTTCATGAATATAATTATAATGGAGTGAACGCAACATAAAAGTTCCCATACAAGTAATGTACACTACATACCGCTTGTATCCTCCTACATGAAGTTGCTAATTGTGTTGAATTAATTAATTGTTTCAGCTACCTCTATTTATTATCAGACTACTGACCCTTAACTCTTAAATAAGGCACACCCCAAAAAAGCAAATTCAATTTCCAGTTAGATATTGATAAAATGAAATGTGATCAATATATAAATTGTGCGGAGTATATATGGTTTCTCAGTTGAATATGTCCGGTGGTGAAGATTGACAATACAATTATTTATGTTATTATAATATAATAATTTTTGTAACTTCTTTCCTCAATCTCCAATTCTCCATCCATCGCCCATTGGAATGCTCTTTGCCTCTTTGGCACGTGTGCCAGCTAAGAGTCGGGATGTCATGCTCACGTCACAAGCACACTGAAGCAATTTGTCACGATAACTGTTACGATTCCCCAGCTTCTACCCTACAGGGTCCCTATTGTGTAATATGGTCAAATTTTTGTTTGTGCAGGATAGGTCTATTTTTGTTAGTCAGGTTTTGTACTTCACCATGAACAATTCTTAGATTTTCTTTGCACATTATGTATCATTGTATAATTGCATATGCATACGTTCCATCTAATTAAGCAAAAATGGTACAAATTGGATGTGTCTATTTGATGCATGATTGCACCGACAATCTAGCAGCAAAGCAAAACAAACAACCTTTTTGGGGTTTTCTCTAACTTTTTCTGAGCTGAAAGAATCCTAAATTTTGTATAATTAACAAAGCAGCTATTGCTAGGATTATCTACTTAATGTCATATTTATAATATATCAAGAGAGTTAAATTTTCAAGCATTTTCAAGCATGTCTCATTATCATCTTTTTTTTTTCACCATTGTTTTTTATTTCATTTTTTTCATCTACTTAAATCCAATGTTCACATATAATTTTTATCTCTCCTTATTAAAATAATGTGTATACTATACTTAAGTTAAATTTAACTCTTAAAATGATCAAGTTTTTTATATAATCCTTTATAGATTTTCATATATTTATTATATTATTTATTATAATAATTATTATTATTTTATACATCTTTAGCATTTAAAAAATTATATTTAATTTTTTTTTAAAAAAATTAATTAGATATTTAAAAATATAAATTATTTATTTAAGGACTATATTGTTGGGAGAAATTTAAATTATAACTCTAGTTTAAATAATTTCCATTTTATAATAGAGATCCGTAAATTTAGTCATTTAGAGGTAAATTTCAAAGAGCAACCCACAACATGAATAACAATTCAGGAAATCAACAAAAATACTTGCTGTTTTAGGCAGGCCCACTATTTCATGGGACTTGCTACCAAACAAACAGCTTAATTACAATATAAGTTGGAGCTTTTCGGAATACAAAGCTTACAAGCAAGCAATTAATCCTGTTGACAAGTCTTCAGCTTATATGAAAGAAAATAATGCTTTGGGTGAAAAAGAACGTAACAATAGTCACAAAAGAATCTTCGAAACCATTTAATTTACAAATAATTGCATATTAATAAATTTGAGTCAATAAGTTTCTATGCGTCATCACTTTAGAATACAAAATAAATGACACAAATTGTATTCGTCCTTAAAGTATCATTGTTTATTGGTTCTTAGTGTTTCAAAAGTATCGGTTTGATGCTAAAAATATTACGTTCTTACCAAAATGCTTTCTAAAGTTTTCAAAGGATCATTTTAATCCTTAATGTTTTTAATTTATACTAATATATTTATAATTCATTCAAAAATGATACTCTCATTTATTATACCATTAATTTTAGTATTGAAATTAGTGCAAATATAGTAATAAAAATACTATAGTAATGTTTTTATTATTGTAAATTAATTAACAATAATATTTATACATACTTTTCATAGTAATATTTATAAATACTTTTCATAATTAACTTTTATTTACCATTGATAATGATAGAACTAATTTATTACAAAGTTAGTGAAACTTTAAGAACTAAAATGATATTTTGAAACTTTAAGGATCAATTTTAATAATAAAGTGATACTTTTAGAACTTTAACAATCAATTTAATAAAAACTAAAAAGATAATACTTTAGAGGATCCGAATCTGCTGCCATAACTGTGATGGCATGATCCTACCATAGGACAAAGAAAACGGCTCGATTTAATTTCAACGGCTCAGATTTAGATGATAGGGGTGGGGTTTTATTTTTTTTTTTTTTTGGCCCCACCTGCCATTGACTTAATGACAGGACCCCGCCATCACCATTATGACAGCGGATGTGAATCCATACTTTAGAGATCATTTATTTATTTTACGCTAGAACATATATATAATGCATATAAATGTCTATTGCAGGACTTAAATTTCACAACGTTTGATGCATCAATAAATGGCAAGAAAAAGTGAAAACTATAGAAATTTGACGATATGTCTACAAAAGTTCCATTATTAAAAATATATTACTTGCTTTTCCAATTAAATGGAAGAAAAATGATGAGATTTATGTGCCCGAGTATTATAAATTCCATGGTCCGTATCTAATTGGGAGTGGTAACAGGTTATATGCAAATTGGGGGCAAAAACAAAACTGATATTTGGGTCTGATCCACAAATAACGAGCACAAATATGGCAATTTGTGCGAGTGTTGGCGTTTCTTGAAGGACCCAACAAGCAAATTTTGTACCACACGGCCCAACCAAAAAGATTTTGTCATACTTGAAAAACCAAAATCGATGTACGGGCCTCATATATATTTTGAACCGTCGGATTGAATTTAAAAAGGTAGCAACCCGAACAATTTCCTAACAAAATAGATATATGCAAATAAATACCCTACAAAATTGTAATAAGAATAATGAATTTGAAGGCATTATAAATATTGCCACATGACTAGTATTGTCTAGTACACATCATTAATTGAGATATGGGGTACTGAACTGAAAACGATATTTTATTGTTCCTCGTAAAACATGGAATACCAGCTTGGGTAAATTTGGATGTTGCAAGGAATAGTTAAAAAAATTAAAACATACAAAAATATGGAGGAATTGGAATTAGTTTGAGAATAAAGAAAATGTTGTGTTATTCGGAATAGGGAAAAAATCGTTTGGATAATTGGTATCCATGTTTTACAAGAAACATAGCAAAATAGCGTTGTTCTCAGCTCTTTAGAATAGCAAAATAATTATTGAATTGGTACCCAAGTGATAATAGCAGTACTATTCCAAAAATACTTGATATTCACTAGTTGAAATTCTAAAATAACATTATAATATACAAAAGTATTGAGAACCAGTTTTTAATTTAGTGGTAAAAGTTCAAAACCTGTGTGGGAGGTCGCAGATTCGAAACCCACACGAGGATCTTTTATTGATAATTAAAAGATGGATAGTTCAGACTCTCATTTTTATTAAAAAAAATATTATTATCATATGTCATACTAAAATTGAAATTGGGACCACCAACACACATTATTTGAAAAAAAAAATTGAGGGACTAAAATTTGTATTTAAAATTTAAGGTGAAATTGATAAAAAAATTTATTGATTTCAGAACAATTTGTCTAATGTACTCTTAAAGTAAATAATAGTTCCTTGATGGCCTGACATTATATAAATGATGGTATGACCTAATAAATCAACAGAATGGCTCTTCTTAAGGAGGCTCAATTAGATGAGAATTAAAATTGATTGACAAGATAACACCAAATTAAAGAAACGAAGAAATGCATACCTTGTCAATCAAAAAGTAAACACGCACCAATCCCTTGTTACGGTTTGTGCTAATTCGATGATGCAAGATTGCATCAAGCATTCTCTTCTTTTGAATATAAATCTTGAAGTTTCTGTGTGCAGAGTAGTTCGGATGTCGACATCCTTTTATTCGGGTTGAAACATGGCTAAAGTAATAATTAAATAATCAATTGATGAATTTAATTACGATTGTGGTACCAGGATGCATAAAAGAAATTTATCTTGGATTCCGAGACTAACATAAAGTTTTTATATAGTAAAAGTTGCAGATACCAAATATATGAACTGAGTTTTTTTTTTCATTTGGAATCCAAATGTTTAGTCGTATCTAACTACAAGATTTGGAAGCTGAATATTTCATTATCTCAAAAGAGCACAGCTCAGTATACTTAGATTCCAAATCATTGTCGACTAAAAAATCGATCTAATGGAACACATTGAGAACTATGTTAACATCCAAAATAAAAAAAATACTATTCTTTTGTTTGACCCGAGTACAAATATTTTTTTTCTTAATTTGAATTAGATTTCTATGTTGAACTCAAATGAAATTCGGCATTGCATCTCTAAATCGGCAGGTTCCTTTTTACACACAGAAATTATGATAATATCTGAATTTTTTTATTTTTTGTTTATTTCATAAATGTAGAGTCCAAAACAGCCGAGCGGTAAAAAGTATGGTTACTACGTAAGGAGATCAATGCATGAAATTATCACCACTTATCTTTTCGAGGGCTGGCCAAATGTATGAAATATATATAACTTCTAATATTTTTTATTTTAATATTTCATTCCAATTCAAAAGCTATAAATAAAGTGTTATTAATTTCTTTCTGTAGACTATTCAAAAGTCTCCTAAACCGTATCCCACAAATGCAATCAAAGAAATGAAGAATTTGATTATAGAATACATTTCTAATAATATGCTTTGATACGATATGTCCATTAATTATTTGTGCTTTATAATATATTTTGTGAATATATTTGTTTATTTTTTCTTTGTATATATATAGAGAGAGTAAAGAAATCATGAGCTTAACTCGAAAATTATATCAAATCATCTCCAAATTTTAATTTATCATGCTCATTAAATTCTTTATATGAAAATCTCGTGGGATACAAAAATTTGGAGTGTTTTGAATTTTTTATGTCACCGTTTTTAATTTTTAAAAATGATGTTCAAACATTAAATATTTTATTATTATTTTAGAGCTGATTTCAAAAATTAAAAACCATGACTTAAAAAGCTCAAAACACTTCAAATTTTTTAAACCACAAGATTTTTATATAAAGAATTTAATGAGTATGATAAATTAAAATTTAGATATGATTTGATGTATTTTTTTACTTAAGCTCACAAAAAGCCTCTATGAGCTTGCTCACGGTATATATATATATATACTAGCTATATACGTACCCGCACGTTGCAGCAGACTCTTTTATTTAAACATTAAAATATTATAAAATAAAAAAATTCACATTTATCTAATATTAAATTATAAATTCACCAAATTATAGAGAAACTTATAATAAAGACTATATTTAATCTTGGATGAGATTTTTGCACAATATGAGTTAATGATTCATGATTTTTATGGCAAGAAAAGTAAATTATTCTAACATATATTATCACCATTAATTTCTTACCAAATATGCACAAAGTTGCTAAATAAAAAAAAATAACATTATGGAAATAATAGTATATATGGGAAAGAAATGGAGAGAAAGAGAATATCAATGGACGCGAACACAAATGTTTGATCAACTAAAAATAAATATTATCCGTCTAATTGAGAGATAAAATGGGTATAATAAAAAATTACCATGACAAAAAATGGACCCTCCAATTCTTAGATGCTTTATATAATAGTATAGATAATATGGTGTTTATTATAAATATATGTATTTATCTGTTATTGATATCTATTACAACTAATCACTACCAGAAAAAATGATTTAGAACCGCCCATTTAGAACCGGTTTTTTAAAAAACAGGTGTTAAAAGGTGAGAGTGGCATATTTGTATATTTTATTAAAATTATTAGAACCGGTTATAAGTTTTTTTTATTAAAACCGGTTTTATAATAACCGGTTCTATTTGATTTAATTAAAATCGGTTGTAAGAAAACTGGTTCTAAATTTTTTGTTTTAGAACCGGTTTTAAAACAATAATTTTAGAATCGGTTTTTTTAAAACCGGTTCTACAATTTTTATTTTAAAATCAGTTTTGAACAAAACCGGTTTTAATTGAAAAATAAATTATTCTAGTTTCAAAAAACCGGTTCTAAATTAAGATTAGGGTTATTTATCACACTTCCTCTCACAGCGCCGCTCTTTTATCTTCATTTTCACTATTCACCATTAGAAGCTCTATGTTCCATCTGTTCCCAGCTGCAACAACATCCACTTACTGATTAATATTTTTAGATCTCTTAAAGGTAATTCTTCTGTACATAATTTAAATTTAAGTACATTTTCTTATTTTCTTATTTAAGTACATCCTTGTTAATTTTAACACCCATTAATTTGCATAATTATTGCATAAATTGATTACATATATATAAATAAAATTATATATGTGTAATTGATAGTATTGTCATATAAGACCAAACTACCGGAATTTTTATTAATTTAGGTCCATACTCGTTCGAGATTAATTCAATAGGGATTAATCCCGAATAGTCCCCGATTTGGGACTACTTTTTGAATACTTTGTCTCATTTAGGATAGTGAACATATACTAGCTTTAATTTGGTGTTTGAAAAAAATTTGGTTAGTATTTTCCCTAATGTTCCTACATGTACGTACGTATATGAAAATTTACGTTGACGTACTCGGGGAGCATAGGGGAAATGCTGCCGAATTTTTTAAACATTAAATTAGCTTGTATATGTTTACTAATGAGACAAACTATTTAAAAAGTGAGTTAAGGTGGTTGACCGGCCCAGAATTAGACCTTAAATCTGAAATCCTATATTCTAAACCCTAATTGTGAGATTGATGTTTTTTTACAGATGGATCGTAATACTTGGATGTATAAAATCAAAAGGAATATAATTGAATATTTGAGGGGAATTGATGAATTTTTGGAATGTGCCTCAGAAGATATGAGAAATATGGGTGCACGGACACTTGTTTGTCCTTGTGAAGATTGTCAAAATTTACGGAGATTTGGAAATATCAAACAAGTGAGAGATCATTTAATTCGTCGTGGGTTTATGGATCGATACACCCGATGAGTACGGCATGGAGAAAATATTGAAACTGTTGATAATACTGAAAATAGTAGAAATATTGAAAATATTGTACGAGATGAATCTGAAGGTGATGACTTAAATTTAGACAAAGATGAATGGGATGTATTGGAGAATGAAAATGTGAGAAATACAGAAAATATAGACAATGTAGAAAGTGAACAATTGGATGAAATTATGAATGATATTGCAGCGGATTTTGTCGATATTCCTGAAATTTTTAAAAATTTGGGTAATGATTCCAATGTGTCATTATTTCCCGGTTGTACAAAATTTATGAAAATATTTGCAGTTTTTAAATTGTATAACCTGAAAGCTAAAAACGGATGGAGTGATAAAAGTTTTTACCTCTTTATTAGAACTTCTAGGAGAAATACTTCCAGAAAATAATTTAATACCGGACTCCACATATAGAGCGAAGAAATTATTATGTCCCTTGAGTATGGAAGTAGAGAGAATTCATGTATGTCCGAATGATTGCATATTATATCGAAATGAGTACAATGATTTGGATAAGTGTCCGAAATGTAACGCTTCACGGTACAAACCGAGAGATAATGAAATAGAAGTTTTATTAGATGCTTTATATAATAGTATAGATAATATGATGTTTATTATAAATATATATATTTATCTGTTATTGATATCTATTACAACTAATATTGATAATTGATTATATAAATTATATATGGCTAGCAATATATGGACTAGTCACAGTAAACAGTGCAATCATTAAAAAAATTCACTATTCTGTAACGGCTCTACTATCCAAATGTTACCAAAGAATAAATAAATATAAAATAAAAATATTATTCATAACGAAAAGTTTCTAACGGTTTTCTTTAAGAAATGTTATTATAGTTTACAATTTGTAACGGTTCGTTCATAGAACCGTTACCCGAAAGAACGAATCTATAACGGTTTTACAATATAAAAGCGTTATTGTTTGTTGCTCATTTCTAATGGTTCTTTTAGGAAACCATTACAAACTTGTGTAAGGTATTTTTATAAACGTTATAGTATTGTAACGGTTGTTTAATATTTTTAGAAACCCGCCATCTACCACGGTTGTGTAACCATTATTAATTATAATAATTAACTGTTAGTGAAGCTTTATGGTAATGATATGACCACATTAATTAACATCATGAAATATTCATACCCAACTCAATACTCCCTTACCCTTTGACATTTTCAAGCAGCGCATCGGTCATGTATTTACTCATGGCATTCGCGCACCTGCTCAAAACTTGTTCATACAAGTGGAATAGGGACAGACAATTAATCATGCCACAATTGTACCAGTACAATTAATATTATGCCGCAGTTGACGCTATCAATTTAGCACTCTGTATATAGAGGTCAAGACAACAATCATTGCATACTAATGTGAGAAAGATACGAGGCTATTCTACTTGGCGAAGCACAATGGAGATGGTACTTCAGATTTAAATTTATAATTTTAAATAAGAAATAACCAATTTTAATAATTTAATCTAATTTCCATCTTAAAATGTGTTAGCAAAATAAATTTTATATATTTTTTGCTATATTTTTGTTTGGAAGAAAAACATTATTTTTGGACGAATTAAAATTCTCATATCAAATTATTTCTCCTCATCCAAAAAAAATAACAAATTAATTTCAAAAATTATAAAATTTAGTATGTTAATATATTTTCATATGCAGATTAAATTGAATGATTCATATTAATCATATCTAGTTGGAAATTAGAAATTTGAGAGTTCGGATTTCATGTTGAATGGTTGAAATTGAACATTTTTTTACCATCACACTATATATTCTTCACAAAGCATAATATTCTCATTTTATATATAGAATGAGGTTATTGTACTCTTCACAAAGCATAATATTCTCATTTTATATATAGAATGAGGTTATTGTACTTTTATATATAGGGTGATGCTATTGTACTTTGTGAAGCACAATAACTGCTATGTTTTCGATCCAATTTTCTAATTTGAAACTAGAAAATCCGGATTTGCACAACCACAACTGTAATTAGTGCCTTGTGGGGTTGCTATGAAGGGTACCTCATTTATCTCCATCACAAGAAAGCTAACAATATGTGTAGTGCAACTAGCTAGTTGCCCATATCATACCATATGCTCCTAAGAAACATAATTCATTCTTCTCCCAAAACCTCTATAGAAAGCAAAGCACAACCAACGCTCTTGTAGTGTTTCAATATCTCAGTTAACTACTGGCTAGCTAGTTGCAATGGCAGATGATGATTTTGATGAAGAAGAGATTTGGGGCTTCTTCGGAAATGAAATAGATTATGGGGTTAGCCCGAAAAGTACCAAGAAGCACAAAAACAAGGCTGTGATCTCTTCTCCTCCTTCCAATGCCTCTTCTCCTAAGACAATACGAAAACCGAATGGCGCCATGAGCAAAACCATGAGGCAATCTGCACCAGTCAATATCCCTGACTGGTCCAAAATATACCAAAACAAGAACTACTCAAGACCCGCTGACGATGACTCGGTAGAAGACGAAGGATCTGTGGAGAGGGTCCCACCACACGAGTGGCTAGCAAGGAAAATGGCAAAGAGCAACATCTCTTCTTTCTCTATGTGTGAAGGTGCTGGAAGAACACTGAAAGGAAGAGACCTTAGCACGGTAAGGCATTCCGTGCTGACAAAAACTGGGTTTCTGGAGTAAACTTAATTAGCTAATAATTTTTTGGGCACTTGAGCAAAATTTGTTGTATTCCATTACATTACATAATAGTAGGTTAAGCGTTTATTATCTTGTTTAGTCGTCTTTTTAATGCTACCTTTTCTTTTGCCTTAGGCCTTAGCCATCCACTTTTTGCTTTTGTTATTTGTTTGTTAGAAGATCGCTGTTGTGAGTAACATTAGGCGAGTGCTTCAGTGCGTTGTTTTAGCACTGAGATTTTGTGGTCTCGAGTATTTAGCTACCTAGGTGCATTTATGTGTCACTTTTGTAATGTATGTTGATTTGATGAGTAAATATATCAGTTTCTCTGGGTTTAAGACATATATCCCTTTGGGTTTTTTTATCTTTCATGGACTTTATTTCTTATTTCAGTCGCTTGTTTCCAAGCCAGCCATGATTAATGTACAAATTTTTTCAAGTAACCTCTAAATTTTGTGGCCGTTTCCTATATATATATATAAGCGGTGCCAATCAAGACATGTGCCAACATCAGTCAACCGTAGATGCTGCCCCCATGCAGTTGCACACAGCACACTATTAGATATGATCACATCGGATCATGAAAGCAGATATAATAAATTTTGTGACTTATAGCTAACTAAAAGCACTTTAGTTTTCTTCCAAAAATACCACACACGAAAACATTCCTTCAAGCAACCGAAAAGAAGTACAATCAAACTTGGGAAAAATAAATAAATTACAGGAAACAGGGAAACTCCTATTTCCAGGGATGGATCGTATATGAGATAGCTAATAGTAGATCTTGTCTGCCCATGTGCATCTGCCTTCTCATTATTTCAGGTCCTCTGAAAACCAACAACACACTAGATAACCTTTATCCTATCCATCCAATAATTTATAGCAGTTA
Source organism: Schoenoplectus tabernaemontani (assembly GCA_037127355.1). Classification (NCBI taxonomy): domain Eukaryota; kingdom Viridiplantae; phylum Streptophyta; class Magnoliopsida; order Poales; family Cyperaceae; genus Schoenoplectus; species Schoenoplectus tabernaemontani. Next base: position 660,589 of record CM073744.1, on the reverse strand, counting down.
TAACTTATAGGGGGTAATATATGCTACAGTAACTAAGTGCCATATATAAACGTACTAATAAAGCCAGCTGTGATTTTGGATTTGAGTGCATTATTTTTTTAGGGTTTCAGAGTACGTAGTACTCCTGTTCATGATGCCTCGCTGCTCGTTAATTTTCTTGATTGTACAATTAAGTATTAATCCATTGAAGCCGCTAGCCCCAATGTCCTTCAAAAGGGGTATTAATCAAGGTTTATAAAATCGGAATTGGAATCGGCAAGTTGATTGTGAAATCAGAATCGAAAGAATCGGTCGGAATTGGATGAATCAGATCGGAAACTCAATTTTTTTATTTAAAAGTTTATTTTGCATTAAAAAATAGGAAAAAATATTTGAAGGTAATAAATTATATTTAATAATCCATTAATTTAGTATAATACATATATTTAAAATTAAACAGACGACGTGATGTATTCACATGTGCGGTATAGAAACAAATGAAAACATAATAATACATATTTGTTTAAAGATAATTCAACGTACATACTAATAAATTTTCTTAATAAATAATTTATTTTAAATTGTAATTAAAACTGTGAAACCGAAAATTCTAAATAGTAAAATATAGAAAATTCTAATTAAACAAAAATGAGAAAATAAAAGATTAAAATAAACATGTTGAGTAATTGAAATATGATGAAAGAAATAATAATAATAATTGATCAATTGAAAATCAGAAACAAACCGATAGTTTTCCGTTTTATCTAGAAAACAATTAAGTCAATATTCTGTACAAGAACTAATGCAAAACACAATTAAATAACTGATAAATGAATATTAATAATCAAGTAAATTTGAAACAAATTAACAAAACCAATCTAATTCTAAATTTCTAATAAACAAATGAGCACACAGAATTTTCCTCGCCCACGTGACCAACCCTTTTCTCTTTCCCATCCCTCTTCAATCTCCCCACCGAAACTGCTTCCCATTTTTCCCCTCCCCCCTTTCGATTCCCTTTGTTCCGTCACCTTCTCCCTCTCACCCCCAAATCTGCACCCCTAACTCGGAGCAAAAACAGATTTCAGCTCTCCCCAAGTACATCTGAGCTCACCTCTCTTCCCTGTCAAACCGATTTCAGCGATCTTTTATGGAAAAACGACTGCGAATAAATTGTTTGTGGTTGGGGCATTCAATCATATTTGTTTGTGGTTTGTGTTTGTAGAGCCTGCATAAGTTCGGAAATTGGGGTACCCACTTTTCTTGATTAAGGGGTCAAGGTTATTTGTTGAGGTAGTTGTTTGTACTAATTATGGACTAAAAGTCTAGTTTAGGCCGCCCACAAATGTCCCCAAGCAAGGAACCTCACTAAATACTGGAAGGTAGTGAAGGTAATTAAGAGGCTCATTAATTTGCCAAGTTGCAGTTAGGTTATTATTTTGTGGTTGAAAATACCATTTATCAGTAATTTGGTCCAATACAAATCTAAGCAATTGTATTGTGTGTGCTAATTTTCTTTGTGTGCTAGTTCTTTTTTGTGAAAGGATAAAAAAAATGTCTGAAATTTACATATTTATTTTCAAATATTGGTTCTTTTTAGTGCAAATTCATGAATTATTTTTTTAAAGAAAAGCGGCAAAAAATCATTGATTTCATTGAAATCATAAACCAAAGTCAGAGGGCAATAAAACATCAATTGTTTGGTGTTTTAATCCCATACAAGTTTAACAAGAACCTACCAACTATTACATAGTAGAAAAACCTACTTGTTATGACAAAACAGAAAAAACATAGCTGCTCACATCTGGAGCTGGCCTCCAAAAATCTAAACTAATCTCAAAGAGATAGGCAAAAGCATACAATAGTAAATAATAATCATACCAACACAAATTTATCAAACAACACAATATACCAACACAATATATCACTCACAACACAGAATGAGCTATTATAATGTCAGTATTACGGATGTTGCTTCATCCAAACATGTGAGTGCTGATCATGAGATGTGTCTCTTCCTCTGCCAACTCTTCCACCTCAAGAAGCAAATCTCCTACCTGTAAAGGAAGAGTGTCTACCCCCTAGGGCAATATCAAAAGTAAGTTTGAGAATTTGAGAAGCATTCCTAACTATACACCAAAAAATAACTAGGTTGATAATTCTAATACCTAAAGATCTTAAGGAGGAAGGGAAAGCGGATCTAAAAATATTATTATCTCTCTCTGACCATAATACCCAACATATTGCACTATGAACTAGTTCTACTAAAGTTTGATCTTTTAAAGGGATGCAACTGTCAAGCATCCATAAATCCTCTAAAATAAATCCATGAAAATGAAAATAATTATGTTGTGCAATCCAATTCTATATTGCATGAGCTATTTTTACAAGAAACAAAAAGATGATCAATATACTCATACTGATCACAAAACACACAAGAGGTTTCATCTTACCATCCTTTGTTAACTAATTGAGCATTAGTAAGAACTTTTTTCCTTCTAAGTAGCCACATGAAAATTTTTATTTTCAAATATTTTTTTGTATTCCATACAATGTCATATTCATGATTAATAATCCCATAAAAATCCAACCATTCATAAAGGGAATGCACTAAAAAATTATCAGCCATCTCCAAATATTTATGTCAAAGGAAGCAGGGCATAAGTGAAAAGATGTAAATTCAACATTAAGATTATTCCATTCAAGTAGAAAGATATCAACTAAATGTCTTATAAAGTCTAAATGTAAGGAACATGTGAAAAAGCTACAACCACTATAATGTGAGGATCAGTAACAATAGAATAAAGAAAAGGACAATAATAATATAAAGTACATCCATTATGTCATATATCTATCCAAAATAGGACAGAATTACCTAAACCTATAGTCTTATTAAATCCTAAATTAATTAGATCCTTATCTTTGAGCATCTCTTTCCAAAAAGGAGAAATACTATGAAGACAAAGTGATTACTTAGCATACAAAATATCTTTCCATTTTTATTGAATATGGGAATCATTAAATCTAACTAATCATTTAGCTAATAAGATAGTATTCATTAATTCTAAATCTATCAAACTTAAATCACCTTGAGATTTATTTTTACATACAACTTTTCAAGAAACTAAGTGCTATTTCTTCCTAGCAGAATTACCTCCATATCATAAAAAATATTTTCTTATTTTATCAATTTCATTTCTAACATGGGTAAGAAATCTATAAATAAACATCCAGTATAATTTTTTTTTTTTTGAGATAACTCAATTCAAAAGTGTGACTCTTCCTTCCATGGATAATAATTTACCTTACAGCCTTATAACTTTTTATCAATTTTTTTAATAATTTTTTTAATGTTTAGCTTTAAGTTTTTAAAATGTAGAAGAACTCCTAAGTAGGTAATAAGAAGTGTTGACATTCTACAACCTAGTATATTTACAGATTATTCTCCTTCTATAGATGAGATATTTAAATGGACCATCTCATATTTATCGTAGTTAATTTTGAGACTAGATAGATCTTCAAAGCTATTAAGATCCATTTTAAAATCTCAATATAATTAGAATTGACTTCTAAAAAGAGAAGAGTATGGTCAGCAATGCGAAAATTAACTAGGCCTTGAAAAGCACCTATCGGATCTAAACCTTGCAAATAACCTCTATCTTTAGCATTAATAAATAAGATATTAAGAACATCATCTACAAGATCAAAAAGAAAAGAATTGTATATTCCACAATTGGAAAATATGTCAGAGGATGCTCATTTGATAGAAAATTATGTATCATTTACCTTATACTTTATTTGTAATATTAATTATTGTTAAATATGACATTAAATGTTAGAAAATTGTCATAGAAAGTTCAATAAAAAAATACAACATGTATAATATGTATGCAACAAACTGGATGTATATATGCAGCGCGTTTACGGATATGTTTATTCTGTTTTAAAAAAAACGTCCAATATAATAAGATTGAGTTCGAATATATATAAAACAAAAAAAGAAAAGAAACTTCATGTTTTTAATAAACGTGACAAAATTGTCACCCGCTTTAATTTCTTTTCAAAATGATACATGATAATTTACAAATTCTAAAAATTATACATTTAAATTATTTGCTCATCGTACATTAATTCCACTCACTGTTGATGCCCCAATATGCAGCTAGCCTTATTCCGCCTATGCTAACATCTAAATGGATTAATGTAATAAAAATTAGAACATTTAAATTGTTTATTTTTCAATAATGGGCAATGAGCTAACTTTGGGTTAAGGCCCCAGCAGGCCAGCAACTCGATGTCATGAAAGAGTAATCACTACACCATAAAAAAGGTTTTACAGCGGTTATTTCTCTCAGTTAGCTTATTGGGAGCGCTGTAAAATTTAATAGTGATTTTGTTAAAAATTACTGTAAAATATTTACAACGGTTCTTATGGAAAAACCGCTGCAAATCTCTATTTACAACGATTTTTAACTAAAAAATTGATGTAAATATGACTTATTACAACAGTTTGATGCTCTGAAAAAAGAAAATGATTAGTACATAAATATATATTAAAAAACTAACAAATTTAACTATGTATAATTAATTTCTACTCGCCTTGAGAAAATAATCTAACAGGTAATTCTTAATGATTTCAATCATGTTCCGCATGACATAATACATGCATGCACTCGCTGCCGCTAGGTTGTGTCGGGCATTAATAATAATTATAATTATAATAATAATAGGTTAATATACATAATTATGCATGCATGTATAAGAACCTAATGAATTATAATTAATTGTAATGCTAATTATATAATATATAACCATACCTGAATCTGTCGAAAAACAATTGGATCATTTACTCCCACAAGTTTACTTGAGCTATGCAGTTGCCAATAACGTTTGCACGTATGAGAATACTTGCGCATTCAGAGCAAACTTGAGCGCCAACTCCGAAGGATTGACTATGAGGTTTATTGAATTTGCACAATATAACGTGCGCGACACGACAAGACAACGGTGTGGTGAGGCGAGGCAGCAGCACAGAATGAGGCAGTGGCACAAAATGAGGATGCGGCGAGGTAGCGGCGTGGCGACAGAGAGGCGGAGAGAGGGAGGAGCACGGCGACAGCGACGAGAGAGAAATCGAACCCGCTCTGATCCGCTTCCGTTACCCACTTCGTTTGAGAGAATATAGAGGAGAAGTTTGTTGTTGAGACAACAAGAGAAGAGGATAGAAAATTTGATCAAATTTGATGGAATTTTGTGTTATTTCGAGCTAAAAAAATGCTCAAATTTGAAGCTCCTTTAATGGTGGCGGCTGCTGGTTGGGAGAGAGAGTGTGTGTCTAGGGCAGCAGCAGTTATTAGCAACTTTACAACGGTTTTTGAGATAAAAAAACGTTGTAAAGCCATTTACAGTGTTTTAGCTTAAAACCGCTATAAATGGTGCGCTGCAAAAGAGGTTTTTTGACGTAGTGAATTAATCATTGAATCATCTTTTTGATCTATATATAGGTAGAATGGTTAATTTGTTCGTGATGCTGCCGATGGTTTCTTAAAAACAAGCTTTCGAGAACATTGTTTCAAAATTGTGCGCGCCATATAGAAGCCTGGCCTTTTTTGTATACAATAAGAATTAATGATAGTTGATCGATCGTAAATCTTTAGTTATTATAAGGCGTTTTTTATAATCGGACCTCAAACTTATAACATCCAATAAGAAAAACTTTGACGTTATCGTATGTAAGCATCATATACAATACGATACTAAAGATAGTAAGTATGAGCTTAATTAAGCTCGAAAATTTTTCGTCAATTTAACTCATATCAAAATTATATGGGATATACTTTATTCTTTTTTTTGAACTTTTTAATTGCTTGCTTTGGATTTTTAAGATGACTTACTTTCATATACAAATATTAATTATTTTATTAATATTTTATGATTATTTTAAAAATATAAAATAAATACCACTACTATAAATATAAAATTCAACAATGATTTTGAAACATTTTAAATAATGGTTCTCCAACCATTATTGAAGAGAAAAATGTATAAATAATCGTGTTAAACGTATTGTTAAAATCATTATTGGAGTACCTTTATCAATGATTCTTAACTAAAGAACTGTTATTAAAGGACCTTTAGCAATGGTTCCAAATGAAGAACCATTGTTAAAGGATCCTTTGGAGATGATTTTTGTCACACCCTAAACCAAAGAATAATGCTCAGAAATGATAGTCATCAATTGCACATAAAGACACGCGTACACATAAAAACATAAAATATATACAAGTCATTCATTTATCATAATCAAATAGTAAAAATTTATTTATACATGCTATAATAAATAATAATAAATGAAGACTAGAAGAATGTTGAAGCAAATATAAATAGTACAAACAGGATGATATCGTGAGGGCTACCAATAATCAAATACAGACTACGTAACAAATCTGAAAAGAAAAGAAAATAAAATATAGTTATACGGTAGAAAAATCAATTGACCTCTTAAAGTCGGTCCTCACAATCTGTCAGCTAGCTCCAAACCCCATAATCATTATGAAATAGTCACTCAGTGTGATTTTAGATTCAACCACCAATATATTACATATATCTCGACTTACACTTAAAATCAATTAAATTTAATTTATAGTAGATATAATAATATATAAATATATAATATTTTATTCTATATTATTAAGTTGATTAATTATTTCATAAGTATATGTAAAGTGAATGCGTTTAATTTATAAATATGCACTACATGAATGATATGACAATCATAAAAAAAATAAACCCAAAAATATTTATGGAATATAATAATAGAATAGTACAAGGGTCAAACTCCCATATCACATTTATATGTTCTATTTTATTTTATGTGAATATGACACTAACATATTTTAAATTGGACATCTCATTCCTTTATGAAATTTGCATTGGTATTTTAATTGAACTTGATATATCATTATTTATTCAAAAATTTCACTTCTCACATTTTAAATTTGATTTAGATGTACATTTTTAAAAATTTTAATTTGATTTTGGATTTTGTTCTTAAGTTTTTAGAAATTTATTATATATATTTTCTCATATATTTTAATTCAAATTTGTGAGATTTCATAGTTTTTATTAAAGAATCATTAAAGGGTCATTTAATAATAGTTCTTAGTCAGAAATTATTGCTAAAGATTTTTTAATTATTTTTTTTACTTTCACTGATTTCTTTAATAATTATGAACATATTAAAATATACATTTATAAAAATAACATTGTATATATGTAATTCATTCAATAATTATTATGAAAAAATATATAATTTTTAAGAAAAAACTAAAAAATAATAAAAATAAAAAATATTCAATAATACATCTTTATTCATTCAACGATACAAAAATATATATATAATTTATCAGAAAAAAATGAAAACTAACAAAAAATAGATCTTTAAAACTTCAAATATATTTTTGAGGCATTATACGAACTTTTTTGGCCCCAAAATGTCACAATGAGAAAAATAGTTAACATTGTAGATATCATCGCAAGCTTTCTCTAACCGCATAGAACGTCTCAATCGAAGTTTTTTTATGAAATTTTTATGATTGATTTTTTATTTTTATTTTGTTCTTTCTTTCCTCTTTCTCTGCTTTGTCTCTCATCTCTCTTTTATATATAAAACTAGGATGAATGATAATGATAATTTGTGGGAGAGAGATTTTTGAATATAGATTTTTGGATCGATAGATCAAGATGAAGAACAATTAGATTTGAGTGTATAACAATCCGTGAGAGTATAAAATGTGAAATTTTATTGGTAGGTTTTTTTCTTTCGGTGTAAAATTCAAATACCCTTTAACAATGGCTCTTTACAAAATCATTGTAATCCTTTAACAATGGTTCTTAGTTAGGAACTGTTGTTAAATGATCTCTTTAGCAATGATTTCTTATAAAAAAATGTTGCTAATAAATATTTAACAATGTTTTTTTATTAGAACTGTTGTTAAATTCTTATCCAAATCTTTTGACATATGTGACCTCCATTTTAATAATTTTTTTATTGAAAATCATTACAAAATAAGTTCTTAATATTTCAGTAATGTCACTAATCCTCTTTTAATAATGAAATTTATCAATAATCATTATTAAATGGGTGTTGGCTAAGCTCCTTTTTGTTGTAGTGCAATTAGAAGTTTCAAAAAATGGAAACTTGTTGTATCCCATAAAATTTGTGTACGAAGAATTTATCGAACAACATAAATCAATATTTAAAAATGATTTTATATATTTTTTGAGTTGAGCTTATGAATATTTTTTGTGAGCTTAAACTCAAACTATCTTTATTTTCACTCTCTGGATTGTGATCTTCTGTCATGCGGCACATGTGCAACACACATTGCAACCTTTAGATTTACTGAGCCTTTTGAGATTGGTGAAGCACGCATCTTAATGTGAATTAGAAGGTCATCATATTACTCTACACGGTGTTGCAAAAAGAGACGATAGGAATTCATCTATCTATATATAGAGTTATGGTATGGTGAGTCCCGGAGTGCAAACTATTTTTTATATTTCATATTATATCTATCATTTTTGAATTTAAAATATTGATCCAACCGTTCAAAGTAATCTCCATAATAAAATATACTTTAAAATCAAATTTTATATTTTTTAAAATTAGTTTTGAAAGATAAAAAAACATTATTATTGGAATTTATTAGCTCGATATATTTTCTATCCAAAAATAAAAAATATATAGAAACTTTAATTTCCAGATATATTTTAATGTAAAGATTATGTTGAATGGTATGGTTGAATCAATCTTTTAAATTTAAAAATAAAAAATATGTTATAAAATAAAAATATATATTTTATAAATGACGACTCACCTTATAAATTTTGGAGGAACCCATATCCGATAAAAAAGCATTTGGGCTTGTTGATGGTGCTTCATCGTAATCTGGCTGACTGGGTTCCCTCTGTGTTCGCGATGAAGAAAGAGTACGGGTGGGATAAATTACTACCACTTTTAAACATATATCAAAGTGTTGTAGGAATCAAGTTAGCATTATTTTTGGAACTTGTTACCTTTTTAACTTTTATTTTAACAATAATTTCAACTTTTTATCTGAAGTAATAATGCATCAAATGATCTTTCTAAAAAATGAAAAAAAAAAAAAGAAGAGAGAGAGAAAACGATGGCACTCTTACTTTCTCTATATATGAAGATTGAAGAACAGAACAATGTGAAAATGGAACGGAGGCCTCGATTTATAAGAAACAGGAAATGATTTGACACGCCACAGCTAGTGCATAGAACCTAACATTCTTATCTAATATTTATTTACTTATATAATAAGTAGCATCAGCATCTTCAAATTCAGTGTACTACTGTAGTACATGATGCAGTACAAGAAATATTCACATGAATCTTTTTAGTCGACTCGAGCGCAAAGTTCTGCAGAGCATGGATGTTTTACGGCACGCGTGATACAGCCATTCATGCACTACACACGTGAACATTTTGAAATTCGATAAATTAAGAACGAAATTTAATGAAATTGCTCTGCTCCGACTCCTGCCAAATCGGTGACTCTCTGTCAAGTGTTTTGCCGAGCGTCAAAATCAAATGATATCTATTTATTCAGCTAGGTTGGGCACACATTTGATTTTTTTTTACTGCTAGAAAAAATATATATATTCAGCTAGATTGGGCTCTAGAGTACCAGGACCGAAAAAATTATTCAACTAACTTTTTTACCACCTGATCCAACTTATACCGCAAAGGGTCTGTTGGGTAACTGGTCCAAAATATTCGACCTAATTTTTAATTTGGACCTGATAGAGAGGTTAATATTGTTGATAGAGAGGTAATCAACATTGTCTCAAAATCAAAATGATCAAATAGAGATTTTATACCCTAATCGTTATAATTGTTGTAATGGATTTAAATCAATTATGTATAAATTTTGTTCAAATTATTTCATAACCTTGTCATACCCTAACTGTTGTAACAGATCTCACATCGGTTATAACAGATTATCTCGAGATAAATTTTAGACTCTTAACTGTTATAACGGATTTAAATATCCGTTATAACAAAATAAATCATTTTCAGGGAATTGATGACCCCATATCACTGCAAATGACTAAACTATGCCAATCTCCAATTTCATAACGCACCATTCTATGCAACCTCCTATTTGTTTGGTTGTATCTTTGAGCTCACCATGGATAATCTGGCCTAATATATAGATATTACCAATGAGGGTGATGAGGCATACTCGCTTCGGGGTTGGTCAGTAATTATATAAGAGGATGCCGATGCCTACGGGGAGTGGTTTGACAAAGAGTAAATTTCTGGTAAGTCTCTCTATGTTATCTATCTTTCAGCCCTTCACCGTTTGATCTTTGCCTTCATTAACAACATTCTCACTCCTAAGTCGACGATCAAGACAAACATGAAACAAAATGTCATCTTCTACATGCGTCATTTCATCTCTCTCGATGACATCAAGATCAATATTTCTTACATTCTCCTCAAGCACGTGCGCACCGCTTTCACCAATAAGAGATATTCCTTATCCTATTCATCGCTCATATATAGGATAGTTTGGTGTTGCCTGATTCAACTGCCCCGACAATATCTAAAAGCAAAGATCACCCATCTTTATCAACTTGGGGTAGCAAAGGATTGTTGACAATGATAGGTCTATTATGATTTTAGAATCCTGACCTATCAATCACTGAATCTTTGCACTGAATGTCTTGCCTAGTCAATACTGGGATCTTGCCGACTCCGACTCAAGGTACCCATTGTTCCTCCGCCTACATTCTATCAGGCTTCTTCTTCAGGAGACTTTGTCGATCTACCTCCCTCGGCCGATACCAATGCACAACTCTATTGGTTGTGCTCCTAGTTCTTTGCCTTCAACATGAATTTCCAAGGATACAAGACGAATGTGTACCACCACCTCGACTTGATTGAGATGGCTCGGCACAACCTGATGGTACGATGGGTTCGTCAGTAAAGGGCTGGTACCAGTTCTTCCGATGGACATGATAATAGTGGTGATGATGCTATTGCTGATGGTGACGACGATGTGACACCATGGAGGAGTAATTCTTAGAGTTTATATTCATATTTTTTTCTCGGTTTAGGTTGAGAGTTTATGGATATTTTTATTGTTATGAAATATGTTTGTGTGCCATGTAAGGGTGTCAATTATTGACCCGACCCGACCCAACCCAACACGATCCGAAGATAAATGGGTCGGGTTCGGATCAACCCGATCCGATCCGATTAATTATATTTTTTAAGTAATTTTATGATTGAGTACTAATTAAATCTTAAATATATATTAATAATACACTAATTAATATTAATTATAATTTAATTAATATTTAATTACTTAAAATAATATAAAAATATTTAATAAATATTTAATTATTTTATATGGGTCGGGTCAGGTCAGGTCGGGTCGACCCGTAACCCAATCGGGTCGGGTATGAGTCAAGATTTTCTGATCCGAATGTAATCGGGTCGGGTCAAAAAAATAATAAAGTAATGATGATCCGACTCATACCCGACCCGACCTATTGACACCCCTAGTACCATGCTAATTTTGGATGATAATACTATGCATATGTTTGTTTGGATGCTTTGACTTGCTATATTTTATCTGTCTGTTGATTGCATGTACTATGTGATTGTTCTATTTTGTTCTATTTTTTATGCTTTCATTGCAAAAGTTTTGTTATTGAGGAGGAGAATGTATATTTTGAGAGTTTTATCAATTTTTTTGTCTTTCTCCGATTTTCAAATCAAAGAGGAGAAAATTTATGGCATGAATATCATTTTGAATTTTCATAAAGGGATTTTATATTCTCAAAATAATATTATGCATCTATGTGATTATTTCATAAATTATCAAAAGGGAGAGATTATTATTGTAAATAATTTTTAAAATTATATAGAATTATATTTGTCAATTTGTAGAATAATCACATAAGTATTTAATAATTTCTTGGAGTTTGTGAAATGTAAAAACCAAGCTTAATTAGAAGAAAATATATGCCTAAAGATTTCTAGATATAGTTTGATTAGATTAGAATTTTAATATGTAAAGGTAACCAACATAGTCTTGAAATCAAATTAGTCAAATTGATATTTTATACCCTAATCGTTGTAACGGAACATCCTAACCATTGTAACGGATCATCCTAACTATTATAATGAATTAAATCAGTCCTATACAAAATTTATCCAAATTACTTCGAAATCTTATCATACTTTAACTGTTATAACGAATCTCACATCCGTTGTAACAAATTTTACCTTTGTAACGGTTAATTCCACTATAGTTTCTTCAAAGCCGAATAAACGGCCCAAAAAGTGCTACGAATTTGGAGAAATCAAAACCGAAAAGAAAAGCAATAAGCGCTGGAGACCTTTCCGTTGTTTTAATTATAAAAATAATGTGACATATAATTAATTATGGCACCACATCTACATTAGAAAAAAGGTACACCGTCAAATTAAAAGATGATTGTTCACCCAACCTTTTGAAGAAGTCCATACTACATACACAGGAAAGGAAATAATAAAATCTTCGAAGGACTTTTCACTCCAAAATAAGACGACGAGCCTTAAATTAAAAATGTGATAAATTAATATATTTTGATCATGGTAAAACGTGTAGGCCGTGGAGAGGGTCGTTGTATGATTTATTAATATTTTCTGTTTTTTCATTTTTGTTTTGTTCCCTTTAATATTTTATGTTTAATGAATAGCTTCTTGATATCATATTTAGCATCGGATTTTTAAAAATCGACACTAAATATTTATCATTTTGAAAAAATATACTTAGAATAATAATATTTTAAATAACATATTGTTGCGCATTCAATAATAATATGTAGTTAGAAAAACAAAAGAGAAAAATTGTAAAATATATCATATTAATTGATATCACAACATAATTATGCATACACAATTTAAAAAATTAAAAGTAACTAATTTACAAAATACATCATAAATACTACTAAATATAGCTATATATGATGAGCATAACAAACTAGAATATATACAATTTCTGACTATAAATCTGAAAAATAACAAAAAAAAATGGATTTCCGCTACTTCAAACGCGTTTATGAGGCATCGGATGATTTTTTTGCCCTAAAAATTGTTGTGATGACAATAATGGTTAACCCTATATATCTCATTGCGTGCTTTCTGTGATCACGTAGCATATCTCAATTGGAGTTTCTTATCAAAATTTATGACAAATTGAATATGAAGTACTCCGATTTTAATTTTATCTTCCGATCTCGTCTCTGTTTATTCAAAACATTATGAAAAATTAAACAACCAATTAAAAATAAACTAAATCATTAGACCAATAATTAAACATAATAAAATAACTAAATAAACTATTAAAAACTATAAAAATAAGAAACAAAACAATAAACATAAAATTAATCAAAACAATTTTTTTATAAAAAAACTGAGATTGAGTTTCAAATTTGATCCCGAATGCTTGGATCGGATTTGAAATTCAATCCAGAGTATAGGGTGTAAAAAGCAGGTGCTCATACTTGACCATCTTTTTTTATTTTAATTACTAAAAATAAAAAAATCTATTATTTGTTGGTGTGTGCCGGCCTTATGTATTACGCTGGACACCACGATTATGACAAACAGCTTGTTGTATCGCTATAGATCTCAGTCTTCTTAAATGCAGATTTCTTTATGAATGAGAGTTACTCCATACTGTATATATAGAATTTTAGCGTGCGAAATTTTATGCGGATGGATATATGCAGATATTTTTTTATATTTTTAAGTAGAAAATAAAATAAATAAAAGAAGCACTCAACTATAACGTAATTGAGTTGTAGCCTAACGGTAAAAGATGAAAAAATATTGACCATAGCTCTGAGAGCAAATTAAATTCTCTATTTTTCAAATTTTTTTCTAAATACATATAGACCACATGGATCCGTATATGAACAAAAACCGTATATCTTAGACTGTGTGATATTCTGATAATGATTTGGCTATCATATATGCATAGATTCATGCAACCGTATTTAAAAACACTGTAGAGTTACTGATGGCCGGGTGAATTTTTGGGAACACTAGTGTTTATTAAGAGATGCTTAGTTTTAAGATTTCATATTTTTTTCAGATTTATTTAAAAATATATAAATCTAAATATTAACTCTCAATCTTATTATGATAATAAAATTTTCTTGTGATTTCTATTTTGTGGGATATCTAGAAATGTGGAAAAAAATAATCAGAATACCTTCTTAAAATGAAACGCGTTTTATGATGAATTATGATGATAGTTGGTTATGACATTTGAGAATTTGTGAACTAGGGTTGTAAAAATATAGTTATCATATAAATAATTAAAGATATAAAATATAAAATATAAAATATATTTAATTTTTTTAAATTAAACATAAATTTAAATGCTAAAGATGTATATAATAATAAATTATTATTATCATAAATAATATAACTAAACACATGATAATTTATAAAGGCTCATAAAAAGTTAGATCATTTTATGAGTTATGTTCATCTTAAGTATATTATACACATTACTTTAAATGAGGAGGGAGAAAAATTACATATGAATCATTAGATTTAAGTAAATAAAAATATTTAAATAAAATGAATGGTGAAAAAGTTTTGATGATGTTGTATGTGTAAGATTATAATAATTAACCCTCTTTATGGGGGTATTTGGGTTGTTCATCGAGTTTCACCTAAAAAATATAGCCTATTTAAATAATCAAATATTTAAAATGATAATTTTTCTGTAAAATAACTTTTATTAGGAAATATTTGACATAAATATATTTTTGTCAAAATGATAAAAATATATTTAATGATAAATATTATAATTCATTAAAAAGAATAAAAAATTGTATTGCTCTAATATTCAAATTGTATCTTAGAGATATCATATCTTCTCTTGAAATAAAGAAATAAAAAATAATATAAATCATTTGATTAAGATAAAAAAGAAGAAGAGAAATCATTGATGAAAAATATGATTGATGTGACATAACTAAAAAATTTAGAAATTTAACGCTCTTTTTTATTGTGACGGAACTGTTATAAGGTGATGTGGTAGGGGCGAAACCGTAAAAACTTTTCACGCCTTATTTATCCGTTGTGAAACAAGCGGTTCTGAATATATTGAATAATTCTTAGTTAAAGAAAGAAAAATATAAGACAACAACAAACTACATAAAGATAATAAATCGTACACAGCGCATCAAATATTTTTCTAGTATCGTTAAGGTCTATAATAATTAAGAATGATTTATATATATATATATATATATATATATATATATATATATATATATATATATAAATTTAACATCACGATACATTCTTATAGTGCCAGAATAGTTGATTTTCATCATAAAAAAACCAAGATTTGAAATTAATTAAGAATATTTTTCTCGATCAATATTAACAGGTAGCAAACTAGCAACCATCTATTGAATAAAATACCTATCAAAACTGAAAGTAAATAACAATATTTCTACGTATAAAGTATCAACTTACGAACTATTAACTTAGAAAAAAAAATATACCACCAATTTGCATCTCTGTCCCCGAACAATTTTTTATTTTTTGCCCCGTTGTAGGCTTGTAGTTCTAAGACAAAACCAGTCCGTATTGATCACAGCTCGTCTTGCAGGGTACAGGACCAGGTCCATGTAAGTATTTACTAGTTCCGTGTACAATGATTTACTTA
Organism: Schoenoplectus tabernaemontani; assembly: GCA_037127355.1. NCBI lineage: Eukaryota > Viridiplantae > Streptophyta > Magnoliopsida > Poales > Cyperaceae > Schoenoplectus > Schoenoplectus tabernaemontani. The sequence goes on along the minus strand of CM073744.1, from coordinate 644,831 downwards.
TTTCTAAAATAAAATTAAAATAAAAAAGAGGAAGAGACCGCAACAAAATATAATGCGTCCCTTTCCTTCACCGAAAGGCGAAAACATCTCCCTCTCTTCTCTAATTTCTTGACTTACAATTTATTCTCCCGCGATCGCTCCACGATTTGAGAAACATCTCTATCTTTCATCGGTGAGTCGATTTGGTTCCCCACTACTGTATTTCTTCCTTTCCAACTTTTTAGCTCCATGGATTGCTGATCGATTTGGGGATATGATTTCTTGTTTTGGGAAAAATTTCAGGAATCAAGCCATGGCCAAGAGTTCATTCAAGCTGGAGCACCCCCTTGGTTTGCACTCTTCTCCCGATTTCTTTATTATATTTTTTCTTGTTGCTTTCAATTAGATACAGAATTTTAGGGTTTCTCTTTTAGTCCGTATTGAGTTACTTCTGGGGAAATTGAAATGGGGTTTGGCATCGTCTAGATTGTTGTGCCTCTCAATTTTGTAGCCAACGGAAAAAAGGATATTGCCTGGTGTATATACTTGTTATTTAAAACCTTGTTTATATGTTACTGCTTACTAGCTTTTCTTTTGTATTTGCAGAGAAGAGGCAAGCTGAGGCTGCTCGTATCAGAGAGAAATATCCTGACCGAATCCCTGTTCGTACTTGTGCTTTCTTTTATCAATTTATTAACTGATAATTTAACCAATCATAATTATTGTTTCTGAAAATTTGTGATGTAGGTTATTGTTGAGAGGGCTGAAAGGAGTGACATCCCTGAAATTGACAAGAAAAAGTAGGTTCCTCTCTTAGGCGCATCTTTATTTTCTATGTTCTGCACAATTGATGCATTCTATACTATACCCTTCGGTGTCATTATATTGAATGAATGGATTTTATTCATTACCAAAGTTGTTAGTTTAAGTAATGAAGTTTAGTTTAATGATTCAACCATCTCTGCATATTTATGAGAAGTTAATATTTTATTCTAAATCTTTGTCCAAAATAGATATCTTGTACCTGCTGATCTGACAGTGGGCCAGTTTGTCTATGTGGTGCGCAAGAGAATCAAGCTCAGTGCTGAGAAGGCAATCTTTATCTTTGTCAAAAATACTCTTCCTCCCACTGGTCAGTTATATTTTGAACATTCATGATACCAAATTTCTTTTTTTTTTTGGGGTCAATACATCACATAATATGTGACATATTGTTTAGCAGATGTGATTCTATGGTTTTGTTTAATTGAGTGTTCTTTTTGTAAACATGATCGTATGATTGAGGGTAATATGTGATGCCGACAATGTATGCCTTAAATTCACTTAATTGAAAACTAATTTGAATGAATACTTATAAATATGTGAATTCTCTTTTGCAGCTGCTATGATGTCAGCAATTTATGAAGAGAACAAGGATGAAGATGGGTTTCTCTACATGGCATACAGTGGAGAGAATACATTTGGTTCCAACTGATGCTGGATGTTTTCCTCTGAAACCCAAAGAAAATTGTATATTCGCTCATCAGTCCTAGTGTTGATTTCTTGCATTTCCTAAACGAATGTGGAGAATGATTACTGTGTTTATGTCATGTTAACAGCTAGTTAATCCATTTTCTTTCATGCAAATTGAGTCTATAAGTTTATTGCCTTCCGGTGATACATAAGAATCTAAGATTCATGTTTTCTAATGGCATGTATTATTCTTAATCTGTTGATGAATTGTTTTTTGTGGCGCAAACTGCTACATGTGTGGGATTCACGCACTTTGAACATGCCGGGTTTTATTTAAGTCGGATTGAAATAATGTGCAATTTTAAGGTAACATGTAGGTGTGATTTCTGTGAATAGGTTCTGGAGGAATATACAACATAATAAGAATCCTCAAAAATTTAATGGAAACGGAAAGTAAAACTTCAGGGTTTTATTTCTAGCGTATTCTAATTTATTTGGGATTAAAGGGTGTTGTTGTTGTTGTTGTAAAGTAAAACTGGATGATGATTTGGAGCGGTTATAATTATCCTTATAGTGAAATGAAGTCAGTCGTTACGAAAGAAGAAATTGGAAACAACAAATCTAAGAAGCTAATTACTAAATTTGCAAGGTTGGATTGGAAGTATCAGCTTCTAGATCACTTGTGAATTGCTTGCTAGTCACAGCCTAGTTGCACATGTTATGAAATTGTTCGGGTAAAATTATTGTTGCTTTCTTAGTCAGGGGTATTAGATAAGCAATGATATAAATTTCTCTGTCAGGGGTAAATTTCAGCAACTTGCTGCTCGGACATTTGATATTTGCAAAAATATTACTTGCCCTGTCCAGACGATTTATAGTATTAGGTCAGACGGGCAGTAACATATATTTGGTTGTTTAAGATAAACCGCGGACAAAATTTGTACACTTACATTTATTTATTTTTTCCTCTTTTTTCTTTTGAAATTAGCGAAGAACTGCAGTTCTGAAATCATGATTAAAAAAGAATACAACAACAAAGCAATCCATATTCAACAAATTCATCCACAAATTAACATAAAAATTACTCTCCTTGAAAGTCTGTTCTTCCTGACCCATTTCTTTTCTGGTAACACCATACATCTTTCTACTTGTGATCAGCAGTGCCAGAACCCTTTTTCTGGCACTTCTCCTTGACCCATTTAACACCTGCAACTGTACCATTCTTAACCTTCTGAGCACCTAAAACTGCAACTACCTTGGCCTTGGTTAGACCAGTATAAGCCACTGATTTCACATTTGCTAATGTACCATTTGAGTTGTGTTTTTTCTTTTCTGCATGAGTTGTATCAGCTGTCGCTGCATTTCTGTCTCCTATACCTCCTGCGCCCCATGTCTCGGCCCAGCTTGGTGGTTCTTCCCTTGTTGTCATCTCCTAACATTTTTCAACAATATTACCATTTTCATTCAAGCTTCTGGTTAGAAAAGCTCAAGAATTAGTACATTTTTTGTGCTCTGACTATTTTTTTCAATGGATTACAAACCATTTTTCTCATTGGGAAATGATTTAAGATCTAAATGTCATATGTGATGATGTCAATTTCTGAAATGATGCTGCTTCAGTCCCCTTGGGACCAATGAAACTTGTTGTACCACTGGGGATGCAAGAACTCAGTAACCTCTTTGCCAGGAATTTAGTAAACTCCTTTGAATTTCAAAATACGAACACATGAATGACCAAAAAAACTTTTCTAAATTGAATTCAATCCAGCTTATGAGTACTACACCGAGCTTATAATTTGGAACCACAGATCTGGATCTTCATATTGATTATGAAAAACGAAATAGTATTCCTGAACTTCATTTGCAAACAGTAGCAGTAAGCAAAAATGAAGAAATTAGAGAGAATCTAGTGCTTAGAGGTACCTCTTTCTTGATTTGAAAAAAGCAAATCAGGCAATATCAGATCCTAAATCGTTGTTCCTCTTTTCTATGGAGTCTTGGAGATGTTATGAGGTTAAGCCTTGGGAGAGAAGAATCCATTGTTGGTTTGGTTCCTTATAAGCTATATTAAAAGGCCTCATTGGTTCTATGGTCCCATATGGCAGGCATGAGGCAGCTCAGAGATGTACTGGCCCCGCTCTACTTTTGTTGGTTGTTTTTATTAGTATAACAGGAATAATAATAGTACTATATTATTATTGTTTCCCTTTCTTGTGTTCAAAATTCAAATTCTAGGTTATGTTTTGCTGGCCTATTAGTTGTTTTTTTATTTGGAAGGTGGGGACTGGGGACCATGTGGCATTTAGTTGGTTGGTTAATTTAAAATTGAAAATTGGTTTGTGTTTTGAACCAAGAAGGTTGCTTGCCACTTTATGAAGGAAACAGCTGCAGTTACAAGAGGCGACAGCTAAATTGTCTGAATACAACAGTAGACCTTCCTCTATTTAATAATAAAAACAAGATTTTTTATAAAAAGAGAAAGTTGAAGAGGCCTCATGGCAGCTCAACCGGTCAATCTGTTTTCTCTTATTTAAATTGAAAAGGGTTACAAAATATTTTATATGGATAAGAGCCAAAAATTAGGAATTAATGATCTTGTTCTTAGTAAAACCGAATGAAAATAAGAAAAACATTGGATAAAATCTTTCTTTTTTTTTCTGCAAAAATATAATTTATATTTTATTTTATCAAAGAAATAGAAAAGAAAAGCAAAAAAAAATATGAATTCCTTCATAAGATAATATATGGTAAACGTGATCTTTAACCAAAAAAAGACAAAGAAAAAAGGGAAAAAAGGGAAATTCCATAAGGTAAAGAAATCTTTCAAGATCGTATCCTTGCACAGATCTCATTATAAAAAAAAATGATTTTCAAGATCATATCCTTGTAAAGAAATCTTTCAAGATCGCATCTTTGGTGTCATTTAATATAATTTAATTATTTTTATTGTTCTTTATTGGTCTAAAATATGAGTGGTGACCGGACTTCTCCAAAGGCCTGAATTGCTAACAAATAACTCCTTGTTGCCACATGAGGAAGCTGCTGTACCAGTTTCCGAGTTCGATCCAACTCTCTGTCCTTGTTCAAACAACCATATGACATGATAAGAGCACCCCAAGATCCCCAACTATTTCCTGTCTTCGACCTTTCTATGGCCTCAACATAAGTTTTCTGCAGCTGTGTATGAAGAGAGAAAGGGTGCGAGGTTCTTAATCTTACTCTTAGGAGGAACAAGGGACTGCGTCTGCGTCTGCGTCTGCATGATGTTTCTCTGGGGCAATCCGTCAAGCACTTTGTGTGCACGATACTAGAGGTCTTGGTTAGAATTTAACTTGGAAACCACAAGTGGGCGACCGAGGGAGGGTACCAGTTAGAAGTAGAGCTGGTTGAAATTTTGATGTAATGGAAGAAGAGCCCAATTAGCATACGTCTCCAAGCCCAAGGGTCCCAATACAATTCTAACCAATTAAATTAAATAAACCATATATTACTTTCAGTGATGAGTTAGCTCAAGAAACCACAGTTTCATCATATCAGGAGACACTTATATTCCTTAGGATTGTCTAGGTGGGAAATAAAATATTACTGGAAATTACCTGCATTCTCAGAAAAGAGGGTAAATGAAGGAGCTTGCATTCAAATTCAAATTTATTAAGAACGTGTGGGGTGAAAGGATTGCAATTGATTTATTTGTTTATTTATATATATTCTAAGAATATGGTAGTGTAGAAATTGAGATGATTGAAAATATATTTTTATTATTGTAACAGTAAAAAAGTTTGAAAGTTACAGTGGCTAATAGCCATATATATGCTTGGAAGTAAAAAAGATAACGGAAACAAAAAAATTACCATTGGTACAAAATATACTGTTGGTATAATTTGGTACCGTCTCTATTTCTATAATTAGATTATTGCAACCCCTTCTAAAGGTTGGAAGGCACTAATCTAAACTAATCTATGATGAACAATAATCCGAGGTTAATCCCCTAGTACTAATCTCCTTTATTCTTAATAATACTCCTCAAACTAAGATTTGTAGAGATCGAATAATCTTGCAAGCAATATTTTCAAAACTCTTCACGCTTAATCCTTTCATAAAAATATTGGCTAATTAATCTTCATTTTTGATAAATGGAGTTTCAATATCCTTTGATTGCACCTTCTCTATAATGAAGTGTCAATCAATTTCAATATGTTTTATTCGTTCGTTAAAGACGAGATTCATCGCGATGTGTCGAGCCGATTGATTGTCGCAGTACATTTTCATCGGTTCCTTGATATCCAAATTCAAGTCAACTAAAACTTGCTTAACCCATGTTAGCTCAGAAACGGTGTCATGGCTCGATATTCCACTTCCTCGCTTGATCGTGCAACGACATCTTATTTCTTGTTTTTCCATTTGATTAGATTTTCATCTATAAGTGTGCAAAAATCAGTTGTCAATTTTCTATCGAAACTTCTGACCCTATCCGCATCGGAATAGCCATATATAGCATTAGTACCATTATTTTTCATCCAAATTCCCTTTCCAGGAGAGCCTTTTAAATATTTTAATATTATATTAATGGCTTCTAAGTGAGATGTTCTTGGAGCATGCATGAATTGATTAATTTTGCTTACGACAAATGATAAGGTCGGTCTTATAATAGTCAAATAGATCAATTTTCCTACAAGCCTGTGAAAATGACTTATATCCTTTAGTGGCTCACCTTCTTCGGTGTTAAGTTTAACATTAGTTTATATTGGGGTTTTGGCCGTTTACATCTTAACTTGTCGGTTTTCTTTGTTAGTTTGTAATAATCTTGAAGTCAATAATACGATAAATTTATTATATAAAGCTTTGTTCATGAATTGGATATTTAAACGATATTTTGTTTCCTTGAGTATTATTGAATTTATGAATCATTCGAGTTCATGGTAATTGTGAAACTTCATAATATAGAATATACTCTTAAAAGTCACTAACCAAGGTAATTAGCGGGAACACTAATTAACAGTTATCGGGTTAGTATGTGGATTAAATGATGGTCAAGTTTTACGAGACCATAGACAAAGAGTTGTCATTTTAATCACATAGATAGATGTTCTAGGAACATCGTATTTGATAGACCCGAATGAAACATTAAATGGAATTGTGTTCGTGTCATTAATGTTTTCGTTCGGTATTAAATTCTAAAGTATGAGGTATTCATCTTTCCTACATAAGATATGTATGTGTGTGATTTCTACCAAACGTTATCAAGTAAAGGTGGCTATAAAGGTAGCTCTTCGGTATACATAACTTATGCGGAGGAAGAGATGGTTTGCCAAAAGTACTATTGTCCCTCGTATTTCTATACGAGTTATAGCATCATTGGGCCCTTGATAGAGTAAGATTATACGCTAGCGAGTATAATTACAAGAGTAATTATATTTGATAATTTACTCGGGATCGAAAAGATTAAGTTTGCAAGGATGACACATACTACCTTGAAAGCGATCGATAAATTTATGAGACAAAAGAATTAAACACGAAGTAAATAGTTCTTTGGATCATGATATTATACGATACATCATCATCATGTGTAATTGGATGGTCATAGTGCATTACGCGGATGCCTCACTATGATTATAGAAGTTAAAATGGTTTTAACTACATTTACAATAATAACACGGATCTGTCGGGTCATGTCATAGTATAGGAGTTAATCGGAGAATCTTATTGATTAATTATGAATTGTTTATAATTAATAATAAGATGGTTATAATTAATTATATATGATATAATTATATTTGTCATAGAGATGACAAGAAGCAAAAATCGATTGAATTTATAACGTGTTGGACACGTCGTATAAATTAATAGAAGCAACAATAGAAAAATATAATTGTAGATGACAATTATATATATTTGATTTGGATTTTAAATGTTAATTATGGATTTGAATTATGGGCCAAAGCCCGTTTATAATTAAAGTCTTAATTAATAATTAAAAGCCCAAAAATCGAAAAAAACCCAAAAAAAAAAGCCCCAAAATTGAAAAAGCCCAAAAATCAGAAAAGCCCAAAAAGGCCCATGAAAAGCCCATGACGACCTCGAGGTATTTTGGTAATTTGTCCAAAAGCCCAAGGGTATTTCGGTAATTTGGCCAAAAAGCCCGATAGGCGTTTTGGTAAATTGGATGAACTTTAAGGGTATTTTGGTCTTTTCGCTGAAACCTCCTACTTATTCACGAGGGCATTTTGGTAATTTGTCAATTCCACTTTTTCTATAAATAGAGGGGTAGGGTGAGAGAAAAGTTCCACGAATCGGTTCTACTTTCTCTCTCTCGGTATACGGTTGTTTCGAAATTCACGGGATCGGTGAATAGTGTTTTTACGAAAGTTGCGGTATTTACGCACATTTGTGAAACGAAATTCTGCGAGTCGTGAATAGTACTATTTCGTCTTTTCTCGGGTGAATAGTGTTTTTGCGAAAAACGCGGTTTACGGTATTTACGCAAAAGAAATAAACAGCTCTACAGTCGATCTGGTGGATAACTACGAGAGGCATCGGACGTTTGGTGCTCAGAGACAATGATTTTCATTCCAATTGAAATTTGGAAGCGAGGTATAACATCTTATATTAATCTATTTAATTGTTAAGTAGATTAATATTTTAGAAATCAATCATGGAGTAGATCAATAAAGGTTTAAAGAGGTGTGTATCTCTCGGTAATCATCAAACACATCACTTTAACCACTAAGCTTAAGTTAAGTAAAATAATATTTTACGTCTTTTGTAAAGGATTAAATGTACGTAACTCTCGGTTATTATCAGACATACTTTAATCCACAACTTAAGTAGAAGTAAAATTTTTGTTCTACGGTCTTTCGGCAGCTTGAGCATTAATGGGATTTGGGCATTCCGAATCCCTACATTCTTAAGTAAATCGAGTACGTATTTCATTTGAGATATAAAAAGCTCTTTTTGTGAGTGAGCAATTTCTATCCCAAAAAAATATTTCAATTGTCCAAAATCTTTAATTTTAAATTTTTGTTTGAGATTATTTTTTATACAATCAATTTCTATTAGATTATTATCAATTACAATTATGTCATCGACAAAAACTAATATCACTGTTGTTCTATTGATATTATGTCTAGTAAATAAAGAGGAGTCGGAACCACTAACCTTGAAATTGCAAGAGATTAAAAATTGACTGAGTTTTTCATACCAAACTCTTAGAGATTGCTTCAATCCATAAATAAATTTGTTTAACCTACAAATAAGATTAGAAACACTTTCCCCTTTGTGTCCCGGTGAAATAGTCATGTATACCTCTTACTCAAGTGTTCTTTGAAGAAACATATTTTTAACGTCCATTTGGTGGAGGTTCCATCCATTATTTATCATAACAGATAATAAAATTTTTATGGTAGTTATTTTGGCAACCGGTGCAAATATTTTGTAATAATTGATACTGTATGTTTGAGTATATCATTTGACAACTAATCTAGCCTTATACCTTTCTATTGTACCATTACTATGATATTTAATTTTATACACTTATTTACAACCAATTGATTTTTTATTTTTTGATAACGGACATATTTCTCATGTTTGATTTTTTTCTAAAGTATGAAGTTCTTCTTCCATCGTCTTACATTATCTTTTATCAAGTTTGGCTATCTCATAAGAATTTGGTTCTTTGCTTCTTTCTAAGAGATTTAAGAATGTTCAATATTCTCGAGACGCATTATTGTAAAAAACATAATCTTATATAGGATATTGTACCGTATAAGTTACAAATCTCTAAGTCTTAAAGGCGGTTGAACTCACCTAGTCAACCTCCTTTGTGGTACTAGCTCCTCTTGAGGATTCTCTTCGGGTTGATGCTCTTCCTCAACTTGTTCTTCTTCTCCATCTCCTTGATTCCCTACATTATTATTTTCTTCTACAAACAATTCTTATCTTCCATGGTTAGTAATAAAAGGTAACATAAACTCATCCGAATTATTTTCAAGATTTTCTTTTTGCTCAAACTTAAAAAATGGTTCATTTTGAAAAAAGACTACATTTCTTGATATATAAAGTTTTTTATTTTCTGGATCATAACATTTATATATTTTTTATGAAAGGAATATTCTAGAAAATAGCTTTTATTGATGTTGCATCTAATTTATCTACTTTATTTTTATAAATAAAACAAGTATATCCAAATATTTTTAGATGGTCTAAATTAATTTTCTTTTGAAAAAGAATATTTAAAGGGAATTTTAAGTCCAAAATAGCACTAGGCAAACGATTGTTAAATAAGTAGCGGTAATGACACCTTCTGACTAAAAAAAATTTAGGAACGTTATTTTAAAATAGAAGACTTCTTATCATTTCAAGAACGTGATGATTTTTTTTATTTGGACACACCGTTTTGTTGAGGTGTATAAACACATGTTGTTTGATGAATAATTTTATTTTTATTTAATAAATTTGAGAAATTTTGATTTAAAATATTTTGTTCCATTATCCGTTCTCAAGATTTAAAGTTTTTTATTAAATTGGGTTTCAATCATATATGTAAAATTTTGAAAGTGAACAAATACTTCATTTTTATCATTCATCAAATATATTAGAGATTTTGTACTATTTGGTACAGTTTGGTGCTGTCTCTATTTCTATAATTAGATTATTGCAACCCCTTCTAAATATTGGAGGGCACTAATCTAAACTAGCCTATGATGAACAATAATCTCGAGACTAATCCCCTGATGCTAATTTTCTTTATTCTTAACAGGTAGCTAGCTCACTGTCAGGGGCGGATCTATGTACCCCCAGGGGGATCTATGTACTGAATTTTGAAAAAATAGTACTTTTAGGTAATGCTTTCGGTAATTTACCTCTTGAAATTTTTTTTGCCCCCCTGTATTGTCTGATTATTTTTATTGAGAAAAAATATTTAATATTATGCATAATGATATAATTATGCAAACATGTCAAAATATAAAGTTTCGTAGAGAAAAAAATTATTTATCAACTTGATTATCTATTACTTTGAGCTTTATTTTGTTATTATTTTTAATATATAAAATATTATTATTTTAATAGTTTTTATTAGATAAGAATATATATTAAATTATCCGATAATTTCCCCCGATAAACTATTATAATCCGATTATTTCCCTCGGAATCAAAATCCTCTATTTGTCCCTGCTCACTGTCATAAGAATATATGATATATCACTGCATTTACCTTTTTCTCTGTTCGCCTTTTTGTTTTAGCTGTTTCCTCATGTAAAACATCAGCCACAACACATTACACATGAAGTACAAGAAAAGACACATAGTTGATTGACATCATGTTGCCTCTCCCACATGGCAATATTAATTTACAAAAGCATGTTTCTTTCAATAACAAATGTCCATATCTAAAATTTGACTCGCCAAATCGTAATTAACACACGATTTGTAATTTACTTGCCCTCCTTTTCTCCATTTTCTCCATTTTCTTCCAGGTTGGAAATGGAAACAGAAGGGGCATCAAATTTACTAAAGAGTCTGTAAGCAGAAATGAGGGATAGAACTATGAAGCACACCAAAGCCACAAAATGTAGCCCAACAGAGACCTTTGTTTTATGGCAGAATGACCCAAAATAGGAGCACACCTCACTCCACGACACTTCTTTGTTCCCTTTCTCTGCCAAATACAGTATCTCACTCACTGCCGAGCCCGATGTCACCATTAGGTAGGTCGTTATCTGTTGTTTCATTAGAGAAGGGCAGAGATTTAATTAATTTCTGGTTGAATAGAAGTGGTGGTTTCTTGAGATTACTATTTTTATGAACATTTTTTGAAATGCTTTACTCTTTTGGTACTTGAAAACAAATAGTGTCTGGTACAATTTGGGTCATTTGCTAATGCGATTGCCTATCTGGTTATAAAAGGTCCATCCAAAAGCATGGTGAATAAACATTTTTCAGGAGTTCATAATTGAACACTTAGCTGGTACGTGTGGGTCCAATTTTGGCCAATTATTTTTTTTTCAAATTCAGATTGTTCTTCTCGAGTAATATTTTCCCAATCCCAAGTGAGAATATTTTCCCAGGTATGTTGACAGCACAACATACTTTCTGGTCTGAAAATGTTTATTAGATTAGTTATTAATACAATTATATTTAAGGTATGATCAAGGCTCAAACCTGGTCTAGCACAAAAAGCACCCAATCATTCATTTTAAAGCATCTACACTTGGAGATGAAAATGGAACCAAGAGAATAGATTCCAGATATTGCATTTATACTAACCAGGTACCTATATAAATACAATATTCCGTGTAAACACATAAAAATATGAAAGTAGCACCGATATTTTGAAGTAAAAGGAAGAAGAATTTCTTGAATTGGAGGAAGATATCTGTTTGAGTTCTTACTTGAAACCGGTGAGATCGTTGAACTCTACGGTGCCATACAAATCACTTGTTTGGTTGTTTGAGACCATCACCAAGAGAGAGGATAGAGTGAGAGGGATTACACAAAGTCTGAGGGCTAATTCGAAAAAGTGGAAGGCCTTTCTCTGGCTATCCACGTTTGGAGCGTGCTCAAAGCCATCCATGATCATCACCAAAAATTTGACAAAGTCTATGTGAGAAAGTTCGGGGCTTGAAAAAAGCAAGGGAGTTCCCAAATTTGAAGACCTCACCCAGTGGAAAGAGTGAAGTTGATTGCTTCTCTAGAGAGAGAGAGAGAGAGAGATTAGTGTGTGTGTGTACAGTGTGTGAATGAATGATATGGTTGGGTAGAATGAATGTGATATGTGGTGGTTGAACATTGCCTTAGTGGGAAAATAACACTTTTCAGTGTCTAACGACTAACCGGCACCTGTATTTCTAGCTATCATGCAAGTTTAGTTGTTTATATCATTTATTACAGACTTTACAGTGGGTTTTGGAAGCAACATTACGATTCAGCCCATTTATGAGACTTTGTAACATATCAAAGTCTTTTTTTAGTTAATGATATTAGTGAAGAAATAGTCATATAATTGCATATTTTGGAGAAACAAACCAAAAGGTGCACTTAACCAGTTTATTTTGATTTTCTTGCTACACAAAAAGTATATTTAAAAAAAGGCCGTGTTCCCGAAATATTGAAATCGAAAATGAAAAATACAATGTGAAGCTTCATAACAAACAGTAGCATAACACATAACTCTCTCTATATATAATTTTAAATAAAAGCGTGAACATTGCACATTGTCCGAAATAAACATTTTCAAATTGCAGCAACTTCACGCATACTTGATCTACTAAAGACTACATTCTTTTACATATCCTGAATAGATGATGTTATACACTATTTTTTTAATTATAGCTAGATTTGTTTCAATTATACCAACCCTCCCCCAAAAAAAAATCCTCGGAAATTGGAGGTAGTACAACAATATTGTCTTGCAACATGTCTATAGCTCTAAATTGGGAATCATGGGAAGGGAAGAAAAGTCACAGTAATTAATGAGATGGATTTTCTTCAGTAATCCAAGGCTACAGTTTGAACTTTGAAAGCCAATTGAAATGTGAAAGGTATCAGGCATGGCGACAAGAGTCAATTGTGGAATGTCCGCATTTCTAGTACTAAATTTAGTTGGGCCCTTTAATGATGAATCTGGATTTTATATGACTATTTTTATGCAGCAAATTAAAAGTTTCATCTTGATATTTTGAAAACAGCATTTTTTTTTTCAATTCATTGATGTTGCATCCTTTGAGAAAATCTTTGAAACATTTTGAAGTTCATTTGTCCAAATAATAATTCCATACATCCTTCACTTGGTTTTGGCTAGTCCCAAAACATGCAAGTGTGTATAACTATTTCCACAGAAAATACAAGAGGTGCTTTCTTAGTTGGGTTAAATTGCACTAAATTCACAAAGAGGACACCAAAGCGTGCAAATTCTTCAATTATCATTTTAGATTTCACTTTTCGTCCTCCCAGATTATCAAGACACAAGAAATATACCTATTGATAAACCTCACATAACAGCATGTTGACGTACAAACAGGTACAATACATATTAAGGGTTAAGGAACTACTTCTAATCAAAAGTTAAATGCCCCCTAAGGAACTGCAATCTAACCAAAAAGAAAACCCTATTATTTGATCCAGTCCTTGTACCATGATGGGTACGTACGTTCTTGGCATGCAATTTCTATTGAACTGCTTGTTTCTTTAGCTGATCCAAAAGTAGATGTGCAACAGATTTGTATCCTTTCGCACGCGCTTGTACATAACATGTAAAATAAATTAATTAAAAAAATAGCAAAAATTTGAATGTAAACAAGATTCTGCAAAAAGATATGAATAAATAAACGTGGATAGATGATATACCTTGGTAAATTGCAATTCCAGTGGGGACCATTTTTCTTTTCTTCAGACAAAAAGAACTGCCAATTTCCCATTAAAAGGATAAAATCCGTGCATTTGAGAAATTTGATTGCTTATAACTATATAAATGAAAGCTGGTTCATTTTTGGATTGGCTGGTACAAACACAAAGCTGGTTCATTTTTCATCTTAATTGCTAGTTGAAAAGCCAAATTTCACAATAACTAATTAATTTACAGAAATCAAATCTGGAATCGAATCTTCATAATTATAGATATGGTACTGGTATGCACCTTCATAAACCCATAATCTTTCATACTGGTACGGGGCCAAACTTGAACAGTACAAAGCTGGCACATCACATAATCATGCTAGTACTGATTTTCAGACACAGAACAATCTGATAAATATTGATTGAACCCTGTGCTTTACTGTATTATACTGGTAGAAAATCTGGCCAAACTTGAACAGTACAAAGCTGGTACTTAATCATGCTAGCACTGATCTTTAGACCCAGAAAAATCTGATATTGATTGAACCCTGTGCTTTACTGTATTATACTGGTAGCAAATCTGAAGTTCTGAAGAATAAAAATAACAAAAGGCACCTGTTACAAATCCAGAAAGGATTCAATCCCTTCTCCTCTATGCAATGTGGGCACATCCACTCCTTATTCTTTCTAACGTCCTCCAATTCTTAATAAATTGTTCCATTTTGTTACCAAAAACAAATTCAGATTTCAGTAAAAACTTATTGTACACGCTATGTTTTAAAATTAATCAAATGTTAAAAATACATAATTGGTACCTTCACCATATCGCACTTTCAGGCAAGCACGGCATAGAACTCCATTTGATGAATGGCACACTGAGCATTCTGTCTTTCCTGGAAAAAGTTTGTAAGATGTAACTTCTGCATGCAACTGGCAAAAACAGGATAAATAAATTACTACTAAAATTAAAATTTACCAATGCAGGGCTGATTGGCATCTCCATCCCCACAGCGCTTGCACTTTTCTTCTCCACACAACTTCTTTTGTCTGAAATACAGAAGTAAATATCATGTGAAGTCACCTATATAATTGACACCTTGAGAGATTTTCAAAGAAAAAGAAGGTTGCCTAATGTTAAAGAAATTAAAAGATGACTATCATTATATTTCTAGCTGTTTTATTGTGCATATTGTTTGACAGAATAGTTAACTGAAGGAGTTTTGAGAACAAACATGACAATAAGTAGATTAGCATTTCTACCTACAAAAGTGACAGCAAATTCCAAGAATTGGGTCATAAATACTCCCTCTACCCTTGCAATCACACCGCCTAGCTATGCGGGCCTGCCTGTCAGGATCCAAATCCAAAATCTCCTCTTCGAAATCACTTGTGCAAGGGGATAGGGTTTCATTTTTGTCTGAATAAATGGCCTTTAGTCGACTTGATCTCCTAATAGGGGTTAATTCAACATTCCGCTCTTTGCATTTTGGCTTCTTGTGTGTTCCAATTATACTGGTTTTGTTTGATTTCGGAGAAGAAACGATTATTTGATTGAGCTCTCTTGCTGCATGAAGCAATCCAAGAGACTCCATTCGCGCCTTTGGTTACAAAATTTTAATAGAAACCATTAAATCAGTGAAAAAGAGAGAGGTTTGATACAGAAAAAGAGAGAAGGATGTCAATTTTCCTACCATGTTTTCAGAAATTCTAGCATTTCGAATGCTTTCATAATCACGCTTTCGCCCAGATATTTCAACACTTTCTGAATCATCCTTTTCTTCCAAATCAGCTGCATCCCGTGATTGGGTTTCGTTTTTGCTTGAATGGAGCGCATTTAATCGAGTCGATCTCCTAACAGGGGTTGATCCATCGGCTTTCTGTAATTGAGGAGGAGAAGAGATCGACTGATTGGGCTCTCTTGCACTCTGATGCACTTCAAGAGACTTCATTTGTGGAACATTTTTCTTGTTCGTGTGTTGTGTTATTTTACTGGGCAGGCTACTGAGGTGAAAGAAAGATTTCAGATTTGTAACGGCTATTTTTTGCAACTTCGAGGCTTTTTATTTTATATTTATTTTTACGGAAGAAGCTTTACGGATATTTACTAAACATGACGTGGATTGAAATAAATGGCCGAAAGGTAGTATTTGTCTATTTCCCTAATTCCCTTGAAAGAAGTAAATACACGTCAGAGTTTCATGGGCTATCGTTTCTTAGTTGGGCTTTTGATTCGACTTTAAGCTTACAATCCACATAATGACAACTGATAAGATTGGGCCTGAACCTGGTTCATAATCCTCTCTCCCCTCATGAAATTTTGTGTTTTGTTTTCTTCTGTGCCCTTTAGTTTACAGTACAGGGAACCAATCAAAATTACAAAATTGCACTTCACGATGAATATCAAATTATCAATACAGGATGACAATTTTTGGTGCTTTTGTAATTAAAATAATAATGGGCATTAATTGAATGGTTGCTAAGACTATTAACAGCCACAAACACAAAGTTGCATAGGTTACAACTTGCAAGAACACAGTAACATGGTTATCACATGTTGCATCTTCAAAGAATGTGGGGGGAGACCCCTCTCTCCCTCTCCTTGACTCTCTCTCTCTCTCTCTATATATATATATATATATATACCTCTCTCTTTCTCTATATCCCTTTATCTCTCTTCCCCTCTCCCCTCTCCCATTTCACAACACCTACTATCGCTGGGACCTTTTCTACAGCCAAAAAGAAAAAGTTCCCTTTACAAATTCAAAAGAAAAAAGAACGAATAAACAAAAACTCATTTCTCTACATGAGCAGATGAGCCCTACCTAATATGGAAATATGTATGAATTTATACCTCCTCCATGAAACATGAACTGAAACATAATATATATATTTTACTTCACCGTTTCTTCTTCTTCTTGTCTGTTTTAGATTGAGTTTAGAAGCTGTGTTGCGGTTTTAAAAAGGTGGAGTTCCAAAGGAGATTTTCGCCCTCACCGCACCGATGGTGAACTTCACGTATTTTATCTACAGATTTGCAAATCCCGCTACAACTCCAATCAAATGAGGCCACACATAAGTTACCGGCTTGCGCTTTCCATTCACAATCTGTTCAGCGAATTGGATACACACATGTTAATTCAATGAATCTTTTCAATTCACAGAAATTTTCAGCTCTTCAGACCCGTATGAACAAAAATGTGATTATATTATTAAATCAATTATATAAGATGAATAACTCGGGGTTTGCTTCTGCCCTCTGTTTTCTTCCTAGAAGTTTTGTATTTTGCACATGTATTGAAGGTCAAAAGAGGAGGGGAGGGGTTTGAATTATGAGAGTAACTGGTGTAAACACAGTAAATGAAAAAAACTGGGCAATGAATTACCTGGTGGAGTACCACAGCATAGCCTTCGGTCATCTATGTGATCTACATCTATGCCAATGAACCATGCTCCTAATGATACATCTTCATTTGCATATCTATGCAGCACATGCCTATTATAGATTACAAAATTAGATTCACTTTTTTGAACTTTTAATGATGCATAGAACTTCTCAAAAGAGAGAAGAGTTTTGCTGCATGACCACCTGGGAATAACCAAAAACTCTGTGTGAAGTTTGATTTTTCAGTGAGATCTGGTACCAGTAATAATATATTAACTTTTAACCAAGCCTTCTTGGTTGAAGAAACTACTTACTGGTTAATAGAAATATATGTGGCCAAATCCTTTGAAATGGCATATATCTGACCAGTTGCATGTCGGAAATACTTATTTCCAGGATCCCCAAATTTCCAGTACTCTGGCTCGTGATACCGAACTCCTCTGAAAATGAAATTAGAAAGATATTGTATAATAGTAACCAAGGTATTCTTTCTCAATCCTATCCTATTTATAAATAGGCAGTATATAAACTTCAATCCAGAAAGGGACAAATAAATTCTTACTTTTGAGCGAGTACGGGGCCAGACTTCATGCAGCCAATATACACACGAGGCTTGGACCTGTGCCGTAAGAGAGTATTTCCAAGAGTAGCTGCATTTATTATTTAATGATGATTAATACGTTGGATAAGAAAAGGGACTAAATATGCAATGATGTCCTTAGATTTACCTATATTGACATGCACGTCATCATCCACTTTCACATAGAAGTCGGCATCCCACATAGCTACTGCCGTGGCAAAATATATCTTTGTCTTGGCTGAAAGCTCAAGATATCCTTCTACATGATTCTGCAAAGTAAATAAATCAAACAATAATTAAAATATGTCTTTATTGATTGATGTTTTAGTGCAAAAATAACAGAGGAAAGAACATATACCAGGCGCATGAAGTCCTGATGCTTTTTATCTTCTGCCTCTATTGCTCTGTCTAATATTCCTCCTGATGAAGCACTGTTCCGAAATAAATAGATAAATATATGAACAAAAATAATAGCTTCACAGAAATATGGAATAAATAAATAAATACCTATGACCGATGACAAAGCGAATAATTATCCCCTTCTCTTCCTCAAGCCGTCTTCTTTTCTCACCTAAAGCATGGCCAGATAAAACAAATTAAGAAATCAATTTTAGCGACCCAAAATATAAAAAATGTGGGTCCTCAAAATTTATAAGTGATGCAAAAAAGGATTTTTTTTTCATCCTTTTTTGTAATGACTCCTTAAGGTCATATCCAGTAAAAAAAAAGGTTTAATTAAAATTGCCCCAAACACTGACAATATACAATATAAGATTTCCAGGTGTGGAAGAAACGGTTCTTCTAACAAAATATTAAACACCATTAAATAGATTCAATAAATGCCGAAGGAAATGAAAAGTTGCACCTTGTGGCATCCATGTGGCACGAACAGAGTCTCTCCTTTTACGGCTACTAAAAGCGGTATTGATGCCGATAATCATGAAATACTTTCTTCGACCTGTTACTTCTGTGGATTTTATATTTTCAGATAATGGAGATCCATTTAAAATTGATTCCTGTGCGGCTCTTGCTGCTGCCAGCTCCATTTCTATGCTAGATATTGTTTTATCAAGTGTTCTAGAATTCAAAGAAGAAAGCAAAAGAAATTTTAGTACAGAGATAACAGTGCGCAGAATAAACAAATTCAAGACCTTGTAAGTTGTAAATATGTAATGGAAGGAATGAGTTTTTTGTTTTTTGAAAATTGGAAATCGAAATAGAAAATAAAGAGTAACTTACTGTATGGCATGTTGTGTGCTTGGGACATCACCGAAATTCTCTCTCATTTCTCGCCTCTCTGTCACCTGATATTTAAATTACAAACAGGAAATATAAATGATCAAAAAAAAATTATAACATACCTTTGTCTCTGCTGGTGCATATATGAGAACTCCGCTCAATGGAGAGACAACTGTGAATTCCAAAGTGTAGATGCAAGATGCCAGAAAAAGAAAACAAAAATTAACTTACAGATTTTGAACTACAATCAGTAGAAATTATGTTCATCCTTCCACCATTATCAGGTACCGCCGGTCTTATAATTTCTTTTGCTTCAGGCATTGTCCACATTCTGTTCCAAAAAAAAATGCAAATTACTAATTAATGAAATGTACTCAAAAGCGCAAATATTCATTCTTAACAATATATTAGTTAATTAATGTTTAAATAGAAAAACTGAAAAATGTAGAAATACATGCACCAATTTTTTTTATAGCCAATAGAAGGATGCAAATTCCTGCTAGTACCAACCAGTATTGCTCCAAGATTACCAGTTCACACATCTAACCATGGATTTATGTTTATTGCATTAACGGCCTTGCCTCTACTATAAGTAACATCAAGGACAATCTAGTTTATTATTTCAAACTTCTCCCATGAAATTAATCAAGGGATGTTTTGAAGAATACAGGCGCTTTTCGCAGGTAATTGCTAAAGAAGATCACTGCAGAGGAAAACAAATTTTAACAACTAAATCTTTAAGGGCTCTTTTGCAAAACTACAGAAGCAACTCCAAAGAGGCAAATAAGACAACATCGATCAAAAATACGAGAAAAAAGTTTGAATATAATTGAAAGAATTAAATTTACCTATTTGTGAAAAGCAGTCCCAAAAAGAAGCTCCCAAGGCAAAGCCACAAGGTCCATTTTTTGGACAGGTTGCTTCGGTAACTGGATTCTCCATTACCAATTCCTCCACCTGATGCTCTCATTTTGAAGCTCATTTCTCCAATTCTCCTTTTATTCTCTTTTTTTTTTTTTCTCTCTCTAACTCGATAGTTCTAGTTGGAATCAGCCATCATGCAATTGAATTGATTCACTCAAAGAAGAACAGAGAGCAATTAATTGCCAATTCTCGTGAATTCCAACAACCACAACTGGAATGAGCACACCACTGTTTCTCCTAGAATTAGTAATAACACTCGCAAAATTTGATAACAGAGATCTCTTTCAAGAGATCACAATCAAGCGAGACATCGAAATCTCTCCAATTCATTGCACGACAACATCGAATTCCTTGGGGGGGGTAGAGCGATTTAATAACCACCACCAATCAGCCGCTACATACAATCATACGACCTATTAAGAACCTCAGTTCTAGGTGCCCAACACAAAAATTTCCTCAGAGTTTGCTTCTTATTATTTTATTTCTTTTTCTTTCGCGAGGAAACCACACAGAGAAGAAGAGAATAAAGCGAGCAACACCGAATTGGAGCTTACTACATATGGGTTTTGGTTCTCTTTAACCACCCCCACTTAGTGTGAAATTCTACAGGAATCGAATAAAGCCTCCAACTTTAGCACCTTCTCGCTCTCTATCTCTCTCCCTCTATGAGTCTGAGACGAAGCTTTCTTGTTTGAAACTTGTCGTTGGTTTGAAGGGGAAGGAAGAGACTTTACCAAGTGTGCAGTTACTTCACAAAAACATCTATGCAAATCAAGGGAAACTCGTTGCTTCCAGTTTTAACTGTAAATAAAGAAAGAAACCACCAGAGTAAGGGGATGCAATTACCAAAATGCCCTCGGAGAGTAGACTCTTGGCTAGTCAAGTAGTTGCCATGACAAAAGGTTGTTGCCCTTTGCCCATGTGGTGTGGGCTAAGAGGGTAATACAGCTTGGAATTGTGCCCCTAATCCATTGTTATATGTTTGGATATGGGATTATCGTCATCACGGTTTAGAAGTCATGTGGGGTTCCTTCGTTTTCATTCTTTTTTTCTTTTTTTGTGCAATGACTCACTCATTGTTACTATCATTCTATGTCCTCGTTGATTTTGTAAGTTTACTATTTGCGTGAATTTTAAATAAAATTTATAAATAAATAGTGTTGACTTCAGTCTTTTTGCTTCTCAATATTTGTTTCTCCAGGACAAATTAAATTTCAATATCAGAAAGCATTATCATTTTTCTTCAAGATATTAATTAGATATCAACTCGCATTCAGCCACAATGAAAAAAGAAATAGTGAGGTTTTATTCTTTTCTCTTTCTCCCTCGAGAAATTTTAGAGATTTACTGTCATTATCAGTCGACCTCAGAAAAGGTCCAAAGGCACATAGGCAATAGCATTGAAGTAATATTTCTTTAAAAAAATAGCAAATAAATAAGGGGAAGGATCTTAACAATCTTGACAATCATATTCTAAATAATATATATATATATAATGAAAAAATATAGAATATAATTTATATAGTGTTTTAAATTTTATATAATTTAGTTATTATTTAATGAACTATCAAATTGATATCGAAATTGTATGAAATTTAAAACATTATCAATTTATAAGTGAAGAATGTGTCTATAATTTTTTTTATTTTTTTTTTATTCTTTTTATATTTTTTAAAATTGTCATTGTCAAAGATTATCAAAATAACTCAAAAGAATCCCTCCCCGATAAATAAATAAAAAGAAAAATTCACAACATATTTACTTCGTGATCTTTCAACCACAGATAAAGGCAACGGCGTGAAATTTGTCATTTTCCCCCGCAAAACACAATTATTTCCATTATCATTAAACCAGAGAAAATTAAAATCTGTGTAGAGTAGTTTGAAAGGTTTTTTATTTTTGCAGAAGCTATTTGTACAAAATTCTCAAACAGTGAAAACGTTCCTCATTGACATACAAATTGGTTGTAACTTGTGCTGATCATTTCAACTATTCCATTACTTGTTGTTCTTTGTTACCATCTTTTCATGGACAAATTGCTTACACTATTTTTTGGAAATTGGAGGAGGTAAGTATTGTTTTCTAGCATAGCTGCTGGATATAGGTCTGCCGAATTCTCGCCTAAGTCAAGCAAATATATATATCTTCATTTATTTCCTTATAGTTAGTTCTAACCAACTCATCATGTCACGGGTAATACAGTACGTACTTCATTTTAGTTTTAATAAAAACATATTGAACTCATTTGGGGTATTCATAAAATGTTGAGACTGACCTGAAAACAAAAGGTTAGCTAGCAAAATCATGATTTGGGAGTCCCATCTGTTGTCATTGTTTCTTTCATTTGATGTAATGTTTATTTTTTTTCCTTTTCTTATTTCGTTCCTTTTCCTTTTTTTTTTTGAGTAACCGACGACCCAAGGACAGATCCGTTTTCTTTTTTTATAAGCTCAGTGTGATTAAAATTTAAACCTTGTGATCCTCTATATGATAAATAGTTAATATAGTGTTTTTGCAATAACTCAAAATTAATAAAATTTTCAAGAGTTTCTCGGTGCTTCATGTTTGTATAAATAGGTTATAGTTTCACTTGCAACATAATTCTTATTATTAAATAAAAAAAATACTTCATTGTAATTGTTTTTTTCCCATAATTTTTTTTCACAAGTCTGTTTGGAATCCTCTCTTTCACGTGCTATATTTGAAGGATATACTCTTTCCATTTTTCATAGATGTCAAATGCCAAATTATAAAAACGGAAAAGCTCTCTTTTGTATATGAGGAGGAAGAGACGAGAGAGAAAATAATTGGAAAAGTACTCTAATAACATTTTTCCAATAAACTTTTTATTAAATAACGATTTAATTTACTCTCCGCAGTCTCTTCTCTTTCACTCTTTAGAATATTATTATTCTATTACTATTCTACTTTTGCTATTTACATGAGACCATTCTAATTGATATAGAATTACACTTGCGCTGGCAGGTACTTTAAAATGATATTTATAAATACAATGAGAGGTTCTAAGGAATATAAACATTTGATTCTTAACATATTGAAATGTGTCAAGCTCACCCGATCATCACGTGTTAATATAAAATATATGTTTGAAGTATCAATTTGGTTGAAGCTCACCTAATTATTAATTTTACATAAGAAATACACCAATAATAACTAGTAGTCAGCATTTTATATCAAAATTTTGAATTCTGATCAAGAAATAATTAATGAATTTTCTCCTATGTGTTCACTTAACAAACTGACGCATTTTACATGAGATTGGGCTCCTACAAATAAATTCATGAGAATTTACGCCTATAAATCTCATCTCGCTAAATCTTATGGCAACTTAGCAAACCATTATTTATTAATTGGTCATACTTTTGATCTCCAAATGCGAAATATGATATTTCTTTTTTAATGTCTGATCATTATATTTACTCAAAAAATATTTGTCCATTACATAATTTTTTTAGAGTTTAGGCTAGTACGGATGTACCATCAAGCAATAGACAATTGCGCAAACAAGTATATTTTTTTTACGAAATGAAATAAAAATTAAAATAATAACAAAATTAATTGTTGTAACATCATCAATTACCATAAATATTTTAAATATATCACAAAAATTACATTATTATGACATGGATAAATATAGATCCTCATTTATGTTGTTCTGCAGAGTTAAGATGTTTATTCTTCATGAACAAGGTTCTGTGATTTTTTTTTTTTTGTAAAATCCCACAAAACTTAATGAAAATAATTAGAAAATTTACGATGCCCTAGATGTAAAATGATAAGTGCAACTAAAATTAATTTATTTGTTTCTCAATAAATGCTATTTGATCTGAATAATAAGTTGACATTGACAGGAAGCCTTGCACTATTTTACACGTTTTTAAAGGGATTAATGACAAAATTAATTAATGACCCATTAATTAAGGCAAGTGGTCTATTAGCAGGACGGAGATGGCTCACTTGTTTCCAATTGAAACATAACCTTTCTCATAGGGAAGTTTATTAATTAAGAGGCACAAACTCCAAATAATTTTAATCAAGTATGGGAACGTACGTACGTATACGTACCAATTAAAATTTGTATTAGTTCATGAATATGAACCTAACAAAACGTGAGATCCATTATTGGGATCATGGGATGGCATTATCGCGGAATTTAGTATTATATTTTTCTTTCTCATATTGGTGATTTTTTTACAATAAATAATTGGGCAATAAATTTATGGTTCATATTCTTCCTATAAAAAAATGCACCAAACGCCAAGTCGGAAGCTTGCTTCATTATTATAAGACTTTTAGATGATAAATTGACTGCCTTTTATGAACACAGATTTAAGTTTAACATTCAACCAATGTTGTTAGTTTATAGCATTTAATAAAATTGAAATCATAAGATCGTGTTTAAGAAAGATAATTAAGAAACAATTAATGTTATCAGTTTTCTCAATGGGATACTTTTTGAATTATCTAAAAAAAATCTTCCTAGACACATTTTAATTATACTGCAAAAAAAAAAAGATTCTAAGTAAACCCATAATACCAATAATTATAGAAAAGCAGATACAAATTTACTTCAATTAAATAATTTGCAAAAGCGATTGTGCGTTCTTTTCTTTTATTTTTTTATTTTTTGCCCCGGCGGAGGTGGTGGTTGTGCATTTTGTGGTTCATATCACATTAATTAATTGTCTCGCTATATACTTAAAAGATAATCTCATTATAAAATTAAGACAGATATATGACAAGAGATGGAATCCTTAAATAGATGTAGTACTTATTATGGGATCCAAATCAGCTATTATTCTTGTTAATAATAGGTCCTACTTTTAAAAATAGAAAAAAGTTTTATAGATTGATAGCATATGAAATTTCATATAATTTCATTAATGTTTGATAGTTCATCAAATATTATCAAATTTAATGATTTTTCACTAATGTTTGTAATAGTTTCAAATTAACAGTCTTCGATGAACTACCAAATAATTTCAAATTAACAGTCTTCAAGTAAAAATTATATATCTATAATTTTTTGAGAATTTTTATTATATATTTTTAGATTTAAAAGTAAAATTTTATCATTGTCTGAGAATAATAGCAGATTTGAACCTTTATTAAATAACAAGCCTCGCGCCTAAGAATAGATAGAGGGGGAGATGCATGATAATGTTTTACAAAGTAAAAAAATAACTTATTGAGTTGGCATGAGAATTTATATTTCGACGGTTCAAACGAATAATTTAAGTTTGCTCAATAATTTTTTTATATTAAAATTTTATGGAATATTAAATTTTAAGATTTTTTGAGCTCTCTAGTTATTTTTTAAATTATTTTTAAAAGCAGCCCTGTTTAACATAAGAGAATTGTCTATTTGATGGTTGTTTTTAAAAATAATTTAAAAAATATCTAAAAAGTTCAAAATTTTTGAAATATAATATCTCATCAAATTTTGACATAAATAAATTATTGAATAATTTAGATTGACCGTTTGAGTCGTTGAGATATAAAATCTCATGCCAAAGCAATAAGAGTTTTTTACTTTACAAATCACCATAACCATCTATCTATATATCTATCTATTTATATATATATATATATGGGGAGAGAGAGAAAGTTTGGCTATGGTGCTACGTATAGTACGGATGACTCGTATGCTATGAACCGTTTCTCCGTCTTTAAAGTTTAAATGGTCGATCCGATCAGTCAAAATATTTTTCATATGAAATCTAGTTGGAGACCAAAAATTTATATTTTTTAGGATTTTTTACTATTTTTAATATAGTTAGAAAATAACTCTTTTTGAATGATTCATAATAATTAAATCAAGTAATTTTCTAGTTATCTTAAAAAATAGTAAAAAAATCTAAAAAATATATAATTTGATCCTCAACTAGATTTTCTTATGAAAAATATTTTGACCGGTTAGATTGACTATTTGAACTTTGAAAACGGAAAAATGATCCGCAGCACACGAGTCATCCGTGCTACACGTAGCACGGTAGCCAATAATTTTTTGTAGGCTGGCGGGCGTAGGCCCCTTGGTCCAGAATTTTTTTTTATCTTCCTCTATTTATAAATTGAAAACTTCATTAGTTAAGCCCTACCGTCCAAGATATTCCCCCCTGATTCGATGAGATAAGAGATGAGGCCAAGGTAATGAGTTCCTCTCTCAACGTCGGTGAGTTCTTGGCGAGGAGCGTGAGTTCCTCTATCGTTGCCTCGTTTGCCTTTTTGGCTGTTTCATACCAGTACTTAGTCAGTTGCCTTTTTGGATATAGCTTTCTCCTTAATAAAATAATATAAAATATGATAAATTATGCTAAATAGACAGTTAAAATCAAATAAATTTTGTTGTTGCCTCAATTTTGTGAATCTTATAAAGTGTTCTAAGATGCACGTACTTTACCACATTTTCAATAAAACAAACCCAATAAACATATTTCTTGCCACTATTTTGCGGAGCTAAGTTTGATTGTTTAGTTTCATAAAGTAATAGGCTGAATAAGGGATGAATTGAAAATAGTTTGCATTGTCAAATTTATTTATTTATAGATCATTTTCTTATTTACTCATTTAATTATTATATTTTTTGTTTATTTGTTATAAAATTTATTTTTTTAATTATAGAAATGGAAAAGTATTATAAATCTAAGTTAAAAAATAATGAAACTTAAAAGAGTACACATTTACCATATAGTGGTAGAGTGCTTGCACAAAAGAAAGCATGATATAATTGCTGATTAGGGGCTTCGCTAATTAATTGATGACTATGACAAAGAACTAGTATGGGCATCTTTTACGGATCATTTCAGGTTTCGTCGCTGATTAGAACTATTATAAATTATATAATATTTTAATGATCTTTAATGGACTAGTAAATGATAATGAAGTTCCATAAAATTTGATTCACCATTAATCTGTAAGTAGAACAATATATCTATAAGATTTTTTTTCTATTTTTAAGATTTTTCCGTATTTATTTGAAGATCCATTGCCAAGATAATCAATTATCAAGGGATCCCTTCCATGTACACTAAATAATGTAGATCCCTCGAAAGATGTCCGCCAAAAGGTTTTTCAAGTTCCTAGGCTAATTTTCTTTTTCTATTAGTTTAAATGGTCGGACTAGAGTTTTAAAAATATCCATTTGAGTAGACCCTACTCGAGTTTATCCATGCTCATTGCTCATACCGAACCATCTTGTTTAAGATCATAGGTGATCCGAACCTGAAAAAAAAAATTAATCCTAACAAGGATTGGATTTTAAAATTTTCAAATTAGCCATCTTTAATTCGCCCCGTATTAAATCCATGACCCGTTGAAATCTAATCCCCTACAAATCTGTCCAAACCGTTCAAACTCGCCCCTACCCATCCAGACCCGCCCAGATCCAGATGAGTAAGCCCGTAAATTTGTGCATACCGTGCGTCGAGTTTTCCTTCCCCCGCAATTTTTAAATTTACCGCCAAATTAATGCCAGTTATTTCTTCTTCCTTAAAAAAATGGGATGAAAAGTAATATGCTTTTGTAACAAACGTGAGTGGTTGTATGACCTGATGTCAGTTTCTAAGCTTAGCATCTATGTTCCTGTCCTCTACAATAATAGTTCACTTCTCTTCAGAGCTCGTGCCATATCACACTTTAAATTTAAACTTATTTGATATTTGAAAGTCTGAATGACCATCATGAAAATTCATTGAAATGTAATGAATGAGTTTAATTTATTGCTAACAAATAGTTTGACAAGTTTAACAGTTATAAAATTCAAATCTAATAATAGATATGAAGGGTGATAGTTTTTATGCCAATTATAGCATTCATCAAACGACATAAAGTTCATAAAAATCATATTTAATAACAGTTGATAAATGATAAAATAATATTAAAATTGATTCAAAACTATATACAAAAAATATATTAATATTTTTTATTGTTTGATTTGTATATACAATTTGAAAAAACAACATGATTGCCAAAACATTCAGATGATTCCAATCCAAAAGAATCAAACTACATAGAACAAGGGTTTTCATTTTATCCAAATTAATTTTAGATAACCCAACCGACAATAGTTCCATTTTGATAGGGCTGCAAATGAATCGAATTCAATCGAACTGGGCTCTGCACCAATTCAATTTAAAATTAATTCGAACTAAATTGAATTAAAGCTAAACAAACTAAATTGAACTCAAATTAAATCAAACTCAAACTAAAATTAAACTCTAGACAAACTTAATTATTTTAATTTTTACATTATCATAAATAATTAGAACTAAACTAGTTAATATTTTATTAATTTTATATTAAAATTAAAATTACTAATATTTATTAATTTAAAAATAAATTGATAATAAGTTATTAATTTTATAATAAAAGTATTATATTATTACACATATTATTGTCTAAATAGTTAAAATATTATGAATGGTGAAATATTTCATTAAAAATGTGCTTGTCATATTCTTCACCTTACCGTTAAGGCAGGTATTAAAACACCCGTTGTGGATAAACTAATTATGAAATTTAAAAATGGTCTTTACCATATTTATTCAAATAATGTAAAAAAATAATAATTTCATGCTTTATGTGATCGGTTAATATTGAGCAAGTTAAGAGTACCATGAGATATAGACACCCCATGAAAATCAACATATCGGATGCTCATGACTTATGATACTTGAATAACGATAACTAAATATTTGGTATATTTTTGTTAACCTTTTTAAAAAATTTAATTATTCATTAAATATGTTTTTTAAATAAAATTACTAATAAAAAAGTTATAACTCCGCTTATGGACGCATGGAGGCGTCGTTGCATTGTTAAGTTAAGGTGCTGCTGCATTGAAGCAGAGCTGAATTATTGGTTTGAGGCATTGATACAGCGCTACGTTGAGGCACCACTGCATTGTTAGGAGGAGGCAGCGTTGGGTGGAGACGTCCTTGCATTGTTGGGTTGAGGTGACATTAGATTATTAATTTGAGACATTGAGGTGGCGCTGCATTGAGGCATTGCTGCATTATTGGGTGAAGGTGCCGCTGTGTTGTGGCGCTTCTGTTGGGTAGAGGCACCACTGGGTGGAGGCGGCACTGCATTATTTGGTTGAGATGCCGCTGCATTGAGGATTTTTTGGTTTTTTGTGAAATTGCAAAAAAAAAAGACCGCCCCACCGATACTCGTGAGGGTCCTATCTTGGGGGTCCAACACGGGTTGGGTCAGAAATTTTTAATTTTGGATAGCTCGAACCCAGACCGCCCTACCGATACTCACTCTTTTCTCGTGTCCCATCCTTACTCATGGCCCGCAGGGGTTTGGACTAGACCACCCCGTCTTTAAGTCTCCTACCTTGCCTTTTATTTTTTTTATCTAATTTGTTAGTTTAATAAAAAAATATTATCTTCATAAGTGAGTCTGATATTTAGATATGAGAGTAATATATTTAGATATGAGACTCATATATTTGAATATTACTCGGGTATTTAGATATGAGGTATTTATATAAGTGAGCTAGATATTTAGATATGTGACTCAAGTATTTTTATATTGATTGTCAGTAAAAAAAAAACAAGAGAGAAAAGTCTCAAAAAATAAAATTATGTGGGAGAAAAAGTTAATGGTAGTAATTAAGAGAAAGAAGAGAGATAAAAAAAAGAGTATTGGAAAAGCAAAAAAGCATGTGAAAGAAGAGAGAAGACAAAATTTGGGAAATAAAAAAGATGGGTATTTATATATGTGTGTTGGGTATTTAGATAAGTGAATCAAATATTTAGATAGAAAAATGATAAACATCACATTGACTATATAAGAAAATATGTATAACAAAAGAGAGAAAAAATGACTCATATATATATATATGAGTAAAGATACCGTGAGCTTAAACTCACGGAGGTCTTTCGTGAGCTTAACTCAAAAAATAAATCAAATCATCTTCAAATTTTAATTTATCATGCTCATTAAATTTTTATATTAAAATCTTGTGGGATGCAAAATTAGAGTGTTTTGAGCTTTTTAACCCACCGTTTTTAATTTTCTAAAATGATGTTCAAATATTAAATATTTTATTATTATTTTTAGAGTTGATTTTCAAAAATTAAAAACCACGACTTAAAAATCTCAAAATGCTCCAAATTTTTGCAACTCATGAGATTTTCATATAAATAATTTAATGAGAATGATAAATTAAAATTTAGAGATGATTTGATATAATTTTTGAGTTAAGCTCACGGAAAGCCTCCGTGAGATTAAGCTCACGGTATCTTTTACTATATATATATATATATATATATATATATATATATATATATATTAGCCTTTTAGATATTTAAATAAGTGAATCATGTATTTAAATAAATAAATCAGAGGAACGCATGAGAAATTTTCTTGGAGGATGAAGAAGCCAGATGAAAGAGATTTTCCCTAATTTAGAAAAAGCTTAAATTTGAGGAGCCTCCTGTTTCTCCACCACCACCATTTTTTTTTTTTGATGAACCACCAACCCAATCAATTTGAGTTTCTGTTCTCGCGCCAAAAGGGATATTGAAACCGAATCTACTGCTCATACATCGACAATAAATTTCTATCAACACATTAATTGAACCAATTATTTTTTATTTAGATGAGTAAGCTCATTTTAAGTATTTTTTGTTTTATATTTTACAGATTGATCCAATATATTTTTAAATTAACTTTTTTATGAACAATAATTAGTCTATATGATGTTTATCATTTATTTTATCTAAATAATTGGTCCATATTGATAGAAATTGACATGTAACTAACATATTCGATTCTGGAAATACTAACTTCAACCTCACAAGTAGAAGTAGCGAGAAATAGATAAGCATATTGCCTCATCTCCATTCCATCCAAAGAAAATATTTTGTTTTTCAACCTTTCTTGAACTTGTATCTTCTCTTATATATTAACAATAAACACAAAATTAAGTATATAACATATTTTGTACTGATACAAAATAATAGAAAACATTATTGTTGCATAAAAACTATTGTCATGGGAATTTCTTATCTAATAACCAAATAAATATTTCCCTGTATTTGTATGTTCTTTTTCTTTTGAATAATCATCAAATATTGGTTGAAGCCATGAAGGACAAGTCCTGTGGCAACTGAAATGCAGGGGAAATGAATAGAAGAATAATCATGGGGACTGGAGGCCTGCAACGCCACGTGCAAAGAGGAGGAGACATCACATGGCATTCAAGTGAGATGGATATTATATTCTTAACGTAGACTTCCCCTATGGTCTCTGCTATGTTCAAAAGTTCCCTTTGATGATATTTTAAAAAAAAATTATTAGAAAAATTAAATTAATTTCACGGATTCCAATCAAAATGATTGGATGATTTTTTTTACTGACAAATCTGAGTTTTTGTTTCCGAACTTTTGAATGGTCAATCAAAATGGTCACGGAAATTAAATTAATTTCACGGATTCCGATCAAAATTTTATTTTCCTCTGCATAATGGTCACGGTAGATCTTAATTTTCATATGTCCCAACTTTTAATTCGGACAAAACGTACATTTTCCAATTTTATAAAAAAAAAATCATAACGAGTTTTATATCTATTTTATCAAATTTAAACAACATAAAAAAAATTACAAATAATAATTAAAAATATAAATCCATATAATATTTAATTGTCTAGGAAATTAAAAATAACTGTTGAAATGTTGATAGAAGATTGGGAATAAGTTTACAGTTACTATAATCACCAAGAAATGTTTATGGTAAGTCATCAACTCTCATTTAATTGAATTCCATTACCTGATTTAAATTATGTTAAGTTAAAATAGTTCGAAAGATGGTAAATTATGAAATATCAGCCTTTTATTAAAAATCTGTTGCATTTTCGTTTTCTTTCATTGTATATCATTGACGCAATCAATTTATTAAGTTTTCTTCCGATCTTTTTATCATCTATATTGTAATAGTTTATTGATGATGGTACTAATTAGTAAATTAAATATTGAGAGGGAACCGGCGGTTATGAACTGTGAGGATCTTTGAGAACACATTATATTAGAAACGTCATGATATTTGGGAAGATAAAAAGAATAGTGTAATGTAATTTTTAAACCAAATCAATAATGAATTGAATTTTATAACAGAATTTTCAAGACGTACAAGCTTCCATATAGCACCGAAAGCACACTTGTTCTCCAATAATACAAATATTGCATCTTCTTAAAATTTTCTCACTATTTTCTTAAAAAAAAAAAGTGAAGCTATTGTTAAAACTTGCGGAGCCCAAATATCCCATATAATCCATATTTAGAATAAATCACATGACATGATGACAACAACCTTCAGTCCTGATAATAAAGTGGAAAAATTATGAACTCACATAAGTCGAGAAAATAAATTAAAATTAAGCCTAATATGTTTTATATCACTCATGAATTAAATTAAGTTCAATAATCAATCAGTTGTACTTAGCAAAATTTATCTCGCATTTGACTCTGTGTCATAAAGATAAATTGTACTTGGCAAAAACAACTATTTTGAATTTTATTGGTCCGCAAGAAAAATAAAAATATGCATCGCTGCTGTGAAGAGTTGGAACATGAAAACATGGGATGACACCAACTTTTATTTTTTTTTATTATTATTTGGAGGAAACATGAGATGGCATCAATAATTTATTTTTGATGCAAGGAATCATGCATCCGATCTGTCTTGGTTGCACATCCGAGCTGCTCGCCATAATTTATTTATTGCTTCAACCCTCGTATCGTGTTTGTGTTGTGTTGGCTACAAAAGCTACATCATTAACATACCCATTTGGTGATTATATAGCTTTATAGTTTATAATATCGATAGATCTGGGGTGGGGGTTCTGTTTAGTTCAACGGAGTTGCTTCTATTATTGAGACGACTATATTATAACTTAAAGGTCTCATGAATTTGTCTTGGACCACTTAGTCCAATTGTCCGGCTTCCTATTAATTTCTACTAGATATACATATTATTTTTTATTGCCGTGCTGTAAATAGATATTATTTAGAATATCACATTGTGGTTGGAATAAAAGTTTCTGAGTAGGCTAAGCTTACACTACAATATATACAATAAAAATATATACAATGGGATGGATTATGGATTATGGTGCTTAGTAAAGCAAAAAAATAATTTTATTTTGGGGTGAGATTTCACATTCTTGATGACTCAAACGTCAATCTAAGTTGATCAATAAATTTTCATACTAAAATCTTATGAAGTATTAATTTTCATAATTTTTTGAGATTTTTAACTATTTTCTAAATTATTTTTAAAAATAACACTCGAATAGATAATTTTTTAATGTTAAAAAGGACTGATTTAAAAATAATTTAAAAATAGTTTAAAAGTTAAAAAAAATATAAAATTTAATATCTCACAAGATTTTGACATGAGAAAATTATTGAGTAACTTAGATTGAGCATTTGAACTATCTAGATATGAAATCTCACCTCAAAGTATTTTTTTTTAATTTGCAAAGCACCATAATGCATCTCTATATAATATATCATATTGTAATTTTATAAAAAATGACCCTTTTGACACATAAATTTTAGTATTTTATATTATTTCAGGTCTATCTTTCAAAAATATTAAATATAGTAAAATAATTCTAAATATAATAAAAATTAGTATTCTATAAGATTATGTTTTGTACTTCGTAAAACATCTATGAGATTTTGAAACAGTGTACGGACACATCCATGTAATAGTTGAATTATGATGCTTTACAAAGTAAAAGATTATTTTTGATTAATCAAAATCGCTCAATAATTTTTTATGTTAAAATATTATTGGATATTAAATTTTATAATTCATTATGCTTTTTAGCTATTTTTTTTTTTTTAAATTATCTTTATTTTATATAGAAAATAGTCCATTATTGTTCTGTTTATTTAAAAATTTAAAAAATAGCTAGAAAACTAAAAAAAAAATTAAAATTTAATATCCTATAAAATTTTGACATGAACAAATTATTGAGTAACTTAGATCAACCGTTTGAGCAGTCAGGATAAAAAATCTCTTATCAAAGTAAAAATAGTTTTTTACTTTGTAAACACCATAATTCATCTATGTGTAAGTGTGTATATTAAAGATAACATGAGTTTAAACTTATAGATCCGTGAAGTTAATTAAAAAAGTATACCAAATTATCTTTAAATTTTAATTTATTATACTCATTAAAATATTTATAAGAAAATTTTATGAGATGCAAAAAAATTTAGAGCGTTTTGAGTTTTTTATGTCAATGTTTTTAATTTTAAAAAAATCAGCTCTAATAATAATAATAAAATATTCAATGTTTGTATATTATTTTTAAAAATTAAAAATAGTGACTTAGAAGACTCAAAATGTCCAAATTTTTGCATCTCACATAATTTTCATATGACGAATTTAATGAGTATGATAAATAAAAATTCAAAGATGATTTGATGTACTTTTTGAATTAGGAGTTAAGCTTGCGCATCTTTACACTATATATATATAGTGAGGCTATGATGCTTCATATTGAAATATCTTTGATGATCAAATTTTATAAGTTTTGATACTTTTTGCTATTTCTTTGATGAGCGAAAATCACTAGTAATGAATGATGCGAAAATTATTAGATCAATAAATTTTATATCCATCTAAAAAATAGCAAAAAAATTAAAAAATTATAAAATTTTATCTCCAAAAATATTTTAATATGAAGATCATTTTTAACAGTTTTGATCGACCGTTTATAATTTTAAATTTAAAATACGAAAATGAAGTAAAAGATGTTTTATATTTCGCGAAGCACCATAATCTCATTCTATACTCTATGTGTGTGTGTATATATATACAGAGAGAGAGAGAGAGAGAAAGAAGATTAGGCTATGGTGCTTTGGAAAGCACAAGAGTGTTGTGTGCTTTGCGCTCTATTATTAATTTTAAGTCAGAAATGATTGATCCAAAATGCTCAATCTAATCTCCATATCCAAATATATTAGTAAACCAAATTTTATATTTTTTGGAATTCATTTTCTATTTTTTTGGATAGGGGAAAAATCATCATTTTTGGATGAACCAAAATTCTCAGATCAAGTCATTTTTCTCCTCACCAGAAAAAATAGCAATTTTTTTTTAAAAAATATAAATTTTGATTTACTAATAGATTTTGATATGAAGATTAGATTGAATGGTTCAGATCGGTCATTTCTGACTTAAAATTAAGAATAGACCGCGCAAAACACGCATCGCCTCTTTGCTTTGCAAAGCACCATAGTCGAACTATATATATATATATATATATATATATTATTTTTTTTGAATGTTCAATATTCTATAAATTACATGCCTTGCCAATGAAAAAAGGAGAGAAATCTATCTAATTTGCTTTTCACATGGATGAAATGGCCATCCATATATTGCGCTATCATAATTCTTCGCTCACATGGCCACTAAGAAGAAAAAGGATTTAAAATTAATTATCGTGAGACGCAATATTGCTGTATCAGAACGATTACTAATTGTGTGCAATCAACTAGCAAAGTTTGTTTCGTAATGCAATTTCAAATAAATTTGTATAAAGTAACGACTTGAAGTAAAGAAAAAAAAAACACTAACTGCCAGGTCTATAAACCAAAGGTAATCCAATATGATTGTTTCTCTCCATCTATTAAAGCTATGGCAAATTGCACTGATTATTCTATCTAATAATATGAATAATTCAATTACTAATAATAATAATGATAAAAATAAAATTTTAATAGTAGAAATGACTGCTCAAATGCGCTTAGTTCCAGTGGTGCATATTTATGCGTCAATCGCAGCGACACACTGTCATTCTTAGTATTAAAATTTATTTATTTTTCATTATTATTATTAATAATATGATTAATCTAATTATTATATTAAAAAATCAGCGGGCAAATTTGGAATCGAGAAGTGGTGGTATTTCTTAAATAATATTTGATTCTTTTCACACACTTGACTATGCACAAACGGATTGTAACAAAAGATCATAAAATCTCATTTGAAGAGCAGCTAGGCCTAGGATGCAGGTGAGTGATGTGATGTTTAAACTAGCCTGTAATCATGCAATCCAATTATGAAATAGGATTCCATGTTGATGTCCCTTGTTCATTTCTTATTCCAAGTACAAAAAATAACACATTGTAAAACGAAAATCAAGTACATTAATTGTCCTCGATTTCCAACAAAATAGTATATTTGATCTTGTTCCCGAAAAGGCAAAAGAGAAAAAGAAAAATAAATTAACGGAGTAAACCTGAATGCCTGATCATGTTGGTTGATTTTTCCAATGTCACAAATGGATAAGTTACATTTGAATCCGAGAGAATCTCATAGTGGTAGATAGTAATTCTTTCTAGAACTTTGGAAAAAGAATAATAATAATAATAATAATAAGATCAAATTTTCTTTTGATGGTCGGTGATTCCTTGTCAGGCTTGGGCTTTGCAAATTGTCCTCTTGCAACTTTGCTTCTCTGTGAGACAACCCCTAGCATTTTTCTGTGAGAATATATCTTGGTTCAAGTAATTAATACCTTATTAACTGTATATGATTATTTCTTTATAAACCGTCAAGATTGGATTGTTTTTTTTATATCCAATCTTGGTTAGCTTAATAGTTTGGCACATATCATGAACACTGAACCAGATCTGGAGGCTCTTTCTCGGTTTATTTTAATAAATGTCAGCCATAAAAACGGAGCAACACCAAGGAATTCATATAATTTATAATAAATATACATTACATCAAATTTGAAGGCAAGCAGCTACCTAGAAAGATATAGTGACAAAACTAATTCCCCGAGATATTCATCAAGAACACACAAAATTTTAGCCGACAGAAATTTTTAAATAACGCCAAGAAAATTAAAATCAGAAAATGTTTTTGAACAGAACATCTTTTAGTTATTGACTTTGTCTTAAATTTCATTAATATAATTTAATACTTCAACTTGCATAGTTAGATATGCAATCCTTTTGCAATTTTCAATTAGTTCTAATGATGTCGGAATTGGAAATATTTTTTAATAGTTGTGAAATGACTATTAAAAAAATTGCCATTCTGATCCTTTGTCCAAATTTTGGTAACATTTGGAAAATATATAGGGTTGTGTGTAGAGTAGAAGGACAGGCGATCTATGCGTAGGTTAGGTGTGCACATGAAGAAGTGTCTTGGGGGCAACTTGTTACTGTTCTCAATTTATGAAAATGAAAATTTGGTGCCAATTTTGTCATCGCCATACCTAACAGCAATCAAGTTGTGCTTGACTAAATATATTATTAGTTCAACCCGAAACAAATATATATACCCCTTAAAACCAGCTCTTTCATTATATATATGTATATACATTGTTTATTATGGCACCAAACGAAAATTTAAAAAAAAAATAGGGAACTCTTCAAAAAAGGAAAATTATATATACATTGTTTACTAGGCTCCATCACGGCATCAACCAAAACAAATTAGTTTGTTCCTTAGAGCAGTAAATTAAAAGTTAATCATGCCATGTGTTTAAGACCGACATCTAATTGGTTGACAGTCACGTGAGGTGGAGCCAACAAACACTTGTATTTTCTGTAGACAATTATGAAGCTCATTATTTAGTATTTTTTTTTATAAATGATTATTAATCCTCCTTCAGTGTGCTTTCTTTTGGAAATGAGTTGGCTAGAGTAGTAGCGTGGTTTATGATGTGATTTGGATCCAGATCTTAATTTGGTCTAAAATTCTTTAAAATTAAGCATAATAAATAATCGTCTAACAACTGTTTTCAGTAATAACAAAACAGCAACAGAAATGAAACTACAATTTGGTAATTATAACCAAAAAGCTGAAACTGAAACATGAATTTTGATCATTATTGTAAATATAATTTAGTTGGAAAACATTAATTTAATAAATTATATGGAACATCCATTGAGAATGCAGTAAAATTAAAACTCCGCTTGGTTCACAAAATAATCACTGCTCACCCCCCCCCCCCACCTCTTTTTTCATTTTCTTTTTGAGATAAGTAGATAAGTGCCTATTGTTTGTTTCTTTTTTTTTTTAAAAATAAGCGCTTTTCTTTTAAAACTATATGTATAGTATAGTAATTATATTAATATTTTTGAAAAAAGTTTAAATAAATATTTTAGTTAAGAAAAATGATTCAAGAAAAGTTGTCATAAAATGATTATATCAGGGCATAGAGGTGTGATTATGTGACGGTGTTAATTTGAAGAGTACATCCGCATCATCAATGTATTTTATTAATTAATTAATATGAGCCGCGTAGTTAAATGATGTTTAACTACAGTGCGATGTTGGTTTAAGCGGGGGTGGAATTACAATTTAAATATAAGGAGGGATAAATATAATTTTAGAAATTATTCTAATAAAAAATCAAAATCCATATAAACCAGAACAGTAAGATCCTTCACGGCTTGATTGAAAAAAAAAAAGATACAATAGATAACTACATAACATTAGTAAGTACCATGTCTATCAAAACCAAACTAATAATAAAATGTCGTGCCTATCAAAACAAAACCAAAAGACACAATTCATGTATTTCTAATTTTAAATTTATACCTATGATTTCCTAAAAAAAAATCGTCAATAATCTCATATGAAGTAATTTTATTTGCTATTTCCTTTTCAATATAAACAAGAATGTAGTCTCTGAGGAATTCATATGTAGATAGCATACTATATTGTTTCCTTCTTTTCCTGGATAATTTCTGTATTATTTGAATTAAATTAAGAAAGTTTAATTTGACCGAAATTATATTAAATATTTCCCTTACATGGATCATGCGAGATTAAATGGAGGGGGCTAGTGCATACCCAAAAAAGAAGAATTCTTAATACATATTAATACATAAAAGAATTAAGTTTTCAAAATTTTTAATTTTTCAAACATGTCACATCATAACTTTTCTTCACCTTCGATTTTATTTAAATTTTTTCATCTTCTTAAATCTAAAAGTTAATATAAAATAATTTATCTCTCCTCATTTAAAATAATATGTGTAATACACTTAAGGTACAACTTAATTCTTAAAATGATCCAACTTTTTTATATGATTATTTATAGATTATTATGTATTTATTTATTATTATTATAATTATCATTATTACTTAGCATTTGAAAATATTATGTCTAAATTTTCTTTAATGTGAAATAATATTAAACATATTTAAAAAATATATATTGTTAGTTATTTATTTGAAGACTATATTGTCGGGATAAATCCTAATTACGACCCTAGTTAATTAAGTTACCATATATATGATTGAGATTTAAAAATGATAGGAGTGGCTTACTCAGCACCACCAGCACCGTACTAAATCCGCCCTGATTCGAGTTTCAGATGTATAAAAAATAGTACATGTCATATGAGTTAATAAAAACTTTAATTCTTTTAGAAAAATAAGAAATAAAAATTAATGAGTGATTGAATTATACCTTTGTGGGGTGAGGGGAGGGGGAATAAATATGCATGCAGCTTCCAATGCATGATACTCTCTGACAACTTTTGTTGGTCGGTGCTGTGGATACTATTTTGGGCCTAGGAATGGTGCTCACAAAATCATGGTTGGTGGTGGTTTGATTTTGAAGGCCCGGCCCAACTATGGTAAAAATATCAGGACCGAACAGAGTTAACAAAGAATGGGCCTTTCCTCATTGAATCTTGATTAGGGGTATTACACTAAACATCTTCTTTGATTTGTCAATTTGTAAAATAATTTTGAATTTTATAATTTATCTTATTTGAGTTTTATGTAGAGATTAAAATGCAAATGGATTAGTGTACAAGATCCAAGACTAATGATGAGATACAAGAGCTTAATTAAGACTGCATTAAGTTTATGTTTAGTTAGACTCAAACTGGGTTGAATTAGTTAAGATTAATTGAGCTTAAACAACAAAGAAAAATACTTATGCCTAGTGAATCGTTATAACGGTTCAGTAATCGTTATAATCGTTCATCTCAATACTCAAAAATATTCTAAGACATAAAAGTTCTCATAGAAACCAGAGCGTATCGTTATATAAAGATTTAGTAATCGTTGTAACAATTTATGAAACGTATAACGATTCAGTGAATCGTTATAACGTTTCAGCTCAATCAGATCCAATGGCTATTCTTTCTAAGCCGTTATAACGATTACCAAATCGTTATAACGGTTCAGGCCGAAAATAGTTTATTCAGTTGTTTTAGAAGATCTATTTTACAAGGATCACATCTCTCACTAACTATTATATGATCCATCTAACTAAATCATTACTCCAGAGAACTTACTAGCCATATACTAAGTGAGAGAGATAAGCCAAGAGATAAAACACTCAATTAACCAAATTCTTATTTAAACTCAATCTAGGTTATCTCAATTCTCCCAACTTGATCCTTCGTGATCTACTTATAAACTATTTTTGAGCTATTGTGCTCATCTTTTTTGAGCTGTAATGCTCACCTTTCTTGAGTGTGTTGTCACTCTCTTTTTGTTTTTGAGTGTGTTGTCACTCAACTTTTTGAGTGTGTTGTCATTCTTGTTACCGGTAGTCTTGACATCCTATTTTTGTATAAGGGACTATGTTCTACAAGTGTAAAAGTATTTTTTAGTGTTTCGACTCAACCTCAATTGTTGGAGGTTGAGAGTCCCGGAGACATAGGCATTTTTAAGCCGAACTCCGTTACATTTTTGTTTTTGTTTTTGTTTGATCTTTTCTTTTATTTTCTCACATTTCTTTAATTATTATATTCTTGTGAGAATTGAATCAAATTGAATTATTTTTCGCTGTCATTACACTTAAACACTAAGTCCCAAATCGATTATACATTTCTACTTTAGATTTTTACAATCTTGCACTCTTTTGACCATAAAATACCACCATCCTAAGCCATCAAGGGGTGTAAACGGATCGGATACAGACGGATAATGTTTGTACTGTATTCATATCCGTTATAATTTTTCATATACGGATAGTATCAGATACGGATACTCATTCGTTGTCCCTCAATCTAGCTATATCGCTAAGAATGATCTGTTGAAGCTCATGTAATGGCAGTTCTTTGAATTGGAAGATACATCCGTTCTTTTTTTTCACAGATTCCCGTATATCGCCATACATTTGCAGTCCTAGTTGTGTCTATTTACTTCAATTGTTAGCTGTGTGCGGTTGTCTATCCAGAAGTCATATGGGGAAGCAACCATGAAGACTCTTCTATCCCAGATTCTCTTTGCTATGGTGCAGTGTAGTAGCAGATGTTGAGTCATTTCTATAGTGCTAGTTTTGCACATGATGCATATTTTCAAGTGTGGTCGGCCTTTCCTTTGTAAGTTTTATTGTGTGAGGATTCTATTGAGCTTTACTAACCACATGAAGATTTTTAATTTCCCCGGAATCTTAGTTTTCGGTATGGTGTTACTTGTTAGCACTCCCATCTGAGATAAGAAATAGTATGCTGACTATGTTGAGAACGCGTTGTGAGGTTTCCAGCGCCACTTGAGTTCCCATTGACCACCTCTGTGGATATGTAAAAAATAGGCCACAGGATTTGGAGTTCTTTAAAAAGAATGATGTTGTTCTATTCACTTCCCTGCCTACTGAATCTCCATGTATGAAGTGCACTATTATTGCCTAGGTGCACTCCAGTTTGGTATGTAGTATCAATAACCATTTTAAGTCCCTGATTCCCAGTCCACCGTAGATTGTAAGTAGATATATTTTGGATCAGTTGACTAAACAATGTCCACCCAAACATTTCTCTTTTTCTTTCCAAAAGAATATTTGTTTTAATCGTTCGAGATGTTTGATAACCCGTTTTGGTACCATAAATGCTTGCATGAAATCAAGTGGAAGCGTATTAATTACTGAATTTACTAGCACTTTCCTCTCAGTCATTGAAAGGTGATTTGTTTGTCCTCCAGATAATCTTGTATATACTTTAGTGATTAATGGCATGAAGTCCTATTTCCGAAGTTTTTTGTCAGACATTAGTAATCCTAAGTATTTGAATGGAAAGCTACCCTATGTGCAACTAAGTATTCGTCCAATTGTGTTGTGTAGTTCCCATGGCACTGCAATAGGTACAAACTCACTCTTATGTATGTTTATTTGCAATCCTATGATTTGAGCGTATGTGTTTAGCACCTGCATTGTGGATCTCAATATGTTAGGATGCACATCCATTATGATTTGCGTATCATCCGCAAATTATAGTATTGTGTTTGAGATATTTCGAATTGCCATATTGAAGTTGATGTCCCTAGATAATAGGATTTGTAATGTATCCGTTATGAGCACAAAAAGGAGGGGAGATAACGGATCCCATTGACGCAACCCCCTCATGTGATAAAAATGATCTCCTCTGTAGCCGTTAATTACTGAAGAAGAGGAGATTAACAAGTTTTTGACCCATTGTACCCATATAGGTGAAAATCCTCTAGAGGACATAATCTGTAGTAAAAAGTCCCATGAGATGGTATCAAAAGCCTTTCTAAAGTCTATTTTGAGCACTACGGATGGTATGTTATGTTTACTTCGAAAATTGATTAATTCCCGAACTACTAAGAAGGTGTCCATCATCGTTCTCTCATGCACAAAAGAAGTTTGGTTAATGTTTATGAGTTTCGGCATTCTCTTTTGTAATCTTTATGTCATTAATTTTGATATGATTTTTATAATTTCCGGGATGATGCTTATTGGCGTAAACTCATCAAGTTGAGTTGCCCCTGTATTTTTGGTATTAGAGTTATGACCGCTCTATTTAACATCCACAAGTCTAGTTTGTTTCGATAAAAAGCTTGCACTACTTTGATGATATCATCTTTAATCACTAGCCAATATTTTTGGTAAAATTCAGTTGGGAAGCCTTCAGCCCCACCAATTTTCTCTTTGCAAGTAATAATACTGTGTTTGTTATTTCCTCTGGTGTGAAAGTTTGCCCCAGTTCAAGTAGATTGAGAGTTTGTGTTCCAGTTGTGCCCATGGGATGTTAGTATTCTGTGTTTGTTTTTGAACTTCTTTCTAAACTTTTGTTGGGTTATTGCGGAGGTGAGGAGGCTAAAACGCTAGACATGCATTTTTTGGCACCTCCGCAGAAGTCGGTATCAGTAAAAATTGGGCTGAGGTGGCCGCCTCTATAATAAAAAAATTCAGACACATTAAAAGTATTGCTGAAGTTCATTCTGGTACTAATAAAGTTGATGAGATCTCTGACTTTTATGTTTTTAGATTGAATTTTATTTCTAGTCTATCTTAATTTATTTGAGATTAAAGACTTTGTTAATTTTTTTTTGTTGTTTGTAGTTATTTTTGCTGATGGAAGGCAGGTGAATTATGACAGGACCAACTAAAAAGAAAAGAGATAATATCAATGGGAAGAGATCATTTGACAATGGTTATCTTGACAGTGAATTTTTAAATAAATTTTAATTTTTTTATAAAAAAAATTGAATATATTCTTCTACTTATAGATTGATGGTGATTCAAATTTTATACAATTTCATTATCGTTTGATAGTCCATCAAATACCGTTAAGTTATAACTGCTATTAATTGTATAAAATTTTGATGATCTTTGATGGAGTATTAAACAATAATGAAATTGTACGATTGAAAAATATATATATTCAATCTTCATATCAATAATATATATGAAGAATACCTTTTACTGATAAATAATATATATGACGATATATATATATAGAAATAGTTTATGGTGCTTTGCAAAGTAAAAATCTGTTATTTTTTCGGGGTGAGATTTCATATCCCGAGATCTCAAATGGTCAATCTAAGTTGCTTAATAAATTATTCATGTCAAAATCTTGTAGGATATTAAATTTCATATTTTTTTTAGCTTTATAAATATTTTTAAATTATTTTTAAAAACAGCCCTGAAATAGACTATTTTCTAATGTTAAACAGTGCTATTTTTAAAAATAATTTAAAAAATAGTTAGAAACCTTAAAAAATCATAAAATTTAATATTCTATAAGATTTTGATATGAAAAAATTATTGAGTAACTTAAATTGACCATTTGAGAACTCGGAATATGAAATCTCACTCTGAAATAATAACAGTTTTTTGCTTTGCAAAGTACCATAAGCTATCTCTATATATATTGGATAACTTGACAACACAGTCTTGACAATAAAATAGGCGGCAGCTTTTTTTGTTTTTCAGAACATCCTCTTGATTGCCGGGTTTTTTTTCTGAGGAACCTCATGG
The DNA here is from genome assembly GCA_037127355.1 of Schoenoplectus tabernaemontani. NCBI lineage: Eukaryota > Viridiplantae > Streptophyta > Magnoliopsida > Poales > Cyperaceae > Schoenoplectus > Schoenoplectus tabernaemontani. The sequence goes on along the minus strand of CM073744.1, from coordinate 600,691 downwards.
CAGAAAAATATTTACGTTTTTATGAACTTTTAATGCACAAAAACTTAGTACCAATTTAGAAAATACAGGCATTTAATTAATTATTAATAATATTAATATATTTGCAATTTAATTTATTTTAGTTTGATTTTATATGCTTATAAGAAATATATTGATACACAAAATAATCAAAATGTTATCAAATAAGAAAGCATTTGTTAAATTAAAAGTTAAAATTAATGTTGGAATTGCAAAGTATCATAAAAAATGAAAGATTAAACATTTATCAATTATAATTATTTACGTAACTGCATCTTTTTTCTGTGAAGACAAAATAAAACATATGAAATAAAAATAAAAATAAAATAGCAAACATATATTTATTATAAAAAATAATCTATTACTTATATAATTTTGAAAAAAGTTATAATTAAATCTGTAAATAAAATTTCGTAAAACATATGTAAATGTTATAAATATTATAATAGAGGCATCAAAGGACATTTTGACCATTTCATTACTTACAAGTGAGTGTTATATGACAAATTAACTCTCTGTCTTCTTCTTTTTCAAGCTCAATTGAACTAGTTTTCTTTCGTCTGCTACTCGATAGGATTACATACTTGATACTTGGACAAGGGCAGATCTCAACTGCTCCATGTTTAACCGTCCATGCATACATTCATAATCATCCTCGTGATCAAATTAGCAG